>CM038794.1:238064455-238559374 GCA_021764765.1 Vicia sativa | reverse complement strand
TTTCCGCTATCAAGATATTTGGGATCTTGTGAAGAATAAAGTGACACCAAATTGTGAAGATGCCACAAATGAACAAAAGGCATCACATAGATATTTGAGGAAGAAAGATTATAAAAGCTCTCTTTATAATCCATGAATGTGTTGATCCAAACAACTTTGAGAAAGTTGGTGATATAGACTCATTGAAGGAAGCATGAGATATCCTGGAGAAATATTTTGGAGGTGTTGAGAAGGTGAAAGAGGTGAAGTTACAAACTCACAAAATAAAGTATGATTTGCTTCAGATAAAAGAAAGTGAAAGTGTGGTTGATTTCTTCACTAAGGTAACAATGTGTGGATAAATGTTGACATCAAGATAGATAGTTACAATGGTATTGATGTCAATACTCCCAAAATTTGATCGTGTGGTAGTATCCATATATGAAAGAAAGGACCTGTTAACAATGTTAAGAGAAAAGCTTCAAGGGATTCTTGAATCTCATGAACAAAGAATAACTGAAAGATCTGCAAACAAGTCGAAAGGTGATGTTGCTTAGAAGACATAATTAGCAAAATAAAATCAAGGAAAGGGAAGTTGGAATGACAAAAAAGGTATAGGTGGTTACAACAGTTGATGAACCAATAATAAAGAAATTCGTCGAACCAGAGACAATCCACAAACCAAACCAATCACATAGGTGGTGTTGCAGGTAAAGAAAGGGTGGTTGAAGGAAACTTGATAAGAGTCATATTCACTGTTTCAATTGTCAAAAGCATGTTTATTATTCTAGTAATTATCCAGAAAACAAAAGAAATAATCGACAAAGTGATGCTAGACTTGCAAGACAAGAAGAAAAAGAAGTGTTATTGATGGTCACAACAAAAAAAGAAGAAAAATTCAAGGACCAATGACACTTAGACCCGGGCTTTTTATCACACATGAGTAGAAGAAGATATTGGTTTGTCAATATTAGTCCCTCTATAAAGAACAAGGTGAAGTTTGCAAATAACAATACCCTAGTTACTACATGTATTTGTGATGTTCTTGTTGTTCCTTTTGATTGGCTGCATTAGATAACAAAATATGGGTAATACAATATGTATTTTGGTGA
The DNA here is from genome assembly GCA_021764765.1 of Vicia sativa. NCBI lineage: Eukaryota > Viridiplantae > Streptophyta > Magnoliopsida > Fabales > Fabaceae > Vicia > Vicia sativa. The sequence continues at coordinate 238,558,283 of CM038794.1, read as the reverse complement.
AGATTCAACATGTGGGACAATATATTCTAGCATGTGTGAAACATCTGGCCTTAGTCTACTGGCCAAGTGAGTCATTTTGAGCGAAATTTTGTTTGATTCAAAGATTTGTTGTTGTATCTTTTAGCAATATATTATTTAGTAAGATTTTCTAAAAACATTTAATATGATCGAATAAATTATATAAAGATCAAATCAAATATTTTTATGGTTGTTTTTGAAAAGCCAAGAAGATAATTTTCTATTTAAGGGTCCTCCTAAATATGTAAAATCGTCATTCCTATAAATCATCTTATGAAACAATTTCCTTTCACAAGATTTCCTATTTATTCATTTAATACTAGATGCACTGTTTTTTTAATCAAACTAGGCAAATATCCATGTTATTGCAAAGGTTTGTCGTAAATATTATTATTATATTAAATTTAAAAAAAAATTAAAAAATAAATCTATTTGATTAATTAAATAAAGTAATTAAAAAAACATAAATAATAAAAGAAACGTTTTTTTCCAAATAATTTAATATATTTGATATAATTGAATTAAAAGGTTATGTTCATCATGCTTTTCTCGTGAAAATATGTCTAAAACTATTATGATAAAAAATATTTCATTTGGTATGAAGATTGTCGGAGGTGAAAGATATAAATAAGAGGAAGGTAACATTTTAATTATTAGTAGGGATCGGCATTCCATGCTGCGAGTCAGAAGGATAATGTGAGTCCATCTCCAGGATTATAGTTGACCCAAATGACTTTGCTAGCTATAAATCAATGAGAATGGTAAGAGTTTTGAGTAATTTTTCTTATGTGGTTCATCATTTTGATGTTGACTAAGAGGTAAAACATTGATGAATATTCCTACAAACGTCACTAATGATCTTGTGAAGAATAGAGTTACTCACACGAGTGAGAAATTAGTCACATCTAGGGATGAATTTTAGGAATTTTTGATATCATCTAATTTGATATGATGTTGATGGGTGGTATCTACAAGCACTCTTAGACACAACTAAATGAACCATATGTGTCAACAATTTCTTTAGCGACTCATTTAAAAAAAAAATATTATTGAAATAACAATATTAAACTTAGTGTACTTTAATTATCTCATTTATAATTTATGTACTAAATTTGTTATTTTTTATGGTGAAAATTTAAAAATATAAATTCTAACTAAATTTGCAATGATAAATATTTGGCTCGTGTATGATTTGTAGAATAAACTATATGATTAAATATAATTTTAGTCCCTATAAATATGTGACTTTACAAATTTGATTCTTCTAAAATTTTCTTTCGAATAATGGTTTTAGTCCTATTATACACGTAGTTTTAGTCCTTGTTGTTAAATCGATGTGTATTTTTGAATAATTATTTTACAGACATGTGAAGAACATTATAAAAAGTTTCTCGGAAAAAAAGAACTCGAAATTTAATTTCTAAATTGAGATTTTCATTGCTTTTATCAATATATTTTGAAATTTAAAAAATTCATATTTAATTCTTCTCATTTTAAAAATTCTAAAATTTTGTAAATAAATATTTTATTGTATTCGAACACATATGAAAAACAATTATTCAAAAAATTAAAAATTTAAAGGTAATTAAACCGTTTTAAAATTTTTAGAAAATAACAAGAACTAAAACTGCATGAATAAAAAATTTGCGATAATCATTATTCGAAAGAAAAGTTTAGAGAGACTAAAATTGTGGAGTCACGTATTTATATAAATTAAAAACATATTTAATCTTAAATTATTTTTGTTTTATTATAAATATTCTTATTTGTATACATTAAGATATAAAAAAATTAATTGATACATTTGTGATAAAGAATATGTTGATAAAGTGTACTGACGATCTTTTTTAATAGCATACATTTTTTTTTTATATAAGACTAAGTTGACAAATGAAGAAAAAAATGCAACAATTGTATTTCTTTTAAAAATAAACGTGAAGAAGTGTCATAAAATAAAATGAATTATTAATATAAATATTAACCCAAAATTGCAAAATATCTATATAAAAAATATTAGAAAAAGAATTTTACAAACAAATATTCTTTAGCCGTAAGTATCTCTTTTGTCACCCGTATATATGATTTTATTATTAACTTCCATTAATAATTTTATTTTTATTTTTATTTTTTCTTTTATCAAGAAGATATTAAAATATATCAAATTTAATTTATTTATTAGTTATTTGCAACTATTTCTCTAGTGTATGAGTATATGGACCGATAATTTTTTTAATAACTTTAAAAAAGTTATAACTATTACAAAAATAATATTTAGTTAAAAATATCACTCTTAAAATTTGTTGTATAATTTTTTTAATTAATATTCTTTAGTCGAATGTATCACTCTTGTCACCTGTGTATAATTTTATCATAAACTCACATTAAAAACATATTAAAAAAATATTTAGTCAAAATATCACTCTTAAATTTTGTTGTATAATTTTTTAAAATGATATTCTTTAGCAAATGTATCACTCTTGTCACATGTGTATAAATTTATCATAAACTCACATTAAAAACATATTAAACAAACAAAATATTTAGTCAAAAATATCACTTTTAAATTGTTGTATAATATATTAAATTAATATTCTTTAGTCGAATGTATCACTTGTCACCTGTGTATAACTTTATCACAAATTTACATTAAAACATATTAAATTTAACTCATTTATTAGTGTACTTGTTAATAATTTAACTCGCATTTAAACCATTTTTCTTGTGTATTAGTGTAATTGCCAATAATATTTAAAAAATAAAATTAATTTATTATAGTTGCTCTCAGTTTTATTCCAATATTATTTTTATTTATTTAATTCATTTAATAGTTCAAAAATAATTTGTTAGTAATATTATTAAATTAATTTAGTGTGTCAAAAAGGCTATTGTGTTATTAAATTATTTTAATAAGTTATACAAAATTAAAAAAGAAAATCTTATACTATATATTATATTAATTTAGTTTAACTAAAGCATGTTGTAATATTAAATTAATTTAATATAATTATATAAAGTCTAAGAAATTCTTTAAAGAAGATTATGTGTCATGCTTAGCTAAACAAAGAGAAGGCTATTAAAGTAAATTTATTAGCCATTTGTTTTCTAAATTCTAATAAAGGAAATGATTTAGTAGAAAGATTCAAACATTTTAAATAGAAATAAATGGATAATTGCATAATCGAATCTATCCAACATATCAAGAATTTAAATTAAAAGGTTTAATGGCAGGTACGATTTTTTATATAAACTACTTTTTATTTCATACTTTTAATTTGTTTTATATAAATTACATTTCTTAAGATACTGAAATTCAGCCTATGAAAAAAATTAAATTAAATTAGATAAAAATACATTGAAATATTTAATTGTATATGCAATATTTCTATATAAAATCTTACCATATATTTTTTATTTTTATAAATTGATTATCTCCTCCGTGCAAAAATTAATCTTTTGTATCAAATATAAATATAATAGATAAAGACTAATTTGTTTTTCAATTTGAAAAAACAACCTAAATAAAGACTGAATTCTCAAATTTAAAATTATCACAATAATAGTAAAATTTTCTCGTTATATGGTCTGAGTTGAGTTCAAACTTACAACTTCAGGCCAAAAATAATTTACCATCTAATCCAAATACTTAGTTAAATCTTAATATATTAAATCTTTAAACAATATCTTTATCATAAAAAAAATTAACTTCACGATAATGAATTAAATCTCGTTATATGGTCTGAGTTGAGTTCAAACTTACAACTTCAGGCCAAAAAAGTTTACTCACGATAAATCTTTAAATCTTAATATATTAAATCTTTAAACAACATTTAAAAACTAAAAAAGATAATGAAACAAACAATTCTTAAATTGTAACTGCACCTATAAACTATCACGATTAATTTCATGCTATTTTTTCGCAACAATAAAAACTACGACCCATTCGCTGAAGTTTCCTTGAGTTTAATTATCTCTCTATATAGATATTAACCCTAATAGCTTACCTCATACTAATAAGGAAGAAAAACACACTTACTTTTTCACTTTTCTTCTTATTATATTCTAATAGGTTTTCAAAACAAAAATCAAGAATATGTATAAGGTAGCAAAGGCATCAGAGTACCTTGTGTTTACTGAAGCCGGAATCAAAGACATCAAGCTTGCAAAGAAAGCATGGATTTTCCCCGGACAAACCTACACCGTCTTCGACCTTTCTCCTGTCAACTACACATTCGAAGTTCAAGCTATGAGTGCCGAGAAGCTCCCTTTCGTTCTCCCTGCCGTCTTCACAATTGGTCCTCGTGTCAATGATCGCGAAAGCCTCCTCAAATAAGCCAAACTGATTTTGTTGGTGCAAGGTGATGAAAGTGGAAGAGAGAGAGAAATAATAAATAATAAAGATAGTCAGGGCCGACCCAAGGGTAAGGCGAACTAGGCCCTCCTTGGGCCTCAAAAAATAAATATTTTTTTTCTAAAGATATTTTAGGCCTCAAAAAATTAAAATTCCGTTTTTTTTTTAGAAAAATAAAATTTATGTATAAATGCCTATTTAGCTTAGTTGGTAACTAAATATTATTTTATATGAAAGGTCTTGGGTTCAAATCTTGTAGGACTATAAAATAATTTTTTTTGTCTTTTCGTCTTAGGCCCCACATTACGTTGGACCGACCCTTTAGATAGCTACAACTTACAAAAGATTTGGTAAAAAGAATTAGATTGATTTTTATTGAAACATAGGAACACCTATTTGTACACAAAACTAGCAAGTGAAAAGATGCCACGTAGGCCTAGAAAGTAGATAGCCTCACAGCTAAGTTGTCCCTAAGTATGATAACTTTGCACTTAAGTTATCTCTAATAACTTCATACTTAAGTTATCTCTAACTAGTAGATATTAATTATCCCCGAGAAGTTCAACTCATACGGACAAGCTTCGATTATCGAACTTCTAACCGACCCTCGAAGTTTAACTCCTTATGGACCATCAAAACTTATGACTGACTCTCAGAAGTTCTGGATATGAATTACTTACAACACCATCCCTGTTGGCTGAAGATTTTGATATCTATGATTCGAAATGGAATCATTGAGCTCGAAACGAAATGATATCAGTGTTCGTTGGAGCAAAGTGGATGTCACAGTTCGGAATGAAAGAATTGGTTCTTCGAATGGACATGCTGAAACTTGGAGCTTCGAATGGTAATTATGATGATACATGTAAAGCAAGCTTAGTGGTAGTAGGGACGTGTCGAGAAGTGAGTTCGAATTAAAGTGGCGAAGCATTTGAAATTCAAGCGGCGGATAATTAGAAGTTAGAATATATGTCTGGGACGGTTCGAGGACGCGTGGAAGTAAGAGAAGCGTCGTGTTCTGCATGTTCTGAATGTGACAAGATCTCATAAGCCAGACCGTTATGGTCGAAATAGTATAAATAGGAGTCTTAGTGTTAGGATTTCGTGTGTCATATCTATTGTACAAAAATTCAGTAAACATTCAAAATACCACATGGCTAGGGAAACGAATGCTCGAATGATGTACGTATGATTGCACCAAAACTTTTATTATTCAGTAAACATCTTTATCTTTCCAGTTTATCCTTTATCTTTGCATCAATGTCTTTTAAATTCTTTACATTCAAAGTCATTTAACTTTTCCTTGCATTTAAATGCTTCTTTTACTTCAAAGTCTTTTATATTTCTGAAACTCTTTACATTAACGTTCTTACTTTCCAGAAAACCTTTTACATTTCATGCTTTTATATTCATGCCTTTACATTAAAAGTCTTTTACCTTTAAAAACCATTTACGTTTTCCTGCATTTATACATTTCTTTGCAAATCGAACCTTTATGCATTTACTTGTTCAAATCAGTTTTATGTCATTTTACTTGATCATGTTATTCAGTTATTTAGTATTGTGATCGAAATACATTGGACATATAAAAATACTCTAAATACAAGTCTTAAGACATGAACACTTATTTTGTTATTAATTTTATCCAAACCAATACCCCATAGGATCAATCTAGTCGATCCTGCAAGTTACGAGAGGAATTGAATAACAATTATAACGCTTATTCGATAGTTTGGAAGACTAGCGGTTGTTTCACCAGAGATCACTGTGAACAATCCCGTAATTCATATTCATTAAAAATTGACAACACCAATTTCATTTCTTAAACGAAGAAACTGGTCTATTTTGATAGCTTTTATCGAACATCGCGGTTGTGGGTGCTTCTGATCGAACTTCTAACACTCCTTCCTGCACTTGACTTCTGAGAAAGTGATACTTTGTCTCAATGTGTTTGCTTCTTCCATGCAATACTGGATTCTTGGCAAGATTGATTGCAGACTTGTTATCAATCATCAACTTCAGAGGTTTTTCTATTACAATCTTCAAATCCTCCAGAAGATTCAGAAGCCAAACAACTTGACATGCAACGCTTGCAATATACTCGACTTCACATGTTGCGAGGGCCACAATAGGCTGTTTCTTGGAAATCCAAGAGATAGAACCTCCCAGAAATTTGAACAAGTAACCAGAGGTACTTCTTTTGTCAACTCTATCTCCACACCAGTCAGAATCAGAATAACCTACTAATTCTGATTTTGTCTTTCTTTCAGAGAGAAATAGTACTCCATATTTCAGAGTTCCCTTTATATACCTCAGAATTCTGACAACGGCTTGATAATGGGACCACTTTGGATTACTCATAAATCTGGTGACCACTCCATCTGCATAGAAAATGCGGGCCGGTATTGCATAAATACCTCGAGAACCAATAAAGCTTGAAGGTTGTAGCATCCATAGAATCACCATCAGTCGAATCCAATTTATGATTGGTTTCTAATGGTGTCATAGCATTTTATAATTTTGCATCTTGAATCTCTTGAAGTTCAAGTTCATACTTTAGTTGATGTAGAATGATACCCTTCTTTGAGTGAATCTATCCCTAAAAACACACCATGTTTCATAGATCGTCATCTCAAACTCATTCATTAGAACTTATTTGAACTTGATTATATCTTTTGTACAACTTCTGTTAGTAATATGTCATCACGCAAAGACACATCGAATCATGTTGTCATCGAATCTGCACATACGCCATACTCCATCTCACATTTAAAACCGCCTCTTGAAAAATGAATCAATTTTTAGATTCCAAGCTCGGCGCTTGTTTCAATCCATACAAGGCTTTATGTAACTTGTATATCATCCCTTCGATTCTTTTTCACAAATCCGGAGGTTGTAATACATATACCTCTTCTTGTAATGGACCATTCATAAATCGACTTCACATCCAAATGAATCAAAGGACTTTTGCAGCTAAGGCAATCACCAATCTGATTGTTTCATGCCTTGCTACAGGAGCAAACACTTCAAAGTAATATAGTTCAGGTTTCTGAAGAAAACCTCTAGCCACTAGTCTTGCTTTGTGTTTGCCAATTGATCCATCTGGCTTAAGTTTTACCTTGAAAACCCAACTGACACTGATGGCTTTCTTTTTTCTGGAAGTTTTGTCAACTTTCACATTTTGTTCCTCTCTATAGCCTCAAGTTCTTCTTTCATGGCATTTATCCATATTTTCTTCTTGAGGGCTTCTTCAATACAAACTGGTTCAGAATCTACTAACATGGCACACTGAACAATTTCTCCTTCAGAGTCTACTTCAGTATCTTGTAACATGTTAAAATTTGCGAACCTTCTTGGTATTTGTTTGATTCTCTGTGACCTTTGATCCTTTTTTGAAACTTCTCCAGAACTTGGAACGTCAGCTCCTGGACTTTGTCCAGAACTTTTCCTTCAGAGTTTCTGGAAGCTTGTCCTCTAGACTCTTTGTGTCCATAACTACTTCCTTCAGAGTTTCTGGAAACTTGTCCTCTAGACTCTCTGTCTTCAGAGTTTTCCCTTCCAAAGTATGATCACCACCAAATTCTGGATCACTATCAGAATTTGGATCGAATTAGACCCATTATCAGAATCTCCCTAAGATTCTGACTCATCTTTTGATTCTTTCGAATCAGATTCACCTTCTGAATCTGACTTATCTTCAGAACTTGCTAAATGATCTTCAGAAACTAACTTTGGTGTTGACACTACACTAGAATTTGATTGAGACTTGTTCCAATCCCATGTTTCTGACTCTTTTACAACAACGTCTATCTGATTTCAACTTTGTTGGTTTCGGACAATAAAACTTATATGCACTGTACTATGGTACCCACAGAACATTACTTCTATCATCCACATCTTCTAGCCGGGACGTGTTTGTAACATACAGAACTAAACATTCTCAAATGAACAACACTTTGCTTATCTCCAGTCTATTTTTCTAAAGGAACAATTTCTTTCAGCTTCTTCGTTGGACACTTGTTCAGAACATATGCTGATGTGGCAACAAATTCTCCCCATAACATATGAGGTAGCTTCTTCTCTTTCAGCATACTTCCTGACATATCAAGCAAAGTTCTGTTTCTTCTCTCATCAAGACCATTGTGTTGAGGAGTATATGGAACAGTAACCTCATGTTTTATTCCATTCTCCTCACAGAACTTCTGGAACTCTGTAGAGATGTACTCACCTCCACCATCAGTTCTCAGAATTTTCATCTTCTGACCACTCTGTTTCTCAGCTTTCACCTTGAACTTCTGAAACTCAGTAAACACTTCATGTTTGTACTTAATGAGTGTTACCCATGTCATCCTTGTGAACTCATCCACAAAGGACACAAAACATTTGTTTCCACTAAGTGAAGGTACTGGAAATGGTCCACACACATCAGAATGTACTACTCCCAAAGCGTGCTTTGCTCTGGGGGGCTACTTCTGATGTAAATGGAAATCTAGGTTGCTTGCCTTTCATGCATATCTCGCACGACTTCTCAGGCTTCACAATCTTTGAAATACCATGTAAGCTTCTTTGAACTTAGATGCCCTATGTGACACCCCAAATAATTCGATTATTAAATAATTAGAATTTTTAATTATTAATTTAATCAGAAATTTAATTATTGGTATTTTGGATTATTGGAATTAATTAAAGTATAATGGAAGTGGAATTATTGGTGGTGTGAAGGGTAAAGTGAGGGTGTGAGGAGTAAAAGACTTTACTCACACTATTTATTTTATTTTATTATGTTAGAATAATAAGAGGAATAAAAGAAGGAAAAGAGTCACTTTTGAAAATATTCACAATACGTGCATTTGAGAAGAGGAAAGGAAGGAGGAAAGCCAATTTGTGTCGGAAGTCGAAGAACCCACAAGGTAAGGGGTGATTTCGATTAATTAATGCGTATTATCGGTTTTGAATTCAATAGTATGGATCATAGTATGTTAGGAATCCCAGTTTAGAAATTCTAGGTTTTCGTAGATTTATCTCTGTTGTGTCGGATTGTGTAAAATCCTTTGATTAGTATGATATAGGTCAATAGGAATGAACAAAGCATGTTATATTGCATGTTAATGAGGTTGATTGAGTGATTTTATTGTGTTGGAACGTATGGGTACGTTTGGAAAGAATAGGAAAATGGTTTTGGAAAAGCTTTCTGTCGGTATTTTTGGCTCGAGTCGTGGGAACCGGTTTGGGAGAACCCGGTTCGTGTGTGAAATGGTGAAAATGGGCATTTTGAACTCCGGTTACTCTCGGGAGGAACCAGTTCCACGTTGAATTTTCCAAAGAAAATGATTTTTCTGGGAACCGTTTCTGCTGGAGGAACCGGGTTCCCCATACATTTTTCCAGGGGGCGTGTTTTCTAACTTTGTGGGAACCGGTTACTCCCTGGGAGGAACCGGGTTCCACTGTTAATTTTTGAAAAATTCCAAACTTTAAAAATTCATAACTTTCAAACCGTAAGTCTGTTTTGAGCGCCGTTTTGGACGTTGTTTCTTAAATTTAATGCTCTATCTTATAAAATGAAGGGATTTCCTGTAACTCGAAATTATTTTGAAAATGTGTGGAATTTTGATTTAAGCGGTTATTATTTAATGCATACTTGGTGTATATGCAGTAGTGTGCCTGTGGCATTTGATTGTAGCAGAATTTGTGAATGGAAGGCATGTTTATGATGTTGATTGTGTGCATGATCGTTGAGGATATCATGTTTTGGTTTTGAATTCAGTTTATGATAATTTGGTGTATTCATATATTGATTGAATGTTGCATGTTGGTGTTGTGCATGCATATGCATTCTGGTGAAGTTAATTCCCATTGTGTGGAATTTGACTTGTATTGCCGATAACCATACGGGTGATGATGGGTGGTTAGGATTCGTGTCCGGGTGATTGTGGACGAATCGATGATGGTATATCCGGTGATGATGGATTAGTGTGTGTGACTTGGTCACGTTTTGGTACCACATGCATTGCGTCTGCATTTGTGTTTGCATAGGATTGTAACATGTTAGGATGGTTTCCAGTGTTACAATTCCCTTGTTGTTATTGTTGTGCATAATGAATTGTATGGTTGTAATTGTGTGTTGAGATCGAATTATCTTTGGAATAGGTGAATTAATATACTTGTGATATATGTTGATTGAGGAACTTATAATGCATCTTAATTATGAGAAATCTCACCTTACTTTAATAATTTGATTAAAGCATTCGAAGTTGGTGAGGATGGCTCTAGAGCTATGTCATTTTGTGTCCGCGTGTCAGTGTCATACTCTGATAGGTTGTAACACTGGGGGACGTTTAGCTGAGGACTTGTTTAGTATTCAATTGTTATTTGGATTACTTAGGAATAATTATGATTTGGTTTTAGTCCATTTTGTTTGATGGTATTTTTCCGCTGTGTAGAACATGATATTGATTTTGAATAATCTATTTCATTTATTCCTTCAGTTAAGCATGATTACTGTTAAAGTTTGAGAGATTTGTATTTTGTTTTAATTGTGACATCCCTTGATTACGTGTTAACTCTGATATAATTAATATAATTGCGGGGTATTTTAGAAGGGGTGTTACAAAAGTGGTATCAGAGCATAGTCGGTCGTGTCTTAATGTCGTTATCCCTTTTGTGTGCGACCGAGGTAAGGTAACCGTCGATACTTGTGTGTTGATGAGATTATTTTGTAATGTTACGAACAATGGTGGAAGAGGTAATGGAAGAGACGATCTGCTATTTTGAAGCACAGGAATCTTGGTGGTGTGCTCGGAGGAATCGGTAGGGAGTTGGTATTGGTGCTGACAGACAATTGGGGAATTATCATCAGCACACCTGATTTTTGTTCTCCTTCTAAAGTCAAAGTCTATTAGCCATTGTTTGTTCCCAGTTAAGTGATTTGAACACCTAGTGTCCATATACCACCAATATTCTGACCGCTTACAATCAGAATCAGAAGCCATCAATATCACAGGTCCATCATCAGAGTTAGAGCTTCCTCTGGCTATATTTGTTTCTTCTGATCTCCTTCCTTTGTTTCTACAATCTCTGGAAAAATGGCCATACTGTTTACAACAGTGACATTGAACTTTTTTATTGTCATATCTCTCATTTCCCTTCTGATATTTCTTTTCATCAGAAGTTGAGGTTTCTGACTTCTGGAATTTATCACCACGTCTATTTTGCCTCTGGTCCTTCTTGACAACAGAAGCCTTCAGAGCTTGCTCAACTTCCTTCTCACAAGTTCTCTCAGATAGACGCAACTCTTGTGTTTCTAGACTGCTTTGCAACTCTTCTATTTTCATGGTTTCCAGATTTTTAGAATTTTCAATAGAAACAACAATGTAATCAAACTAAGGAGTAAGCGACCTCAGAACTTTCTCTATGATTACTTGTTCAGAAAGTTTTTCTCCACAAGCTTTCATTTCATTAGTGATTAAAATCACTTTGGAAATGTACTCAGAGATTTTTTCAATGTTCTTCATGTTGAGATTTTCATATTGCTTTTGCAGGTACTGTAGCTTCACCTTCTTCACTGATGCGTCACCGTCGTAACATCTCACAAGTATATCTCATGCCTCCTTCGACGTCATTAAATCAGCAATCTTCTCATACACGTTTTCATCCACACACTGATGGATATAGAACAGATCTTTCTGGTCCTTCTTCCTCATACCTCTTTCTTTAGTTTTCTGTTCTTCAGTAACATCTACTGTTACTGAAACATAAACATCTGTTACTAGCTTAAGAACATCTTGAGCACCAAACAGAACTCGCATCTATATCATCCATTTGTTCCAGTTTTTACCATTAAAAACTGGAAGTTTAGTGTTCAAACTACTGCTTCCACTCATCTTAACCTTGCAAAAAAAATTCTTACAAATTTTAGTTTTCACTCAGTGTTTCCCAAAAACCCACAAAATCAATATGGTCTTGTTTAAACACACATCTCACACCACTCGTGTTTCTCAGAAATTTCAAGAACAACCAAGAGCTCTGATACCAATTGTTAGTGCAAGGTGATGAAAGTGGAAGAGAGAGAGAGAAATAATAAATGATAAAGATAGCTACAACTTGCAAAAGATTGGTAAAAGGAATTGGATTGATTTTTATTGAAGCATAGGAACACCTATTTATACACAAAACTAGCAAGTGGAAAGATGTCACGTGGGCCTAGAAAGTAGATACCCTCAACTAAGTTGTCCCTAAGTATGATAATTTTGCACTTAAATTATCTCTAATAACTTCATACTTAAGTTATCTCTAACTAGTAGATACTAATTATCCTCCAGAAGTTCAACTCCTTCTGGACAAGCTTCGATTATCAGAACTTCTGACTGACTCTCAGCAGAAGTTCAACTCCTTCTGGACCATCAGAACTTTTGACTGATCCTCAGAAGTTGTGAATATGAATTACTTTCATCAGATTTCACCACATGTTAACGAACTCATTAAGGGAATCATCAATGGCGAGACACGTGTTCTTGCGCTTCAATGACGATGGAAGAGGTTTTCGAGAGGAAGAAAGGAGTTTAAAAGAAGTATTTGAGAAAGTTCAACTTGAACTTAACTTTGGATTATTGATTTATAATGCAAATGTTAAACAATTGGTTGATGTTCCCGGTCACGAGTATTTCTCATATTTAGGGCAAAAGACACAAATGGAAGCCGCGAATCAAGCTAAAGTTGATGTGACAGAAGCTACCATGAAAGGAGAGATTGGTTCAAATTTAAGGAAAGGACAAACTCTGCAGAATGCGGCGAAAATTGATGTAGAGACGAAGGTAATTGCTGTGCAGAAAAGTGGAGAGGGTGAAAAGGAAGGAATTAAAGTGAGGAGTGAAGTGAAGGTTTTTGAGAATGAGAGAGAAGCTGAAGTGGCTCAGGCTAATTCTGAGTTGGCTACCAAGAAAGCGGCTTGGACTAAGGCAGCTCAAGTGGCTGAAGTTGAAGCTGCTAAAGTTGTGGCTCTTAGAGAAGCTGAATTGCAAGGTGAGGTGAAGAGGATGAATGCTTTGACAACAACTGAGAAGCTTGAAGCTGAGTTTCTAAGTAAAGCTAGTGTTCAATATGAAACCAAGGTTAGTTTCTAAGTATATAAAGTTATAGAATGTGTTAGAAATTAGGGTAAGATAATCCTGGATAACTTCGAAGAATCGTGTTTGTTCACTTTCCGAACAAAGTATTTCGACCCTATTCTTGCCTGGGTTCACGAAATCTTTGCGGGGATAATTCTCGAAGAACAATCGGTTTTCTGGCAATCGAAATCGATTCGAATGTAGAGATTAAAAGGTCGTTTTTCTGTGTGCGAAAATAAGGCCAAAGGACTCCTTATATAGGAGATCAAAAACTGAAACGAAAGGACACACCTGTTCGGAAAACGGTTGTGTCGGTTGGCGAAAGGACCTGGCCGGGCTTGACTCATTGCCCTTCCGTCGGGCTCCGCCTGGAACCCCGTTGATTATTATTCGATTATACATTGGCTCAACGATGCACTCACTACTTAACTCGTTTCGAACTTAACGATAATTGCATTGGCCTTTAGTAAATCACATTACTACTAAAATACATTGGTGATACTAAAATCACCAACAGAATGTTATAGAATGTGTAACAGTTGTTAATTTAGTGTGGCATTATAAAATTATATTATTTAGTGATTGAAATTGTGGTGGAATGTGTAGGTCCAAGAAGCAAATTGGGAGCCGTACAAAAAACAAAAAGAGGCAGAAGCAATTCTGTATGAGAAGAAGACAAGGCAGAAGCACAAAGAGCATTGGCAGATGCAACATTTTATGCTAGAAAGCAAGCAGCTGAAGCAGATCTATAGGCAAAGAAGAAGGAAGCGGAGGGGATTGTGACACTTGGGCAATCTCAAGGAGTGTATATAAGTACACTTTTGACTGCACTTGGAGGAAACTACACGGCTCTAAGGGACTATTTGATGATAAATGGTGGCATGTTTCAAGAGATTGCAAGGATTAATGCTGAGGCAATTCGTGGACTTGAGCCTAAGATTAGTATATGGAGCAATGGTGGTGACAATAATGGAGGAATAACAGAAGGTGGGATGGGTATGAAAGATCTTGCTGGTGTGTACAAGATGTTGCCACCTCTGTTCAAGACTGTTCATGAGCAAACAGGAATGTTGCCTCCTTCTTGGATGGAGCCTTGCCAGACAAAAGCTCTTAATTAGCGGGATGGAAATATTAGGTTTTTAGGACAAGTAGTAATACCTTTTATTTATTCAGTAATTTAGTAGTAGTATCTTTTATTGTGTGATATATGTGTCCAATTCACTCAGTTTTCATTATTTTAAGGTTCAAAGTCTTGTATCTATGCCGATTTAATTTACATTTTAACATGCTTGGTTTTTTTTAAAGAATTGTGGCATTATTATATTAGTTTTACGCTCAAGATTTATATTGTAACCTGATTTAATTTACATATCTTTACAATATTGTGTGCTAAATTCATAAGTTGGATGAAAAATGTCTTTGACACCAATCTATCAAGTGCATAAGTACAAGTAATGCAAACAGGCAATCTAAAAGAGCAACTTTACCATTATACATTGTTGAGATATATTCAGTGTTAAAATTATCTTAAGACAAATAATAATCAGATTTACTTTTGCATCTTCTAAATACTCTAACACAACAGCAATTGTTTCATTAAGTTGTAGTATCAGCTTTGTTAATGTGCCATCATCGAGAAGGGTCCCTATAGAGCATTAGTGATGAGTAAATAAATTATATCCAATTCACCCGCAGGTTCCAACAGTGCCAACTAGCATCAGATGTGAGATGAGAATCACATTTCAAGCAATCAAGACGGCTATAAATAGATTACCACATAATTGACGGCAATAGGAAAAGGTATAACTATAACCAAAACTTGCATAAAATTAACCAATAATAGAGCAAAAAGGAGAAAAGACCGAGCATTATCATAATATCAGATAATACTTATAAAGAGGATATTTTATGAAAATTTGTTTACGATCTTAAAAGGAGTAACGACGGGTTTGCCTACATTTCTATATTGATCTAATTTTTTCATAATAAATATAATTTACATTTGATTTTTAAATACTTATTAATACTTGTTAGGCATTTTCATAAACACCTTATGTGCACACCTATTAAACAATGGTCGTTTTCTTGCGCCCCAACAGTATCAACCAATAAAATCAGTGATTCATAGCATTCAAACAATCAAATACGGTATCTTCCATCATCATTTTCAGTTGGAACTTTACCAAACCTAACCTCCATTTTTATGATTTCTTTTCTTCCTTCATTTTCACTTTTCAGTTGTTAGAGGTTATAGTTATTAAAAAGTGAGTGGACTATAACCTCAGCATGAAATCCAGAGGTTATACCATGGTTTGCGTATGAATTTACACTTGAGGAGTCTTTCAATTTCTTCTTTGATCTTCGATAGAATTTTTGGTGCAAATCACTTTGGAGTTTGCTTAATTGGATTTTTTCCAGGCTTTATAGGCAGCTTGAAATCCACCAATTATCTGCTTAATCTAGGCATCTCATTGTAATCCCAAGCAAAATAGTCTTTGTACTCCTTAAATAATTGGATCACTTTGACCTTGAGTTCTGGCCTAAGGTTGACGCTAATGTACGCTGGCCTTTTGTTTACTCCATATCCCATGCCAACCTCTTCTAGAGAATCATGCGCTAGCATCTTTATATTTGGTGCCAATAGATCCTTCTCAAATCTCAAAGGCTCATCATCATAGATGGCATCGATCATTTGGATTTTCTCATTCACTTATAACTTATCCGGTGGCTCTTGTTCAAAGTCCACACTAGGCCCTTCAAGGTTTATTTCAGAACGGTTGGCTTCAACAACCATGTATTTTATTTCAGCCTCTAAGGCCGCTTCCAATTTGTTTTCGGCGATATAAGCTGAAATATTTTCCATTACACTAAACACATTGTAGCGGTGAAAACTTGAGATTAAGCTATTGATTAACTTAACTCACAAAGTAAAAGTCGTCAATGCGCTTTATTCCAAAGGAATGAGAAAAAAGCGAATAAAATCCAAAGAAGTTTTAAAACTAATAAAACTGAGATATAGGTTGGTTATGTAAATGGAATGTATTAGCATCCTAAACATCTACAGTACTCCGCAGGAACCTCTTTGAAAATATTTGTATTTGGCTAAAAAGAGTTGTTTGTAAAAAACTTGTGGAGATGAGAAAAGAAGTGTTTTTTTACAATTTTGATTCGGCGAGACTTCAATGAGCCATGTGCCTACGTATCACCAATGTACAAGGATGAATTCAGAACCATGTAGTTTTTTTAAAAAGAACAAAGTTGTTTATTGGTTAATTTTAAGAGAATAGACATTTTGTCATCTTATGGAGAATACTCAACCAAATATCCATAAACATGAGAATGATGTACCTTTGCATCACATGTGGCGGCTCCAACTTGGATAACTTAACAAGTATGACACTAACCCTCTCAAGTGGAAAAGATTCAAAATCATATCAATCAATATTATGAACATGGAAGAATTATATCTCAACCATAGAGATGACTCACATCTAGAGAAATGCTAATGTGTACGAACATAATATCATGTAAATCCCATGAATGTGTAATGCAGAGTGAGGTTATCACTTCAGTTATTGTATGTGTGTGTTTTAATTTTATTTGACATGTTTTTCTTTTACAATCTCTCGAGTGGATAATTAATTGGATGATTAATGTTGGCATTTGGTTATGAAAAGCAGGTATTAAAATTCAAAAAATTTGTAATTTCATGCTTTCATTTAATATGAGCGAATATTCTATTATGGTGTCAACACAATCCGAGACAATCCATAGTCAATCAACAAGATATAGCACCCAATGATGTTGGGAAAACCTCTAAAGTACAAATAATTAGGGCAGAGCTTTTTCATAAGGGATAGAGATGATGAAAACCTAAAAAATTTGTTTATGTTTTATTTATACAAAATTGTACTACGCAGATTGGGCTAAGTGGGCTTGGCGTGCTAAGTGCGGCTTAGTAAAATAACACGTTAAACCGCCTAAAATCCCGCTAAGCTGCATGATCCCGCTCAGCGGCCTCATTAGCACAACTTCTGCCAAATCTGTCAAAACACTTGTAACGCGCTACAATTTCCGCTTAACGTGCCTGCCTTGACAGAACTACTAAAAAATGGACTTTATTTCGAAAATGCATATCCGGAGCCGTTCCTACGACACCTTATTCATCGATGCTCCAAATGTGCAACAATACCTACCAAAATACATTAAAACTATTAAACGGTACATAAATAAATCGAAAACTCAATTATATACAAATTATACATATTTACACAAAAAGAGGGGAATTATTCACAGAATATTAACACAAGAATCGATACATGCCACAAATTATGTTCACAAAATAACGATACGTTGGTACTTATCAGTGAGGTTTTTTGGCCTAAAAATTGTGATATTTTCAAAATTCTCTTTTCTTCTGTTGTTTTAACGGTGGTATTTTAGCACCAAGTGGAACTATCATTTGGCCATATTTAACTAACAAATCAAAAATCTCATCACACTTTGCAACGTCAAAAATGTATGTTTTCTTAGGAAATTTATCATTCTTTTCTTGTTTGATAGGGTTTTTCCGTTCGAGTGTGCAAGAACTTTGTAGGAATAAGGTAGCCTTTGTTTCAATTCAACCATATCAACCTCACTTTCGCTGAAACCTACAAGATCATATATATATATATATATATATATATATATATATATATATATATATATATATATATATATATATATATATATATATATTGTTCATCCTCCTCCATTTTGACGTAGGCTACCCTCTTTCTTCTATTATTCTTACGTGCCCTAGCATTTTCAACCTGCATGTGCTCTACCTATCAAACTCTATCTGCCAATTTGACCATATCACTTAAGTATTGTGTACCTAAATTTATCATGATGGAATAGTCTAGACCACCAGCATCTATTTTGACTAACTCATGTCCAGGCACTTGTGTGAAACACCTTGCCTTTAGAAAATGAAACCTATTCTAATAATCACTTATTGGCTCATTAAACTTGCACTAGATACTAGCCAATTCCTTCAAAATAATCTTCGATTGTCCGATGTAGAAATGTTCATGGAACAACCTCTCCAAACGAGTCCAATCATGGATGTTGTTCATTGGAAGTGTGGTGAACCAAATAAAAAGAATTCTTGGTTAGGGAACTAAGAAAGTACCTTATCCTCATATTTTCATTATTAGTGATGTCCCCCGTCTCAATTAGATATCTTGCTATATGTTTGACAGTAGATTCACTGGTATCTCCAGAAAAATTTTAAATTTTGGGACATTTCATCCCCTAGGCAATTTGGTATGCATGACGTATTCAGGGCCCTGATTGACTTCATCCATATGGGCTACAAAATGTTGGGTCTGGTTAATGGTTAAGTCTTCTTCTAGGATTACTCCTTGGTTTTCCACCGCCCATTCCTGTCGGGGTTGTCGAATTGGCGCTTGTGGAGCGCCAAAGAAATTTACAATTCGCGTCATCTGTGCGGCCAATTGCTAACTGGTCTAAGCATTTAGCTCATTCATTTGGTTATTATTCTGGATCAAAGGGTTGAATATTGTACCCATGTGTTGGGCGAGCAGATTAACCATATCATGGTTACTTTTGTCCATTTGATATCTTAACACTACTGCAGAATTTGTAGTAAAAGTGGGCATTGGTTGGGTAGAAAATCCTGCCCCTAGGGGTTAGGTATTTCGAACTATATTGTTAACAACCGATCTCGATCCTTGCAATGGTGAATATGTAGTCACCATTGGATCAACAAATGTTGACATACTATTAATGCAAACTTGCCTTCATCGAAGTTGGCATGCCATATGGCTGTTTGCGACCATTCTTAGGTATTGTAAACCCAGTCACGTAGGACCTGAAAACACTAGTCCCAACTGTTGCACCCTAAATTTCGCCCCTAAATTTTTTAGTCGCGTTTTCATATCATATTTTGTTATTTGATCACAATCTTCAATAAACAGCTTCATTCATCACATTTTGCATCATTAATCGTATTTAAGTTGATCAAAAGTCAATTAAAATCGACGTTTGCATCGTTTTATAGTTGAAAAATACCTGATATTTTACTTCATGTATTTTTATCTCTTTACTCGCTTCTTTCATTGCATTAACTTGTTTATATAACGATAATATTGATATTTCGATTTTACGAACAAACTGTTAAAAGCGAATTGTCACTGTGCAGAAAATTGGTGAGAAATTATTTCAATTTTTCACCTTAAACTGACTTCTTTATGAATCGACGTTTCACGGATCATGACAGTGTGCTCGCTTTATTTTTTTGGTACAGTTTTAAATCTCGTTCTTAATCGTCTCTGTCTCGTAGCTGGGTATTTTTATTCTCGTTTTATTTTGATTTTGATCATTCGAGTTATCTATTATCTATCTATTTAAATCAAAGTACTATGAAATCTACTAATTACCATTTGATTAAAATTACCAACTAAACTAATTACAGAGGGAAAATTAGACATTTTGTAACACTATCACCATATTGATTTGACATTTATTGCTTCTAATGTGTCAACCCATTACATTTTCATACAATATTTAATTTTTTATTAATATAATCACAAAATTATTAATATTCCACAATTAATGCTAATTTGAATTCTTTGAACCTAATAATCAAGACTTAACTTCACGTACATGCATAGATGTAAAACATGAAAAGTCATTTTCAAATAATCACCGGTGCAACTTCCAACAAAACCCTTGAGTGCTTCCGGATAAATATTTTCGTTCTTATGCATATTGGAAAAATTATGACAAAAGAGGAAGATAATTCTACATGGATCTTTTGATAGTGGGTTGCAGAATATTTTCATGCAGGTTACTGCTTGGAAGTTTGATCTCTATGACTATGAAGCTTGAGGTATTGTTGTTTATCAAAGGATGTAAGTTGGATAAAGCTTCAGCAGCTGAAAAAAGGTTTTTAGGATATTGTTAAAATTATTTTAATTAGAAGATCAACGGTTTGAACATTGAAATCACCCGGCTGAACTTCCGATTGATAGGATGTATCAATGGAGTCGCCATCGAACGTTTTTTATCTCGCAGAGGAGAAAGAAAAACATCGAGTAAACCTGAGATGGAAGAAATCACAGTCTTACGACCGAGAGATCTGGGTAAAGGAGTTTGTTACACAAGGGGAAGGGTTAGCACCGCACACGTCTGTAGTACTCTACGGTATCCGCTTCTATTTTCTAGCTAAAGGGTGTGTTATATCTATCTATCACTTAATCGCTAAAAAGCATGCAAAAGAAAAGGAAAATAAAGAAACCACGGGAAAAAGAAAGAAGTTTTTACAAGTTGTGCTCGATCGAGCCTCGTGACAAGATGCCTGCGTATTCCCTCGTGCAATGGGAAAGCCAGGGCGCTATAGTTCGGCTCACTTGTTTTGGTGGATTTTGTGTTTTTTTTACTTATGAAAAAAGTTTTCAACACAAAAGAAAATGTGCCGTTAAAAAGAGCTTGTCTTGGTTGGTTGTTTTTACCTTTTTGAAAGAAATTCAAACCATTATTAAGTGTTTTGGTTTTCAAAAGAAAATGAAAGCAAGTTTTAATTTTAATACACGCAAGGATGCAAAAAAAGAGAAGCAAAACAAAAGGGAGACTAAATAGTACTAGCCCTAATGTTGTCATGCAAAGACTAGACCTATGGTTGAGGATAATAGGAGTCTCTATCTATGTTAACATACAAAGGATGTATATCCTAATGTCTAGGCTCAAGAGCTATCCTAGCTGAGCGGTCCTGAGGAAAAACTATCTTATATCCGTCTTGGTTGTAAAGCCAAGGGATGCAAAGGGATGAAGCAATCAAGTGCTTTGGCAGAAGCACACAAGCAATGCAATGCAGAAACAAATATCATAGAAGCGCAGGAAAAGGAGGATGTCTCATAGCCTACAACAAAAAGCCGAGGGCCAGAAGCAACCAGGAACCAACACATTCTGATTCCTGTGAGTTGTATCACCGCATAACATGAATTGTCAGATGTGAAGAGAAAATGATGCGAATTCAGCAATAAATAGCGTGGAGAGTCAGAATAAGGAATTCTTGCCACTTTTATTATTGACTCGATAAATGAGGCAACAAGATTCGCTTGTGTTGAGCTGACACGGACTAGAACTGTGCGAGGATCGATTACCATTTCCGCGTGCCCATCATATCATCATCATATAGCAGAAAATATAAAAAGCGGGACTTTGCTTGGTGGTGCCGTGTCAGGTTGCCTAACCACACTTGACCTATGCAAACACAAATGTAAACACTTACTCAGAATTACCTCCATATGCACGGTGGAAGATTTTAAATAAACCAAACACAATTAGCACACAATTTGCAGAATGCCTTGCTACAGGTCTTTAAACACTTTGAGCCCAACGCTCTTATCCTAATCATGGAAATAGAAAGCTGTAAAACCCTTACTTATCATAATATCTAGGAAAGCTGTAAAGAATGCGATAAGCAAGAGATAGCTAGTACCAAAGGGATAGTAAATCCGTAGAGCTCTGCAAGCTAAGAATACTCCAGAAAACTTCAAGTACTGCAGCCACATAATAAGAGTAAATTGGTGAGAAATGCTCAAGGCATCAATAGCATAGACGGAAGTTTCAACAAAGATGAAGACTGGAAATGTTGGCCAGACTCCACACATAACGCAGAGTATCCTGCATCATGCGTATAGGAGAAAGCGTAATACTCAGACCTATTCAAAAATTGATAGCGAGTTAACTCTTGTGCAAAGGGGAAAACAAGTGTAGGACTTGCTTTCGAAGTGAGAACGTATTGCACCAGGGTGAGAGTTGGTAGTTTCAACACCAAAGAAGACAATGGACATATTGCGGCAGAAAAAACCGGGACACAATGGATTCCAAAGAGATGTCACACATCAAAGAAATTATCCTTGTTGAGATTTCAGAGAGATACAGGAACATTACTAGGGACAAAAATTTATTATTCCTGGCTTATAATACTATGCAATATATGAATTTTCTAAGAAGTAATGCAGATACGACGATGCATGTTCGCAGGTCACTGAACCATCAGGTTCAAATCGGGAAGCTCCACTGGGAAAGATAGCATTGGCATGTTGTTAAAGATACAGTCAAACTGCTGAATCAATAATCACTTGGGGAGATCAAACACCATCAGCTGAACATACTGAGGAATTGATTTCATGGAAAAATTGTCTGTTGGACAATGACCCACTGGGGAATGGCAGGGGCGCTTGCAAAAGAGCTTCCATCGTTACACAATCATGGCTTCAACTGAAGATAAAGATGATGTGCCGACTTACTGGGGATATCATACGATACCAACTTGCTGGGAGTGAACACTCTCGGTCAATGATTTGAACGCCGTCTTCACAAGGGATAAGGGTAAAACCCTTCCATCCGAGCAACAAGACCTTCCAATGAGCATTCATTGGAAAATTCCTTCTGAAAGACGCACCAACAACTTGCATTGGGGATATCATGAAGTACGAACTCACTGGGAATAATCATCCTCGATCAGTGGTTCGAATGCCGCTTTCACAGGGGATAAGAGTTGCAACGTTCAATCAGAGCATTTTGAAACTCCAATGAGCATTCACTGGGGATTTCCAACTGAGATAAGCACAAACAACTTGCACTGGAATTTGTGCAATGCCCTACAATAATTCTCTGCTAATGATAATATTTATTGGGGAAATTCATCAAGGATACCATGCTGATAATAATCGTTGCATCTAATCTATTATGGAAAACATCTTCACTTGGGGATCTCTCATAAGTGTCCACTGGGGAGGAGCATAAAGAACAAACTTATGTAAATGAACCCGGACATTCCACTCATGAGAACACTCACATTGAAGCAGCCCACCGGGACGATGAAGAGAAGACACCCATAAAAGAGTGACTCATTGAAGACGAGAGCACTCAATGATCCTTGACATGAAGCGCTTGTTGATAAGCAACTTCGCATATCTAAAACAAGGGAACCTGATAAAGAGGAAGAACGACACTTCTAAACACAGACCTTCAACATGAAGCGCTTGTTGATAAGAAAACCCGCAGATCTAAAACAAAGGAACTTTATATGCCCAGCCAATTTAAACACAGGTAGGCCTCTGACACAAAGCGACTTGTAGATAAGTAACCTTGCAGATCGAAAGGGAAGACACCTGATGACGATGAACCCACAGGAGAAGAAGACGTCAGACAAAGTCGAACTCAAAAATATATCTTTGACACGAAGAGCATTGTTAACCGGATCTAAACAATGAGAAGACACGCGACGGTGAACTCACAAGGAAAAGGACGTCGAATGAAGACGAACTCAATGGGAAAGAAACATCGTATGAAGATGAACTTGTAAGGGAAGATAATCGAAGGACTCTACCAAAGATTGCAAAACGATGGCGTTAAGAAAGTTTGTTTGCCAAAGCAAAGAACTATAATATCCCTCGGGCCAAAGGGTATAATTCTTCAAAAGTGGCAAGTATCGAATTACCACACACCAAGTATGAATACTCAAATATTTGAAAAGGTGAGTCAAACACGGATAAGATAACCAACAACTTGCATAAGCAAGGAAATTGTACGACTTCGGGGAAAGAAACATCTACGAAGATGAACTCAAGGAAAGAGAACGTCGACGAACTCAATGGAGAAAGAACATATGTACGAAGATGAACTTACAAGGAAGAGAACGTCGAGCGAAGATGAACTCAATGGATAAAGAGCATCATGCGAAGATGAACTTACAAGGGGAAGAGAACATCGAGCGAAGATTAACTCAATGGAGAAAGAACATTTGTACGAAGATGAACTTATAAGGGGGGAGAGACCGCTCGGAGGGACTCTGCCAAAGATTGCCAAGACAATGACATTTAAGAAAGTGTTTACAAAAGCAGAAGAACTAAAATATCCATCAGACCAAAGGCGGGGTATAATTCTTCAAAAGTGGCAAGTATCTGAATTACCACACACCAAATATGGATACTCAAATACTTGAAGAGATAAAGCAAACATGGGCAATATAACCGAAGATTTACATAAGCGAAGAAAGCGTGCGGCTCGATGTGAAAAAAGGAATATCATTACGTCAAAGCCTGAATCATTAGGAACAAATCAAATCCAACAGGCTTTTCCGGGGACAAATTCTGCTTTGGAAACAGACCCACTGAGAGAATCAAGATTGAAAAGCGCTCTTTGAGGAAGAGGGACCTCATACAAACAAACAATCAAGTGCCTACAAACTGTCAACTATACAATATTCCCAAGCGTATTTATTAATTTATACCTCCGATGTTTGGGGATTTGAAACATTGCAAAGAAGAAGGAAGCAGAGGGGATTATGACACTTGAAGGTGGAGGAAACTACACGGCTCTAAGAGACACTTGATGATCGATGGTGGCATATTTCAAGAGATTGCAAAGATTAATGTTGAGGCAATTCGTGGACTTGAACCTAAGATAAGTATATGGATCAATGGTGGTGACAATAATGGAGGAATAACAGAAGGTGGGATGGGTATGAAAGATCTTGTTGGTGTGTACAAGATGTTGCCACCTCTGTTTAAGACAGTTCATGAGCAAACAGGAATGTTGCCTCCTTCTTGGATGGGAGCCTTATCTGACAAAAGCTCTTAGTTAGGAGGATGCAAGTATTAGGTTTTTAGGACTAGTAGCAGTACCTTTTATTTATTCAGTAATTTAGTAGTAGTATCTTTTATTGTGTGATAATTCATTTGTATTTTTTAAGGTTCAAAATCTAATATTATATGCTGATTTATTTAGATTTTAACATACTTGGTTTTTTGTTTATAGTATTTGCATAAACAATCATATTAAAATATTAGTGAAAAATGAATGGTGCTCAAAATATAGAGCGTTGAGAATTAACCAACTAAGTAAACTATCCACGAACTCGACCTTCTCGACTGAATTATATTAACAAATATCACGTTAAAAGCATCCACGTAAACCTAATAAATATTAGGAAAATTAAGATCATACTATTTTGATTGCCCAATCATATTTTGATTGCCTCTCTGATGTGAGGGTACCGATGAGCCCATCGAGAGAAACCTGCACAATTACAAGTTAAAAATCGACTTTCAAATGCCTTGAAATAATGTTCAAATGACAATTACAAAAAAACAACTTTCAAGCCTTGAATTAATGTTCAAATGACAAAATAAAGAAGAAATTTACCAGCAGAGATAATTTCATACAGATCCATATCCGTGTTAGTATCCTGCAACATATTACCAAGTATTTGAGTAAATGTGAAATTAGAATACAAATAGCTAATTCACAACTGAAACATAAAATTTCGGAGTAAACTTCAAGAAGTGGTCGAACGGGTCCAATTCAGATGAAAGAAAAAACCTAGTAAGATTTCAAAAGGGTTCTTTAAAATTGAAGAGTAAGTAAACTCCAACTGTAGAAAATGTATAAGAGAAGGAAATGGAGTCAAAACCAATGTAGTAACACGTGATAGTTCTCAACAATGGTATACATACTGCAGTGCTTAACTAGTTGATAATACATTTATAGATCAACGGTAAAGATTACAGCATGCTTGAGTGAGGAGTTCATAAAACTCACATATAACATGTTTATTGAGCTTATGACACTATGTCATAGTGCTTTAGCATCTGATATCCAGACAATTCTAATATATCAAGAGAGGAACAGTTCTCAGTTGAAAATAATCAAGCTCATCGCCATGCGATCAGGTATCTTCAATTAATCTTAAAATAAAAAATAGACATTTTCACTATCTTAATCGGGGACTTCTATTTACTTGATTGGTGCGTAAATACTTCAGAATTATATACATGTTAGGGACCCAGTGAATGGACTTTGGTCAGAAGAGCTGATTGTGGGCCAAGAGGGACTTACTGGTCCTAAAGTATAGCATGTATACTCAAGGAGGAGTAAGGCACAAAAGCGCGTGAGGGGAATGAGCTGGCAGCTTAGTGCTTGGGGCAGTAACCAATTCTGTTAAGCTGAGAGATGGAATTATTGGGAAGAGTGATTCAAAGAGGTATCCAGAATAGTGAATTGTAATTTTGTTGAATGGAGAGCATCTAGCACTCCATGGGAGCCCAGCTGTGTTGGCAGTCTGTGAAGCACGGGTACTTTATGTTATGGTACCGGTACCGACGCACGCACCAACGCACACGTACCAATTTATTTTTATTTTTTTAAATTGGTACAACAACGGATACATATTTGGTACCACGTACCCAATTTTTTCGGATATTAAAATTTGGATTTTTATTAGGTAAAATTAGATTATTTATCATATATTTATAAATAAAAAATGAAAGAATTATAACCCTTGTCTTCTATGTCTCTACCGTTGTATTCTCTTTGCATTGCTCTCTCCAAAACTAGAACTTTCATTCTTATAGAGGAAAGGAACTATACTTTATTTTTCCTTTTTACTAAATTGGTGGTTTAATTATTATTTTATTGTATATTGAAGTAATAAGTTGCCGACTTGGGTCTTGTAATTTGTAAGTTGTTGTGTTTGAATAACTTTTTTTAAGCAAATTATTTCTTAATTTTAATGTTTTGTTGTTATTTAAGTAATATAATTTGTTTATTATTTTTATAATTATATTTTTTAAAAATTATATTAACGTACCCGTACCTTAGTTTTTCTAAAAATGTCATACTCCGTACCAGTACCCGATATGGGTACGTATCCGTACCTATGCAACACAGGTGACAATAGAGATCAATTAGATCCTTCTGTAAAGTCATTCCTAAAAACATAATAAGCAGCTTATCATTTGGTCTCTTGTTTCCTTTAGTTTTCTGCATCTATTTCTCCGGGTTATTTCTACAGGACCTAACATGGGTGATTAGTGTTTTGCAATGGCCTATTCCGAAGAACGTGGAGGGAGTACGAGGGTTTCTTGGCCTCACCAGCTACTATCGGAAATTTATTAAAGACTATGGGAAGATAGCCAAACCATTAACAGAACTCACAAAGAAAGAAGCCTTCAAGGGGAGTCCTCAAGCATCGAAGGCTTCCGAGACATTAAAAGAAAGATTGACAACAGCTCCTTCTATTCTTTATAATATTGCTTCGTATCAAAATGAACTTAATTCATTATCTTATCTCTCTAGTGTTATGGAAACAAATTTGGTACTGTAATTTTTTCATGCAGTTTTAGTTTATTGAACCAAGTCAGCAGTATAATTTGTTCACCTGCTCCGATGAAGCCAGACATTTTGCAATGACCTGATAAAGACTTCTAAGAGTTTCATGGTTGAAATCTGGATTCTTTAAAAGAGCCTCTTCTGATGTATAATCAAATATCAGTGCACAAATGCTCGAAGCCATCATCTTACTTGACATGTCATCAGTATTTTCTGCAAACCATGTAAGTTTCAGGAACAGATGTAAAACTACTGATTTACTCCATAATTTCAGTTCAATATATAAACAAATGAACACTGCGGACTTCATTGATTGTATTTTCCCAAGCTAAAATCATTCATATAATTTATTTATGGTTAAATGTTTCGTTTTCCAAAACATTTCATCGAATGCATTAGGATTTTTACAAAATTAAGAATCATAATTTTCTCTTGGGGCTCAGGAAAAGAACTAGCCCAAACATAGCCTTAATATCCCAGGAAAAGGTAAGGGTTATTTTCAAAAACCCCACTGTTCAATTAGTATGCGAGTTTAACCATCACCCCAGCCTTTCCTTTTTAGGAATTGTTTGAATGAAAAACTTAATCAAGCACTTACGGATCACAAGTGTTATGTATAAATTATTTCTGCAATCAAAGAAGAAAAGAGAAGAAACTCCATATAAATTTCTTCTAAATCCTAAATTATAATGGGAAGCTTATGAAAATTAGCAGAAACCAATTAATGAACATTTCAGAAGCAGTTTTCATAAAATCTTCCAAACACTCACATCCAGAACACCTCGGTTCTTGATTATAGTCCTATTTCTGGCATGGCTGAATGATGTCCTAGGTTTCACCTTTCAAGACTTAAATTGTGTCTTTTTTCTTGTTTGTCGCAACTTAACTTTGCTCACACTCATTAATGACATAAATACTAGTTTTGACATCAAGAGTTTTACTCATTCTGCAGTCCATTTCACCCAAATGGAAACAATGACAATATTTAACAAGGTTAACTCAACTTTGATTGCACTGAGTAACAGAAAAGTCACACCTGGCTTACATCATAAAAGCAAAACAATGTTTGGCTTTACTTGTAATCGTAGAACACCTTAGGGTACAGTCTCTTCTACTCAATCTCTAAGCATAAATTTCACATCTTCTCACAAATCAATTAAAATTCTTGTTAATGGTGTTCATCAGTACTTTGTAACAATTTCAACCCTTAAGATATCTCTTGCACATGCAGCATTGCACGCATCACTTTTTGTAAACAATAAAATGAACAGCCAAATATATTGATCATATATGATAGTGCAAAATGAAAATACTCATTCTGATTTCCGATGGATGCAACCAAGTATGGTACCTGACCAATAAGCCAATGCTTTAAGAAGATCTACAAAAGCTGATTCATCTAACATAAACTGCACTTCATTTTTCTGAAGTCAAAACGGTGTAACTTGTGTCAGGACTTTGCATAACTAATAATCTAATATAGTATCACAAGGCTGGTTATTATAATGAGAATATCACCTTCAGTAGAAGGTTCATTATTGTATCACATGCCAAGAAGACACGGCCATCATCCTCAACCAAATAAACATTTGACCCAATTAATTTACTGAAGCAGTCTAAAACCTGCAAATAGACCCATTATATTTAGCCACAAAAAAAACTGTTAGTAATGTTATCAAATGATACTGCTGTTGCAATAAATACAAAATCCATGTTAGAATATAAATAATAGAACTATGCAATGAGAAAGTAATCATTACCATTTTGTCGATTTATTCGTAAAGGTCCTTTAAGTTAAAATGCAGTTATAAACCAAAAAAGATAGAAGAGGAAAAAAATAATAAAATATAAACATAAATATCCGAGCAAGAGAATAACTTACAGCCTTAAGTCCTCCACACGAAGCCAGAGTTTTGCATCCTTCAACCTTCATGGTAATTTGACACAACATAGGCAGCAGAAAGCATACAGAGTGGAAGGGCCTGCAGCGAAGAGTTTATCTAAGCAAAAGCTATTCAGGCCCCAAAATACTCGTTGAGAAAAATATTTATGAATAACTATCGATTTAAAGATACCTTTGTTCATCTGCACCTTCGATTGAAAGCATATACCCTAAAAGATCATGAACTTTTTCCTTACATGCAAGCGGTGCTTCTGCAAGATAGCTGAAACAAATACATGATAATAGAGGAGTAAAAAGATGTAGAGAGGAGTAAAAAGAATCTCAACCAATATAAGCTTCTAGAATAGTTAATCCATGACCAAAAAAAAACCCTCTTCTCTGGGAGATGGGCATGGAGATTGAATAAACAATAAAGTATTTAAAATTAACTAAGATCTTTGTAGAGTTTACAATTAGCCTTCGGAAAATAGATAAAATTTACATTTTTCCTTTCCTGGTGCAACAATTTTTAGATCGGTCTATCAAGTCGCAACTGCCATATAACATAATGCTACATTCATAAATTGGATGAAAATGTCTTTTGACACATTATAATTAAATCATTCAAAGGAACAATTTAATGTCAATTCATAACCCTGCACCAATCAATCAAGTGCTCAAGTACAAGTAATGCAAAGAGGCAATGTAAAAGATCATACCTTCCAATGATTCGCACTGAAGCAAGTAAATCATCCCCCTTTCCTTTTACCGTGTTCCTGCCGAATGTCACCATTATACATTGT
The DNA here is from genome assembly GCA_021764765.1 of Vicia sativa. Classification (NCBI taxonomy): domain Eukaryota; kingdom Viridiplantae; phylum Streptophyta; class Magnoliopsida; order Fabales; family Fabaceae; genus Vicia; species Vicia sativa. The sequence continues at coordinate 238,527,938 of CM038794.1, read as the reverse complement.
TGAGATATATTAGGTGTTAAAATTATCTCAAGACAAATAATAATCAGATTTACCTTTGCATCTTCTAAATACTCTAGCACAACAGCAATTGTTTCATTAAGTTGTAGTATCAGCTTTGTTAATGTGCCATCATCGAGAAGGGTCCCTATAGAGCATTAGTGATGAGTAAATAAATTATATCCAATTCACCCGCAGGTTCCAACAGTGCCAACTAGCATCAGATGTGAGATGAGAATCACATTTCAAGCAATCAAGACGGCTTATAAAGAGATTGCCACATAATTGACGGCAATAGGAAAAGGTATAACCAAAACTTGCATAAAATTAACCATCACACCAGATAATAGGGAAAAAAGAAAAAAGAGACTGAGCATCATCCCCTCAGGTCCCTGCCTGACTTCAGTTGCTATTTGGCCCAAAATGTGAGAGAAATGCGTAGATTGAAACAGTTGAGTATCTAGAACATATTTCATAACATCTTATCACATCACATGAATACACAGAAGAGTATTTCTCAGTCTCTTTTATCTTTGTTTTCCTCTTACTCAAATACCTTTCAAGTATCTTTGGGAGATGGGTTTTGAAAGACTATGTCTATAATTTGATACATATTTAAGAGTTTAAAAAATTGAAAGTTAATATGTCCATGTAGCCGACCCCACTTAGTGGGATAATGCTTGGTTGTTGTTGTTGTAAGAATAATATGATAAATGATAATATAATAAGTCAAACCCATTTAATATTTTTTAGAAAGTTTATAGCTTCCTTAAATTAAAAAAGAAAAATAGGTACTCCCCTCCAAAACCCTCCACCCAAACATACCATTAGTTTCAACAGTATGATACCAAATGGACTGAATTTGAGCAAAGAGACCATTTTGGTGTTAGTAATTGTCCTAAAAGTAGAGGGAAAAAATGTAACTTATAGGCCAAGTGAATTGTATTTCATTGAATATATACCTTCATTTTCACCAACATTTGAAATGAGTTTTATTATCTTCTCAACCAAAGAGTAGGCAACAGCCACGTTTCGTTGCTTAAGAGAATATGCATCACCAGTAGCCGAGGTATCTTGAGGCGCTTCATATTTTAAATAGGCCAACTCATTCAAAAGAACAGCAATTTCAACTCTCGATTGCTCCAAGACAAGCAACAAACACCTAAAATCACAACATGTTAGAAAAAGAAACAACAGACACTCAATGCACAGACTTATTCTCATTTAATGATAAAAGCTTACATGTCAGCTGGAGTTGGATCTTGTGTCTCGTTAGAACTAACTTTGCTAATCAGCCAATCTTCTCCAAATATGGAAACCATAGACTCCGCTAAAATGAGAGCCTGAAGCCTTTCGGCAGTAGCTGCGTATGAATTGAAAATTAAGCAATTAATGTAGTTAAAAACAAAACAAGAACTTACTGAAAGAGACCCCACAGCAATACTTGGTATGCATGACTAGTTTTTTTATAGCTACTTTATTCAATATGGAACTTGGGATCACTTTCACTATAGTGATGATATTTTTGAACACCTTTTTTGTCTAAAAATAACATTAGTATGCTCCCTAACAGCAACTACCTAAAAATAAAATCATAATTTTCTCAAAACCAATCAAAAACTATGTGTGAAATTGAATTTAAAAACTTTCTTTCTTGCTCCCTTGCTTTCTATAATGTGAAACCCACTGCTCACTCTCATCACCTTTTGGCTTATAATTATTTTGCAAACCTTTCTTTATAAATTAACCTAGGGTTTGAGCTCTAGATACCATGTTGAATGGAAGGGAACTAAGTAATTATTTCATTAACCAATCATTAGGATACAAGAATACATATATAGAGTAAATACCAATCATTAGGAAACAAGAATACATATATATGGACCAAATTACCCTAAACTAGTCAATGTACATTAAGAACCTCAATCCAAAATCTATATTTTCCCTGATAAAACAATTTGTGTTTGCTTAAGATGTTTATTCGATTAATTCAATCACTAATCTATAATCACCACTTTATCCTTTTTTAAAATTTCCTTCCATATTCACGATTTTTTCCTTATGCCTTCTTATGACAATCACAACCTTTCCTTGCTAATTGCTAACATAACAAAACTTGCAGAATTGGAACCTTTCATTATCACACTGCTGGTATACACCTTTATCAGTTAAGAGACACCAGTAGATTTCCAACTTTAAGAGCTTAGTACGGGAACAAAGAGAAACAGAGAATAGAAGGTAAAATAGTATAATGAATATAATTTAGCCAATTGTCTGAACATACCAACACGATTCTGCAAAATGGCCATGATACCAACACGGATATTGTGTGACCAGCTATCTTGAGCCCGTAATTGGAGAGTTTTAAGAAGTTGTGACTGAAAATACAAAGAACTTGAAGTTAATTGCATGGCAAATGAATACAAAGTTTACATAACCTCGCCAGGAATACATATTGTCAACCCATAAATAGGTATACAAAACAAAATCAAAAAGTTCGGGTGAGAATATTTTAACATGCATATGATTTAGACCTGCTTCACAAAAGAAGTTTCTCAAATACAGAAAACACGAACCAAACTCTTTTAGAGAAGCAACGGGATAAGTATTTAGCACAGACAACAGCCCAAAATATACAAAATTCACATGACATAGTTTAGTTAAAAGAGCTTTCTTTAACAAGCAGGTTAGAATTCTATTATATTATATAGGAGACCATGTGACTGAAACTAACAGATTAAGATGATATTACATACCGAATCTGTTGAAGAAATAATGGAATTAAGGAGGTGGAGAGCTTCAAATTTCAAGGAATTATGCAAGATAGCGAACTGCTTTGCTATTGCAGCCACCTGTAGAGAAATACGGTAATAGAAGTTGATTTAAAGAGAGCACAAAAACTCTGAAAAGCCCAATTACATATATTTAAAGAGTAAACTCACAATAACTGATAGCTCAGATAAGTACTCATTCCGGATTGTGTCTAATGATATCTTGCTCAGAATCAATTGCAAAAGTTTAATAGATATTTCCACGACATGTGAACCTGCACAATGTTTAACCACTGTAAAATATGATGCATAAACAAAAACATGGGAACAAAAGTTCATTATTCACATACTTGTAGAGTATTTGCAATAGTTAGATAATTACTTAAAACTATCCAGATGCAGCAGAAAAAAATAACATACCATCTTGCAGAGAAGGCAACTGAGAAGCTAGTACCTTGATGCCTCTAGATTCATAAAATCTCATGATTCCATTTTCTGAAGCAGTTGATACCAAGTATAAAAACTCACAACATTCTTCAAGAACAGATGAGCAAGATCTAAACAAGAAATCAACAAAAATTATAAAGAAATTTTACTTCTTCAAAACGAAGGAAACGAAATACTACTGATACATAAAACTAAAGTTTAAATGTGTGGGCCACACTTTAGGGGAGGGGATTAGAATAAGTCATGCAAAAGAAAAGAAAAACACCGTACTGGGTGGAAATTACTTCCAATAATATTGGGATCTTGGAAATCATGTCTTCAGAGGATGCAATCTCTGGAACACGACAAAGGGTAGCAAGAACTGCAATTGACAGGTTCAAATATGCATCCCGGTTGTTGTCCCCGCTAGTGGATATGGTTCCTTTTCCCATACCTTTTTAATAGAAGATAAAGATAGCGTCAATAATATATTACAAACTGAATATGGCAGGAAGTCAGTGGATAATGGAAGAGCAAGTACCAGTTCTGAGTAGCCGATCAAGAAAGAGAGAACCAACAGCCTCGTAAACCCTGCGTAGTGAGGAGTGATCATCAGCTTTGCAAAACTTGGTGACCAGAAGAAGCCCAGCGAGACGCTGCTCATCTCGCACTCCTTTCAGTAATTTCAAGCACTCCTCAAGATTCAAACTCTGGTCCTGTTGTGCTTCCTTCAGAAATGTCATTCAAATTTTAAAATTAAAAATCAAAAGCAGTGGGAAAGAAGAAGAAGAATCAAAGTAGAGAAAACATGAGGCTTGTTTACCATTGAAATGCCTAGGCTCGCACTTGAGATAACTAAACAGAACTTTCAACTTCTGCACAAGGCTATCGGATTCGGAACACTCTTGAATATCAAAATCTGCAGAAAACATAGTCACATACACAGGTATAGCAATATTATCACAATTGTCTTCAACAAAACTCCCATCATTGTAACTAACAAAAATAGATAGAATTATATCTGTAGTTATTTATTAGGCTAAAAGTTTAGAATAAATTTTCAATACAGGAATTAACCTTGTTTGAGGCATTTTCACAAACACCTTATGTGTACACCTGTTAAACCAATGAAATAAGTGAATGCAAGAATTCAAACAATTATCCATCTCTCTTATCATCTTCGTTAGTATTTTACCAAACCTAACCCCTATTTTTACGCTTTCTTTCTCAGTTGTTAGAGGTTATGGTGACTTAAGTTTAACAACGAACACAAAAGTGAACGGAGCGAGCACTAGATAAGAGAGCAACAAAATTCGCAGTAACGTGATTGGTAGTTTAGAGCTCGTTACCTGAGACGGTTATGAGCTCCGAAGGGTTCTCGAAAGTTCTCGTCTTTGCAATAAACCGTCAACTACAAGGCAACAAAGCTTTGAAGCAGCCCTGGGCATCGCGTACAAGGGAAATATAATTTTTCAAATTTATTTCTGAAAAGAAGAATTTTCAAATTAATAGTTGTAATTAATTAATTGATTTTATAAATATTAAAATTTTCTTTTCAAAACAAATTTCTAGAATATTTATATAAGTTATTGTATTAAAAGTTTAAATTTGTTATGAAATTAATAAAAAAGAATATAATAGGAGAGCAGAGAGACGAAGGAGAGAAAGAGAAAATTAGTATTATATTATTCTAATTAAGTATTTATTTTAAATATAATATATTTTGTCTGTTTCAAAATATAAAATAAAAAAATGTTTTTTTAATATAAGAAAAAAAATTAAATGCAAAATATATTTAATTTATATTTTCTCTCACTATTTTTACAATTAATAATCAGTTAAAATTGTTTTACATCTTTTTAAGCATTTTATTTCAAGAAAAATCACAAGTCAAATTATTATATTTTTACTTTATTTTGTAAGTATGATTTTTATTTTTTTCTCTTATATTTTGAAACAATTAATAATGAAAAATCAATATAGAATCTCCTGATTAATTGACATTCGTAATGATGTCATTTATAACACTCATTTGGATGTACATAAAGAGGACCAGAATCTTCTCCTGCTAAATGTCTTCTGCAGTCTATCGTGCTCCCAATTCAAGCCTTTAAATTAATCTATAACCAAGGGGGAGAAAAAAGTTGATATTGCATAGTAGAGACAGCAGTAGCAAAAATGTAGGATGGGATCTTTTTCCACATAAAGAATATGTTTAGTTAAAATCTTACTAAAACAACTTTGTGGAAAAAAATATAGTGAAGAAAAGAGTACAATATTCTTTTAAGATAAATTCATCTCTCCTTTTAACTAAACGATCATTTCTTTGTGGTGAAGACCAATCTTTAGCACTAGTTAGTTAAGAAGTTTACTAGGAAGTGATTTGTAAAAATGTATGCAAGATTGTTATATGAACGAGTTTATTTGATGCTTATGTCGTAATTTTTCTAAATATCATGAGAAAAATAATTTTGGATAAATATATTTTGTTCGGACTCTATTAATATAAAAATCTTCATATATGGTTGTTGTTTTTATTTTTTCAAAAGTCAAACCACAAATCTTCTATGTATGTTGAATTAGGGATCTCAACCAAACGCAAACTCGACTTGCCTTATGTAGTGCTAAAAATTTCTTCATGACTAAATGAAGTTGTTGCTATGATTTATTTCATAGGTCTCCATAAAATAATTGTACCACCATAAGTAAACAAATAATTTGTGTGATCTACCATTATTAGGATCTGACAACTGACATGTTTCTGCATAACCTGTTAATTATAATTTGGATACTTTGAAATAAAACAAACTCATTTATACTGTACTCTTAAGATAAAAAAATATATGTTTAACTTTGTTCCAATGTCTTCGTGTAAGTGAAAGACTATATTTTGTTAATCATCACAATGTATAATTAGCAAGATAGATTAATGTTTGAATTAAATTAAGATATGGTACTTCTTGACTAATTGATTTTTCATCATCTTTTCAAGGTCTTAAAGGGTCTTTAGCTCATCCAATGATCTAACATCATTCGGGTAGACAACATACAATATTTGTCCATAAATTATGTTGTCTAAATATTCACTTTGTAAGGATGTTGTCTTTCTAAAGTCTTTCATCTCAAACAATCTCTTTAAATAATTTATAGCCTTTAGAAACTCTTCAGGACTTTCAATAATATTTATTTCATCCACGTGGATATCCATTGTAGCAAATTTTGATATTTTCATAAAAATACAAGGACAAATAAAGTTATTTCTGTATCCCTCTCTTAGCAAATACTCACTGAGACAGTTATACCACATGCGTCCACATGGTTTTAAGTCCATGGAGAGACTTGTTCAATTCGATGGAGTAGCTTACTCGATATCTAAATTTATATATCTCTAATATATTAAACCCTTTAGGGATTTTTATGTAAATGTCATATTCATCATGTTCAAATTAAGCCCTTCGTGTGCTACAAAGTAAATTAAATATCAAAAATTAACTGAATCCACTACAAGTGGATATGTTTCATCAAAATCAATCTTTGTGAAAATCCTCGAGCAACAAATCAAACTTAATATCTCACAATTTCACCATTCTTGTTTTGCTTTTTCACAATAAAAAAAAACTCATTTATATCAAATTATTTTCACACCTTGAGGTCTCTAGACTACAGGTCCAAAAGTGAGTTGCTTGTAAAGTGAGTTTAATTCTTCTTCAATTGAACCTGTTCATTTTGGCTAATTCTCACTTTATCTATAATTTTCGATAGACTTTGATTTATGATCCTCGTTATCATTTATTATCTTTAGCATTATATTGTATATAAAGATATTGTCAATATTGATAATATTTTGGCTATCTTCATATGGTTCCATCATATTTCATTCATGACATAATTTATCGAGATCTTTTTATTTCATATTTCAAGTACTTGATTAGTTCTTCTGGAACTGAAAATAAACTATGTCAATGTGATCTTAGAATTTTTATATCTTCACTTGGGTTATCTTTAGCTTTAGTATTTTTCTTGGCAGAGGACTTTTAACATTATAATCGACTTTCCTACCACGCTTCAGGCGCGGGTATAACCCATCTGCAATATTAGATTATCCAATAGAATAATTCACTTTGAGTGGAGTAATATTAGAAGTAATTCATATTCAGAAGCAAAAGCTTCTCAGGTTGTTGTTCTAAAAGTGTGTTTATCTTCTGGAGTTTTGTTTTGTTTTAGCTTATTTTAGCTTTTCCTATATGGCATGTTTCATTGGTGTATTTAAACACCTTGGTGTAACTGATTTTAGTAGAACGTGAATTTAAAAAGTTTTCACAATAGAGTTTATCTCTCTTAAAAGTTTATTATAATTGTTTTCTCTCTGTTCTTGCATCTTCATTTTTGTAACATTCCAAATTTTAATAGATATTTATTAATTATTATTATTTTATATTATATGATAATTAATTAAATTTGGTGATTTGAAAGAATATTTGGATTATTTGAATATGTGTGCTATTTGAATAATTGGGTTTTATGAGTAGAAATGAGATTATTTAGTGTTGGGCCTAATTATAAGAATAGACGTAATAAGAAGGTGTTAATTGTTAAGCCCAATTTGAGTTTACTAGTTAGTAAAGAGGTTAAGAGAAAACATAGTTAGTGTTGTCATTTGTTGGAAATAAGAGAAGATGAGAGGAGAAGAGAAGAAGAAATCCTAAGAAGAGAATCTCCAAGAGGTAAGGGGGATAATCTTCATTATTATTTTATTGTATGTTCTTGGGTGGTGATTAGTAACATGCTATAAGATTGGATATCAATTTCTAGGTTTTTGTTCACTCAAATTGAATTGGAAAATTGAGATTTTTGATGAAGGAAACTAGATTTTATGCTATGATTATGTTATCCATGATGTATACATGTTAGAAAATGTTTAATTGAGTATAAATAAGCATTAGAACTAATTTTGGGAAGAAAATTTGTGGTGGAAAAATGTCAGAGATAATTTTTTGCATAACCGTAAGGTCAGCGCCGGGGTGAGCCAAAAAATTCCTTAATTGGGCATGAATGATTTAGGGGATTGCTTTCTTATGATTTATCATTAATTTACATGAATCAAATAATTATTTTGATGAGTTTTGGATTGTTTTTGGATGTGATTGTGATGAATACATGCTACTTGAATTAGTGTATGTATGATATGTTTTGGATGAATTATTGAGAATAACACGTGTTGGCTTGTATGTTATGTGTTATTTTTTATGGGTGATGATAGTAAATACTATGTGTATTGTTTGTTGATGATGAACTATGATGTTTGTGCAAAACGGTGAATAATTCAAATGTGTTGAGTTATTGTGATATGCTTGATATTAAGGTTGATGGATAATCTTAATTGCATATGTTGTTGGTTAAATTGCACATGCATTCATGGGGAGTTGGAACTCCAGTATTGGTGGCTTGATCCTTGAATGGAAATAGTAGCGGTGAAACTTTGGGTTCATAATGTGCTTGATTGTTAAGGACCAATTTGTAGTTATTTTGTACATTATTTTGTGGTCCTTAACAATGTCTTTTTATTTAATTTGTATATTTATTCTAGTATTTGTGTTTTAATTAGGTTTTTATTTAGTTTTTGTTTAATATATATTGTTTAACTTATTTTCACTCTTAATTGTAGGAATTTATTAACTAATTCTCCCAAGCTTGGATTCAAGGGAACTTGAAGAGCTTTAGGGATGATTCTTTTGAAGATAATTTTGGAAGAGGGGAAGCATGCTACAGGTCGCGCTCAGCGCGGTGCCAGCATGAGTGCGCTCAGTGCGACTTACCCGCGCTCAGCGCGGTCTGCGAAATTCAGAAAAAAGGACAGCCCATGCTTTCACCTTTTGAGCCACCAACCCATCACTTCACCTGATCTTTTTTGGCTGAGAAAGGAAGAAGAAACACTCCACCATCATTATCTTTCATCTTTGTAAATCTAGGGCAAGTTTAGGAAAAGAAAATATAGCTTTTCTCTTGATTTTTCTCATGTTCATCATCTCTACCAACAATCTTGAGAGCAAGGCAACCATGGAAATGAGTAGCTAAGCTCCTTTTGTGTCAAGATTAGAGGTAGTTGATCTTTATAGTATGTATTTCTTTTAATCCATTGGTGTATGAACATGGTTGATGATTAATATAGTTGAATATCTTTGTTCTTCATCTTTATGCTTTGAGTTTTGCTTGGAAAAGAATATTTCAAAGTGACCTAGGATATTCATCCTCTCATAAACAAATGCTAGGAATAGATTTGTGTGTTAGAGTTTACAAAATATTGAACTTAATGATTATCATGCTAATAGTTGTAGTGAGGAGTCATGCAAGGATTAACATGATAACATTCACAATCTTGGTGGGAAATCTACAAGATTGAGAGGATATGTATTTGTAGAAATCATCTATTATGTTCATCACTTGATTAAAATGAATATGTATGAAACTAGATCAATGAAACTAATCTTGACATGCCTTCTTAACTTGAAAACAATCTCAAACTCTCTCTAATCCAAACTATAACTCTCTTTGAAAGAATTAATTTAGTTGTTGTTTGGAAACTCATGGTTCTAGTAGAGTAGATAACAAACCCTTTGGTTACATCATCTTAAAACATACTTTCCTATTGAAAGACTATAACATGCACCAATCCCTGTGGAATCGATAATTAAAATACTTTGTTCACGGAAAAATCCTACAACAAAATGGCGTCGTTGCCGGGGATTGGCGTTTGATGTTGTTAGTATAGCAATAGTTGAGTGTTTTAAGACTTTTTCTACTAATCTCTCTTTGTTTCTTTTGTGTGGCTAGACTTTTCAGAATTAGTTTATGCGGGAAGTATTCGGTCGACCAACTCCTTTTCGATCCCGAAATTGAAAGGACGGCTAGGAGACTTAATAGTAGTGCTAAAGAAGAAAAAGACAAGCTAAAGGCAAAAAGAGGAGAAAGAGGAGAAGCATCCACTTCTTCAACACCACCGTGTTTGGAGAAGTCACCACTATGGAGGAGAATCAACCACCACCACCACCAGGGGCCGTGTGTCAATAGCCCTCGCCATAATGCTCAATTGCCCGACAAGCAAATGCAAGGGTTGAAATGAAAGCGGGCTTGCTTCAACTTCTATGCAAGTCCATTTCATGGCCACGACCATGAAGACCCTTACACTCACCTTACCAAGTTTTATGAGATCGCGGGCGCGGGTGCTCCGGAAGACCAAGAAGAACAATATTTCCAAAGGCTTTTCCCTCATTCTCTAGTGGGAAGGCAAAAGATTGGTATCTTGATCAATTGCAAGAGACAATGACTAATTGGAATGTTTTGGAGGAAAAGTTTCTTGAACGCTTTTCCCTCAATCACGCTTCATGGAGGCTAAGACGGCTATCTCGGTATTTTCGCAAGGAGTGAACGAGCCTTTGAATCGGGCATGGAAAGATATAAGTCTATGCTCGAAGTGTCCGAGCCACGGTTTTGACTTACACAAATTCATATTTTCCGGAATGGTCTCCAACCTCAACACAAATTGTTGTTGGATGCCACGCGGAGGTTCTTTGATGGCAAAACACCGTATGAAGCAATCCAAATAATTGAGAAGATGGGTAGGAACGATCATCAAACTCAACATGATCAAGGGGTGTACAAGCGGAGTTTTAGAAATTGGTTCGAGTCATGAAGCACTTCGCAAAACAAAATTGCGAAACAAGTTGAAGAATTGACAAAACAAATGGCTAAACTCCTCAACAAATCATGGAGTTACAAGGAGCATCAAATAAGCAAGCTCACCAAATAGCTTGTTGTGAATTGTGCAAAGGAGATCATAAACCGGATTTTGTCCTCTGAGGAAGCTAACTATGTGGCCAACCAAGGCCAAGGGTACCAACAACGAGCTCCTTACCCTTATCAAAATCAAAACCAAGGTTACCAACAAAGGGTAACCAAGGTTATCAAGGAGGGTGGAGGCAAGATAACAATAACCAAGGAAGGAAAAATCCATATCAAACACAACAACAAAATCAAAGTCAACAACAAAATCAAAGTCAACAACAAAACCAACCTCAAAGTCAAGTGAGATCTTCCAACATTCAAGACACTCTAGCTCAATTTATGCAAGCCTCAATGGCTAATCAAAAGAGCACGGAGGCATCTATCAAGAACTTGGAAACTCAAGTTGGACAACTAGCTAAGCAACTTTCCGAACAAAGTGCTTCCCAACACGCAAACAAATCCTAAGGAGCATTGCAAAGCCATAACAACAAGAAGTGGTAGAGTTTGTGATGAGAAAAGGAAGGTAGTTGAAAGAAAAAGAAAGTAGTGGAGAAGGATGAAGAAGAAATAGTGGAGGAAGAGGTAGTTGAAAAAGATGAAGAGGATGACGTTGAAAAACATGATAATGTTGATGTGGAGGATGATTTAGTTGAAAATGAGGTGTTAGTTGAAAATGAAAAGGAAAATGGTGTAGTTGAAAAGGAGAAAGTAGAGGAGAAAAAAAAAAATGAAGAAGGAAAAGAGAAAGTAACGTATCCATTGAGAAGTTTGCCATATCCTCACCTTCCTCTAAAAGGATGATGCAAAGCACTATGCTAGGTTTATGGATATTTTCAAGCAATTACAAATAAATATTCCATTTACCGAAGCATTAGAGCAAATGCCCAAATATGCCAAATTCATGAAGGATATCTTGACGAAAAAGAAGAGGTATACGGATCAAGAAACCATAATGGTGGATGCTAGTTGTAGTGCAATAATTCAACGCACCATTCAAGAAAGAGTGATCCGTCGTGTAACTTTGCCGTTACTATTGGGGATGTGTATGTCGGAAAAGGATTAATTGATTTGGGGTCAAGCATCAACTTGATTCCATTATCCATTGTGAAGAGATTGGGGGAGATTGAATTAAAGTCCACGAAAATGACATTGCAATTAGCGGACAAGTCTATTACTCGTCCGCACGGTGTAGCTTTAGATTTGTTGGTAAAAGTGGACAAATTCTTTTTCCGGTGGACTTTGTATTCATAGACATGGAGGAAGATGTGGATGCACCTTTAATTCTTGGAAGACCGTTCATGAAGACGGCAAGGATGATGATTGATATAGATGATGGCCTAATGAAGGTGAGAGTACAAGATGAAGAGATTTGCTTTAATCTTTTTGAAGCAATGAAGCATCCCATGGATAAGAAAGATTGTTTTAAGATTGACGTTATTGAGGAAGCAACACAAGAAGTGAATGATGATGATGATAGTCGAGATATTGAGGAGTGTTTTGAAGGAGTGGAGATTTCAAAGGAAATGCATCCTTGGGAGGAAGAAGAGGAAAGTTTGAAGAAAGATCTAAACGATGACGACCAAAAACTTGAGTTGAAAGAGCTACCGTCTCATTTAAAGTATGTGTTTCTTGAGGAGGGAGGTAAAAAGCCCGTGATCATTAGCAATACATTGTCGGAGAATGAGGAGGAAAGCTTAATTGAAGTTTTGAAATCGAACAAAAATGCAATTGGTTGGGTTTTAGCCGATTTGAAAGGCATAAGCCCGGCCTATTGTATGCACAACATTATGATGGAGGGTGAGTACAAACCGGTAGCCCAACCTCAACGGCGATTGAATCCGGTGATGAAGGAGGTAGTTCAAAAAGTAGTAAAGATGCTTGAGCGGGGATGATTTACCCGATTTGGATAATACGTGGGTGAGCCGGTTCATGTGGTTCCTAAGAAAGGAGGATTGACGGTTGTATCTAATGATAAGGATGAGCTAGTGCAAACAAGAAAAGTGACGGAGAATGTGTATTGATTATCGTAGGCTTAACAAAGCGACGAGAAAAGATCATTTTCCTCTTTCGTTCATGGACCAAATGTTAGAAAGGCCGGGACAACAATACTATTGTTTCTTGGATGGTTATTCGGATATAATCAAATATCGGTGAATCAGAAAAATCAAAGCGCGTTCACATGTCCATTTGGAATTTTCGCGTATAGGCGTATGCCTTTCGGCTTATGCAATGCCCCGGCAACATTCCAAAGGTGCATGCAAGCTATATTCGCCGATTTGATTGAGAAAACAATTGAAGTATTTATGGATGACTTTTCCGTTTTTGGAGCTTCATTTGATTTATGTTTGGAAAATTTGGACACCGTCTTGAAGAGGTGTGTGCAAACCAACTTGGTCTTGAATTGGGAGAAATGCAACTTTATGGTGACCGAGGGAATTGTCCTTGGCCACAAGATATCTTCAAGAGGAATTGAGGTTGACAAAGCAAAAATTGATGTTATCGAGACGCTTCCCCCACCTACCAATGTCAAAGGCATTCAGAGCTTTTTGGGTCATGCGGGATTCTATCGAAGATTCATCAAGGACTTCTCCAAAATAGCCAAACCTTTGAGCACCCGCTCAACAAAGATAAGTCTTTCTTGTTTGATAATGATTGTTTGTTAGCTTTTGAAAAATTAAAGGAGAATTTGATAAATGCACCCATAATCACGCGCCTAATTGGAAACTTGATTTTGAACTAATGTGCGCTAGTGATTATGCGGTAGCCATAGGCCAAAGGAAGAAAAAATCTTCCATGCTATACATTATGCGAGCAAAGTTTTGAATGATGCTCAAATAAACTATGCAACAACCGAAAAGAGTTGCTCACAATTGTATATGCATTGGAAAAGTTTCGCCTTACCTAATTGGTTCCAAGGTTGTAGTTTTCACGGATCATTCGGCGATAAAATATCGCTACCAAACCGGACTCTAAACAAAGGCTAATCCGATGGATTCTTCTTTTGCAAGAATTCGATTTAGAGGTCCGTGATAAAAAGGTTCGGAAAATTTGGTAGCGGATCATTTGTCTCCGTAAAAAATTACGGACAAGGAAAAGAGGTGAATGAGGAATTCCGGATGAGAAGTTATTTGCAATCCAAGAGCGACCGTGGTTTGCCGCATGGCAAATTACAAGGCGGGATTAATGTCGGAAGATTTGACTTGGAATGAGAGGAGGAATTTTTAGCCGATGTATTATGTGGGATGAACCTTACATTTTAGGTTGAGTAGTGATGGATTGCTAAGAAGGTGTGTGAGCGATGAAGAGGCCAAAACATTCTTTGGCATTGTCACAATTCCCTTGTGGGGACACTATAATGGAATGCGGACCACCAAAGTCCTACAATCGATTTTATTGGCCTTCGCTATTCAAAGATGCGTATGCTCACGCTAAGTCATGTGACAAATGTCAAAGAAGTGGCGGGATAGGAAAAGAGATGAAATGTCGTTGAACAATATGTTGGAAGTGGAGGTATTTGATTGTTGGGGGATTGATTTTGTCGGTCCTTTTCCATCTTCGTTTTCAAATGAATATATTCTTGTAGCTGTGGATTACGTGTCAAAGTGGGTAGAGGCCATTGCTTCGCCTAAGGCCGACGCCAAAAGCTTATCAAATTTTGAAAAGAAACATTTTTCTCGTTTTGGTGTGCCTAGGGTGCTCATTAGTGATGGTGGGTCGCACTTTTGCAATGCATTGTTACAAAACTTTTGAAACAATTTGGTGTAAAACATAAGGTGACGACCCCTATCACCCTCAAGCAAATGGCCAAGCCGAGGTGTCTAATAGAAATCAAAAGATTTTGGAAAAAAGCATTTGGGTTCTCGAAAAGATTGGTCACAAAAATTAGATGAAGCTTTGTGGGCGTATCGAACCGCCTATAAAGCTCCCATCGGACTAACCCGTTCAGTTGTGTATGGCAAAACTTGTCACCTCCAGTAGATATGGAGCACAAAGCATTGTGGGCCCTCCGATTCTTGAATTTTGATTCATCCTTGGCGGGTGGCGAAATTGCAACTCGTTCAATTGGAAGAAATGCGAGGAGCATACCATTCAAACCGAGGTACAAAGCAAAAGTTAAGGTTTCTCATGATAAGAAGATAAAGATCAAGGAATTAAGGCGGGACAAAAGGTTCTCTTGTTCAATTCCGGATGAGGCTTTTCCGGAAAACTCAAAACAAAGTGGTCGGTCCGCTTTTAATCAAAGAAGTCAAAGAATATGGTGCAATTGTCTTGCAAGATCTTGCACGAACAAAAGAATGGACGGTGAATGGGCGCGGTTGAAAGCGTGCGTTGGCGGAGAGGTGAGCCGCAACATAGCGAATCCTTCTTTGATGATCAATGATCATCATGAACCGTCGAGCTCTACCGACGTTAAACAAAGCGCTTGTTGGGAGGCACCCCAACATTGTAAGTATTCTTCCTTGAACTCATTTACACTTGCCGCGTTAATTTTTTGTTTTCTTAAAATTTCACAATTGCAGACCGCTCGCACTTTGACTCATCTGGAAACTTTCGCTCGCGATAGGGACCAGCTCGGTGATTTAAAAAAAAATAATTTGCAAAAATCAGATTTTGGAGGCCCAAATCGTGGCCTAGTTAGTTTTAAAAGGGGTTAGGGTTATTTTAAACCCTTTTTCCCTATTTTCATCATCTTTCTTCATCTTCTCAAAATCCCAAAAATCTCTGAATCTTTGCGAATTTCTTTGTCAAATCAATCACCCAAGGCATCCTAGTAAGTATTCTATGTTTTTCCTTTCTCAATTTCGTATACATTGCATGTTTAGGTTAGATTTTGAAAACCTAGGGTTAGGAATTTTCGAATTTTCTCTTAGAATTAGGATGTTTTTGTGTTAGAGAAGTAATAGGATGTTATTTTCGCTGCCCTAGGAAGTGATTGTGTGGAGAAAAATTCTGTTTTGCAGAAGAATTTTTCTGCAAATCGCGCTCATCGCTCGGTGATCATCGCTCATCTTTTGAAAATTCTTCTGTGTTTTAGTGTTTCCGATTAGTTGTAATGCTTTGGTTGGTTGGTTTGCTTTCTTTGTTTGCATGATTCATTGCTAATGGACACCTCGGTGTCACTTTTTGATTTTGTGTTGAAATTTGGATGGCACCTAAGCGACAAAGAGTTTCCTCTGGGCCTCTCGACTGTTGCGTTCGATCTTGTGCGATTCTTGGGGCTGCTCGGGAGGCTCGCTACAAAGAGCTCGAGGCGAAACATCGGGAGCGCACCATCGACCTCCGTGAGCAAGGGCATTACCACACGCCTCATGTCATCCTTGATAACTACGGGTTGGAAGTTCTTTGTAACCCTTAAACAAAGGTGAATGTGGAGCTTGTTCGCGAGTTCTATGCTAATGCTATCCCGGCCGAGGGATGTGAGTTTAGGTTTGCTTCAGTTGTTCGAGGCAAATCCGTCTCTTTCTCTCGCTCAGCAATCAACAGTTTTCTGGGCATCAACTGGACAGCCCCAGAGGACCAATTGGATGTCTGAGCACACGCTCGTGGTAATTGGGATTACAACATGCTGAAGACTAAGCTCTGTTTGTCGGGGCATTCTTATGAGTTGAATCGGGCTGGTCAACCTTTGAAATTCAACAGGGCCAGTCTGAAAACTAGTGCCAGAGTTATGATGTGTGTGGCTCTATACAATCTGAAACCTAGGAGCCACACATCTTCGATACCCATGGAGGCGGGTTTGATTGCTTACATGCTCGATGAGGAGCAAATTGATTTTGGTTCGATCGCGAATGAGTGAAGAGGTTCTGTTGAGTTATACCTCCGGGGAGCGTATAAAGTGTGCTCTCACTTATCCGGCTTGATCATGGGTTTCTTTGAAGAGCGAAGGTGGCTTTTCTGCAGGACACCTCACCATTGATGGAGTTATTGATGATCACTCGTGATCGATTTTGTAGGGTCCTTGATAATACTGCTGCCCAGGCTATACCACTTGCAGCGGCACTTCCTCAAGCTAGTCCATCAGAAGAATGGAACAGACAGATGCATCTCGCTCATCAGAGAGCATTTATGTTTATGCATGAGAGCATGGAGCACCTTGCTCTCAGATTAGAGAGCCGGAGTGAACCATTTCACTCATGCGGGTGGCAGACTCGAGCATATCTTTGGTTGGCCGGGGTCGGGCCAAATGCTGAGGAGGAGGTGGGAGATGAGGATGATGGTGAAGAGAGTTCTGGTTCTGGTTCCGGTTCTGACTTAGGATCGATTGGAGATTCGATTCTCGAGACCACCGATTGATTTTCTCTTATTTTCCTGTTTTTATTTTACTTTCAGCATTTTAGTTTTAAACTTTGGATTTTGATGGTTGCCATCCAATTTTGGGGATTGGCTTGTAATTCCAATTAATATTTTGTAGGCATGAAGTCTAAATACTTCTTTTTAAGTTTTAAACACCATTTTGGGGTGTCTTTTCATTTTAAGTTTAGTTTCTTTTATTTTTAGATTATAGTATTTAAGTTTGAATTTACTTCTTGTGGTTGGTCCGGATTGTTCAAATGGTTCTTCAAAGCTAGTAAGCGTGTTTCACCAAAGTGATGGTGATGATAAAATTCTCGATTCATTCCACTAAGAAGGTACACATTTAATCGTTTTGTAGAAACATAACATGTCTATGAAATTTGTTCTTTATGCAAGATATTTTGGCATGTACAAAAAAATTGTGTTCACATTCGAATCATTAGGACATAAACCATATATGTGAGAAGCTTCCACTTTTTACCAAATATTGAGTGTCTAATAGTTGTGTTAACTCGTGTGATTCATGCTTAATCTTTACTTGTTTGTGATAACTTGGAAACTAAGAAATGATCAAGGCAATTTTTTGTGCATTATGAGGAAAACCACCATTTCTAAAAAAGGGCTTCAATTACCTGTGAGAGAGTGAATCCTTGTGAACCCTTTTGAGCTTAAATAGTATTTGTAGGATGAATGTATCAAATCGACTAATTGTTAAGTAGGCCACTTAATCGTTGTCGATGATCTTTGACAAATTCAATGATAATTCATTCTATAAATTTTCTTGTTGATTTATACCACCCCTTTTGTCAATTAACCCTTGAAGAGCATGTCTTGAATAAAAAAGGATTGATATAAATGAAGTTGGGGAGGTGGATCAAAAAGAACCTAAATTGATGGCACAATGATCCTAAAGAAAAAAAAAGAATAGAGAAAAAGAAAAAAATACAAAAGAAGAAAGAAATTTGTGTTTGAAAAGAAATCAAAAGAAAGAAAAAGAGAGGATCATTGTGTGGAAAGAAAAGAGGTTGTGAATAATGAGATGAGAATTAGTAGTGAAATGCTCTTCATATCCTTTTACCCGATTTGTTTCAATGGCTTTGTACTTAAATATCCCTTGTTTCTAACCTAAGCCAAGTTACAACCTTGAAAGTCCTTAGTGATCTTCGTTTCCGTTTTATCATTTAACTTGTTTCGATGAATGCATGAATTATTCTGGATGTGCATAATTATTAGTGAGAGTGTTTGGTCCTTTGTGAATATACATTTTGTTCTTCTTGAATTTTGAAGAAATGATTAGGTGATTCAAGTGTGAACATATCTTTTATTTTGTTATGTGTTTTGATATATTGTGTTTAGAACTTAATTCATGGCCATGTTGTGTTTAGAAGAAGCGATTGATGTGTACTTTTGCCTGGTATGTTGAGTTTGAACCATTACTCTTGTGTGAGTTTACATGCTTGCATTTTGTTCTTTCTAGCTTTGCAAGATTATTGACTTTTGTTTGGGGACAAACAAAGAAGTAAGTTGGGGAGAGTTGTTAAGGACCAATTTGTAGTTATTTTGTACATTATTTTGTGGTCCTTAACAATGTCTTTTTATTTAATTTGTATATTTATTCTAGTATTTGTGTTTTAATTAGGTTTTTATTTAGTTTTTGTTTAATATATATTGTTTAACTTATTTTCACTCTTAATTGTAGGAATTTATTAACTAATTCTCCCAAGCTTGGATTCAAGGGAACTTGAAGAGCTTTAGGGATGATTCTTTTGAAGATAATTTTGGAAGAGGGAAGCATGCTACAGGTCGCGCTCAGCGCGGTGCCAGCATGAGTGCGCTCAGCGCGACTTACCCGCGCTCAGCGCGGTCTGCGAAATTCAGAAAAAAGGACAGCCCATGCTTTCACCTTTTGAGCCACCAACCCATCACTTCACCTGATCTTTTTTGGCTGAGAAAGGAAGAAGAAACACTCCACCATCATTATCTTTCATCTTTGTAAATCTAGGGCAAGTTTAGGAAAAGAAAATATAGCTTTTCTCTTGATTTTTCTCATGTTCATCATCTCTACCAACAATCTTGAGAGCAAGGCAACCATGGAAATGAGTAGCTAAGCTCCTTTTGTGTCAAGATTAGAGGTAGTTGATCTTTATAGTATGTATTTCTTTTAATCCATTGGTGTATGAACATGGTTGATGATTAATATAGTTGAATATCTTTGTTCTTCATCTTTATGCTTTGAGTTTTGCTTGGAAAAGAATATTTCAAAGTGACCTAGGATATTCATCCTCTCATAAACAAATGCTAGGAATAGATTTGTGTGTTAGAGTTTACAAAATATTGAACTTAATGATTATCATGCTAATAGTTGTAGTGAGGAGTCATGCAAGGATTAACATGATAACATTCACAATCTTGGTGGGAAATCTACAAGATTGAGAGGATATGTATTTGTAGAAATCATCTATTATGTTCATCACTTGATTAAAATGAATATGTATGAAACTAGATCAATGAAACTAATCTTGACATGCCTTCTTAACTTGAAAACAATCTCAAACTCTCTCTAATCCAAACTATAACTCTCTTTGAAAGAATTAATTTAGTTGTTGTTTGGAAACTCATGGTTCTAGTAGAGTAGATAACAAACCCTTTGGTTACATCATCTTAAAATATACTTTCCTATTGAAAGACTATAACATGCACCAATCCCTGTGGAATCGATAATTAAAATACTTTGTTCACGGAAAAATCCTACAACATTGATCCTATATGGAAAAAGAAGCGGTGGACTATATGTTCATATTGGTATCATTGGTCTTGTCCGGATTGGAAGCGTGACTTTGATTCTAAGTTATTGAATCATAAGCGAAGTGATCCTGATGTTCACGATGGTACCACATA
This sequence comes from Vicia sativa, assembly GCA_021764765.1. Lineage (NCBI taxonomy): Eukaryota > Viridiplantae > Streptophyta > Magnoliopsida > Fabales > Fabaceae > Vicia > Vicia sativa. The sequence goes on along the minus strand of CM038794.1, from coordinate 238,507,770 downwards.
CATGAGTCACATTGCATTAATGTCCCATGTGTCATTAAAGAATATGTGTTGTATGTTGGAATTTGTGGTAATTGATTATGTTAATCATTTGATTTATTGTGTTGGTGACTATTATGCTATTTGTGATAAATGTGGATATATTGTACTTGGAATGTTTGTATAATTATATTATTTGATAATTGGATTATGGAAATCATGTTTTATGGAATATCACATGAAGTGTGGAGAATTCTTTAATAGATGTTGTTTCTATATTGCTTCCAATTTATATACATTATGATAATGATGTGAATTCTCACTCTTTTATTGTGATATTGCCTCAATGTGGGTAACGTGCAGGTTCTGAGGATAGTGGTGCTTCGTGTAACGCCCGGAAATTTAATTAATTATTTAATTAAATTATATAAGAAATTATTTATTGGAATTAGTCAAAGTTGGGAATTATCGGAATTATTATAAGAGGCGTTAATTGGATTAATTGTTGATTAGCCGATAGATAATAATAATAATAATAATAATAATAATAATAATAATAATAATAATAATAATAATAATAATAATAATAATAATAATAATAATAATAATAATAATAATAATAGTTGACTATTAGTAATAATAATAAAATTAGAATAATTTGTTGGGCTTGGATGGTTGAAATTAGTAGAAAGAGAGGTGTAGAGAAATAGGTCCAATAAGAGAAATATAATTATTAGTTATTATAAATAATAAGAAATTAGGTTTTTTGAGAGGTTGTTAGAAAACAAGGAGAAGAAAGGGGAAAAGAATAGTATACGTGAAAAGAGGAAGAAAAAGAGGAATAGGCTTGGGAGAAAACTGCGTCATGAGAAAATTGTAGAGAAAGTCAAACCGAATTAACCGGAACTCCGTAGAGCGACCTTCAATCCAGGTAAGGGTGGGGTTCTAATTTTCTAATGGGTTGTATGATGAGTAGTATGTGGGAATTAGGATAATGGAGAATTTACTATGCATTTATGGTTGTTCTTTAATATGATGATTTTGGTGAATTTAATATTTAATGAGAAACTGATGTTTTGCTGATTTTGTTGATGTTAGTTTCGTGTGATTTAATACATACAATTACACACCGATATTCGTATGGGGTGTGTATTTAGTTTCAGTTCAATCATATGTATATAAATATATTTCTACGACAATAGTATACTGTGTATACAATAACGATTTTCCTATTATATGTATAAAACTGTACCGACATAATTTGTGTAGATAACCATTTAGCATAATTTGTGTAGAAATCACTTAATATAAACAGTGTAGCGACCATATAATAAATTAACAAATATAATAAAGTGGATGTACTGTAGCGGCATTTATGTTTCCAACTAATAATCACGTTTCAGTTTATTTATATACATATATTTCATTGTTATAATAATAATAGTAATAATAACAATAATAATAATAGTAATAAGAATGATGCGATAATGTTAGTATAATTTTTAGGAGTTTTAAATTAGAGGATAATATTTGGACTATTTAACTCATTTAAATTATTTTCTATTCCGTTAGAGTTGTCAATAGAGTTAATAGAGTTGTCTGAGTTGTCAATAAAGCCGTGAGAGTTATTTTGAGTTATTACAACTCATACTTTAATTGTTTTGGGTGATTCTGACATGTTTAGAGTTGTCAACGTTATTTTCGAGTTGTTTAAAATTAAATTTAATAAGTCGTAGAATAAGCCGTAGAATTAAAGATAAATTGTATTTGACCCTTTAGAGTTGTTTTGCTATTACTTGAGTCAGACCATTAACCAATTATGTCATAAATATTAATTTATATAGAAGAGTTGTCAGTAGAACAATTAATTTTGAGCACCTTAGAGTTATTTTAGAATCGTAGGGATTATGGTAGAGTGATTTATTAATTCATTGAGAATTATGTCAAGTCATAATTATATATTATTATGACATTTTTATGAGTTAAGAGTATAGAATAAGTTATATATTTGCAGGTGATAAATTGTGTCGTGTTGTTTTTGTTGAATTGTTGTTGTTGTATGATGGTACTGATGTTGTTAATAGATTGCGAAGTTATAAATTGTGTAGTAATCGTTGTTGTTTGTTGGTATTGATGTTGTTAATAGATTGCGAAGTTGTAAATTGTGTAGTAATTGTTGTTGTTTGTTGGTATTGATGTTGTTAATAATTGAAGTTGTAAATATTGTATATTGTTGTTGATAAATTGTATGTAGTTGTTGATACATTTTAGTTGTACCAACATTGATAAATTGTTTTGCAGTTGATGAAGTTGTAGGCTTATGACCAATATTGATTAAGTTGAATCGTCCCAATTTATTGATATGTTTGAGTTGTAGGTCAAATGACCAGTGTTGATCTAAGTTGATGCCATTGATGCATATTTTAAGTTGTTGTTGTATGATATTGTTGTTGTCGCATTTTTGTGTATTTGTTGTTTAAGTTGAGGTCTCATGGCATACATTGCATTATTAAGTTGGCCTGGATTGACAATTTTTATGTTGGAGCTATGCTCATCCACGTTGGCCTGGATTGGCACAAGTTGAAAGTTGAAGGCTCATGCCTTGTTAATGCCTCGATAAACTGGCATGATTTTAAGTTGGGAGTTCTGCTCCAAATGGTACCACATGCATTTGCATAGTTGAGTCACATATTGAGTCGCAAGTTAAAGTTGTTGTTATTATTCGTTGTTTAGTGATTGTCGTTGTGTTGTTGTTGATATAAGTTGTTGTTGCTATAAGTTGTTGTTGCTATAAGTTGTTGTTGTTGTCATAAGTTGGCGTTGTTATTAAGTTGTTGTTATTAAGTTGTGTTGAGTTAAGTTGTTACGTTGACGAATATGTTGTGATAAATATTGTTGTGTGGAAAAATTGTTGTCATTATATTACGTTGATGATTATGTTGTGATTGTTGTTTGTGAAAATAAGTTGCGAAGTGGTGATTTACGTTATCTAAATTCTATCATATATTATTTATCATACAATTTATTAGATTGTCAGATACCTCACCCCTTCATTTGTTTCGCCGTTGTCTTTATACTGGTAACGTGCAGGTATTCAAGAATGGAAGAATTAGTTGTTGTTGGTTCAAGTCGGTGTCTTTGCTCTGATACGTAACACTCGGGGGGAAGTTTGGTCTATGTTATTTATATTGTTGACTCTTGCTGTTATTAGTATAATTTGTTGAATCCTAAGTGATGTTGTGAAATAAAAAGTTGTTAAGTATGTTGAAAGTTGAATAACATGTTTCGAGTTGTTATTAGTATAATATATTCAGTTGTATAACTATGAATTCCGCTGCGTAGTAATAAAAAGTATTTTGTTTGAAAGTTATTGCAAGTTGTTATGAGATTCTCCGAATTAAAGTGTTATGTATCTTATCTGTTTGTGTTGTTAATGTTGAAATGTGGCATCCCATGTTTTGTTGAAAATTTTAATTACTCTGATTTTCGATATATTTTCCGGGTAGAATTTGGGGTGTTACACTTCGCACGAGACTAGTTGAGGAGTTTAGCTAGTTTATCCTTATACTAGGTTGAAGGAACTGGACAAACTCATCTGATAAAATTGATGAAGTCGCCATCAAACGTTTTTTATCTCGCAAGAGGAGAAAGGCAAACATATCAAAGAAAACCTGAAAGGGAGACATCACGGTTTTTCGACCGAGAGATCGGGTAAGGGAGTCTGTTACGCAAGGGAAATGTATTAGCACCCCACACGCCCGTAGTATTCTATGGTATCCACTTCTATTTTATATCTAATTGGTGTGGGTATCTCCCCAACTTGACACATTGTTTGTCCTCAAACAAATTCAAATAACTCAAAGAAACAAAGAATGATAATCAAATAATCACAAATCAACAAGTTTTAAAACGGAAAACAAATGTATGGTTCAAACAAAAATGTACACGACAAAATACATACTTATCACCATACTACAACAATAACATATAAACGAAACCAATTCTAAGTACAAAAATCATGCAAAACATTCTAAAACAAAACAAGTTCAATCATGAATCACACCTAGAAAAAATTCATCGATAGATGAAGAACACACAAAGGTGAGGTACAAAAAACACTCCTCCACAATCTTGCAAACAATAGACTAAATTATGCATTCATCCCAAAAACGTATTAAAAATACAAATGCAAGAACCACAAGGGCTTTTCAAGGTTGTAATGTGGCTTGGTTAACAAACAAGTAATAAGTCCTAAAGCTAATCGAAATAAAAATTTGCCTAAACCTAAGGGAGTGATCAACTCACAAAGTTCCAAACAATAAAATTCCAATCAAACTTCTTCTTCATCACAAATTGTCAAACCAAAACACCTTACTTATTAACACAACACTATTCATACTCTTTTTGTTTTTGTTTTTCTAAACTTTTTTTTCTTTTTTCTTTCTTTTTCTAATCTTTTTTTTCACTTTTTCTTTTTCTTTTCTCTTAACCTCATACCAACCACAATATAAGTACATAAGCATTCCTCTCCCCAACTTGAATTCAACCAACATCATTATGTGAATACTCCATACTTTCTAAGGCAAGGTAAAAATTCATACGACAACATATAGTTAAGGGTTCAAGAAACAAAGAAGTCAATATCCATACAAAAAAGGTGAATTAAACACTCATAGACAAGCATCAAGTTCAAATAAACATGGATATTGATAAAAGTTCAAAGGGGCTAACAAAGGTTCAAACACTCACATGGTTAATTGAATATTTGGCCAAGGTAGTTGTGCTCAAAATGAAACAAAATGCCTTGATCCTTTTCATGCATTCATACAATCAACACAAAACAAAAGATTAAGCATAATAAAACCTAGTTAAAACAAGAATAGTGGCCTCCAGCATATGTAAACAATGGAAAGCTTCCTCACATTTATGGGTAAAAAGGGAACTAAAATGATTCAAATCATGAGCAAGTAATGCAAAAAGAATGATTGGCATGGTAATTGTACAAATAAAATTTTTCCTAAACATGTTATGCTATAGAAAGCTATAAACGAGTACCTGGCGTGTACCAACTTTGAAAATATTATTACCATACATCCACAAATTGAAACGATTAAACTCGAAAAATTACCTTAAAATCCTAAAAGTTATTAGACCCAAAATTTGAGTCCAAACAACACTAAAAGAATTAAAAAAACAAAATTTACAACATTTACATCCAACAAAACTCCTCAAGCTAAACACGACGTGCTTGCGAAAATCACAATTTGACACAACAAAACAAATGGGTGAAAGTGAATTAACAAGTTGAAAAGTGAAGATTTGAAAATTTAGAACATTTCTTATTTCAACTTGTTAAAACACAAGCCACCACACACATAAACAAACATAAACAAAACATGCTTATTTTACGTCGTAAGCTCGACGCCTTTATTATGTGAGCTAGTAACCTCCTCTCGTCATGCCATGATATTGTCACACCGTGCAAATCTAAACAAAGTGTCTTAACATTCACACAACAAACGTTATAAAAACGAGACAACTTACAACAATACTTGAAAGCAAGGAAAAACACACATATGTACAAGTATGGAAAGTAAACACACAACATGAACAAGTAACAATATACAAGTTCATATACAAAGTCTATACAACATATACATTAATTACAAAACTCAAAAATAACAGAATTATCGCAATACAGAAACAATAAAACCAATCCTCGGCAACGGCTCCATTTTGTTCGGATGCTGGTATAGCAGGCAAGCAAAAAGTAAAGTATTATTTTTACCGGGTGATATATACCGATTAGGTTATATCATATCGTCCACAGAGATTGATTATTGATTCGTCGTTCGACAATTCTATCGTTAATGAGTTTGAGATTAAATGGTTGTAAAGAAAAGACAAAAAGTAAATGAACAAAAAGCATAAAGGATAGATAGCTTGTCTGGAATGAATGTACACTATCCATCACAGACTTAAATCTACCATTCAGTTATACTCAGCCTACGATACTCGTCAGTGTCATCACATACCTCTCACAACCCAAGTTATTTCTAACCTAAATTGGGAATTCGACCGCATCACCTCGATACCCATATTTGGACTACCTCAACAACACAGAAGTCAAACGTGTCACTCGTAACAACTATCTCTAGCTTGAAACAACCAACACATAGGCATTAAGCTCAGATACTCTAAGTAAATTTCATCTCTAAACCCATTTCTAGCATTCATAAACTAACAGATAATCATCCTAGGTAAGAATCTAAGCAATCTATGTCTAACAAAGCTCAAATCCCTAACACAAGGTAAAAACCTAAGACAATCACCAACACAGATTCATAAAGTAGACTTTATACAACGCCAAGGGCGACAAATATACATGAGTTATGAGTAAAAATACATACATACCCAACAAAATAGAAATACATAGAGAGAAGAAGAGATAAACCACTAATTTACATCGGTTTGTCAAAGTCTATCGAAGAGCAATCCACCTACAATCATCGTATGCAAAGCCTAATGTTGTTTTCTAAGCTAATCTACCAAAATAAAGGTTGATGGAAATGGAGATCAAAATCCACCCCAAAACCATAACCTAAAAATGAAGAAAAATGAAGTTATAAAACTAAACACAGACAACCGCGCTCAATAACGTGGGCACGCTGAGCGACCTCCACTGATATTTACACGTAAACCGACTTAAATGCCGCTCAACAGCCTCTAAAACTAAGTTTATCTCTGCCGCAACAGTGCCAAAACAAGAAGCACGCTGCAAACCCCGCTCAGCGGCCTCTCCTGAGCAAAACTAGTATTTTATTCATCAAAACTGCGTCTTCGGAGCCGTGTCTTCTACACTTTATTCCTCAATGCTCCAACACGCACAAATACCTACAAAAATACATTAAAACTAATCAAACAGTACATTATGTACACAAAACATAATAAAACGTATTTACAACAAAAAATGGGGTTATTCAACAATTATTAACAAACAAGAACGGATAAGTGTCACAAAACATATATACAAAAGAACTACATTTTGCCACTTATCAGTATCAATCTCTTAATTTATATGTCTATGTTATATGCTAAGGGAAATGCATGTGAAAGAAATAAAATAAAGAAAACACAAGGAAAAGAAGGAAGTATTTACAAAGTTTGCTCGATCGAGCCCCGTGACAAGATGCCTACGTATTCCCTCGTGCAATGGGAAAGTAAGAGCGTCGTAGTTCGGCTCACATGTTTTGGATGGTTGCAATGTTTTTTATGGGAAGTTCAATTCTGCATCCTCACAATTGCAACTCGTGCTTGGCGTTGCAGCTATAAGAAGTCTTATGCCCGACTGTTCGCACACTTAGCAACTTGTTTGGACTTGAAAGGGAACACCCTTTTTGAAAAGGTTTTCAAAGAAATGAAGTCCGAAGACAAAAAGATTTGAAGTGAGGCTAGTTGCTTTTACCTTGAAAAAAAGGAATTTGAACCATTATTAAATGTCTTGATTTTCAAAAGAAAAGAAAATAAGTTTTAGTTTTATTACATGCAAGAATGCAAAAGAAAGAAGAAAACAAAAGGGAAACTAACTAGTTCTACCCCTAATGTTATCATACATGGATTGCAACCTAAGGTCTAACTCAAGTCACTACCTAAGATAGAGTCGAGAGAACAAAAGGGAACATGGAAAAAGTTCATAACCTAAGTCTATGTCCAATCTCGAATCACTACCTAAGATAGAGTCGAGAGAACAAAAGGGATGAGATAAAGATTCACAACCTAAATCTATGTCTATCTCTAATCGCTATCTAAGGTAGAGTCGAAGATGACAAAGAGGATGAAGAAAGCAAGTGCCAATGCACAATCAAATGATACACACATGCGCAGGGAAGAAGAAAGAAGTCTCATAGCCTACGACGGTAACGAGTATACCAGAGTCAAACATGAGCCAACTTTCGGAGGAAAACCATAGCCACAAATGGAATTAAATGTGTCAAACAAGAGTTTCCTATAGGAGAAAGGTATCACAGCATGATATGAATTATCAAGTGTGAGGATCATATGAGTGTGAGTATCAACAATGAATGTGAACCCCATGACAAAGCGTGGAGAGCCAGAATAAAGGACTCTTGCCACTTTTATTATTGACTCGATAAAAGAAGCTTCACGATTCGCGTGAGCTGAGCTGACACGGACTAAACTGTGTGGGTATATCAATAAGTATCAAAACGGGACTTTGCTTGGTGGTGCCATATCAGGTTGCCTAACCACTCGTGACCTATGCAAGCACGAATGATAAACACTTACTGAAAGCTACCTCCCAATGCACGGGAGAGGATTTTAAACAAACCACACATAGTTAGCACATATAATCGCCCTAAATGGGTCTTTAAATAAACCAGAGGGGTTCCTGAATATACTCCAACTATGGAAGCCCCATCATGCATCCCTATTTCTACTTCTTATGGCAAGGAAAGCGGTAAAACCCTACTTCTCATGATCTCTAGAAAAGCGGTAAAAGAATGCGGTAAAAAAGAATAGAAAATACCAAATGGATAACAATCTGTATAAGCAAAAGCAAGCTAAAATACTTCAGAAAACTTCGAGTAAGCTGCCATCAACAAAGCAATAATCAAAAATAGATCGATCAATATAATCCACAAGGTGGTATCGTGCCATATGTGTGTGTAGCAGACACGTCCTCATAAAAATTGGAACACTTGAGGTACATGTTGAGACAAAATAGCAGATACGTGTTTCTCGTAACATGAGAAAACACGAAGCAAAATACGCCTAAGACGCAAGCAAAACCACGGACGAAGTGGTGTGTTAGTGTACCAAGATTAGGTAACTAACCAAAATATCCTCAATGTACCTTGCACAAGTCAACAAGCACGTCAAAAATAACAACGAGGCGAAAATAAAGTCACATACTCACATCGCAAGTCAAAATATGATCCAAATATGAAGAAATGGATTGTGAACATGTATAGCAACATAAGAATGGAAATCGGGAAGCCACACTCACATAATGCAAAATATCCCACGAACGATATTGAAATTGAGCTAAATCCATCACAATAGTCCTCAAATGAAATGTTACACATAACTAGAGATCTAGAGAAGTGAGAATCCAAAAATCTACACTAAAATGGACTAAAACACCTTATTCACAAAGAAATCGGGGCACGAATTATAACTTACTAATAGGGGCAGCATGTACACATCCTAATGCTTACCTAAACATCTCTCAAGATAGAGGGAGAGATTGTAAATTATCATGCAAGAGGAGCTTAGAAGAATTATACAAATATCAAACTAATTCCTAAGAATTATACCACTAACGGTTAGCTTTAAAGCTCTACTTACAGCACCAAGTTAAGGTTTACATTTATCTACAAAATCTCAAATTTTAATAGTTATTTATTAATTATTATTATTTATTATATTATATGATAATTAATTAAATTGAGTGATTTGAATGAATATTTGTATTATTTGAATATGTGTGTTATTTGAACAATTGAGTTTTATGAGTAGAAATGAGATTATTTAGTGTTGGGCCTAATTATAAGAATAGAAGTAATAAGGAGGTGTTAATTGTTAAGCCCAATTTGAATTTACTAGTTAGTAAAGGGATTAAGAGAAAATTTAGTTAGTGTTGTCATTTGTTGGAAAGAAGAGAAAAGGAGAGGAGAAGAGAAGAAGAAACCTTAAGAAGAGAATCTCCAAGAGGTAAGGGGAGAATCTTCATTATTATTTGATTGTATGTTCTTGGGTGGTGATTGGTAACATGCTATAGGATTGGGTATGTCAATTTCTAGGTTTTTGTTCACTCAAATTGAATTAGGAAATTGGGATTTTTTATGAAGGAAACTAGATTTGATGTTATGATTAGGTTACTCGTGATGTATACATGTTAGAAAATGTTTAATTGATGATAAAATAAGCATTAGAATTGATTTTGGAAAGGAAATTCGTGGCTGGAACTGAATTGTCCGTAGCAGAATTTTTCTGCATAATCTTAAGGTCGCTGAGCGTGCCTCACTGTATGCAAAAAAATAAATTCCTTAATTGGGAATGAATGGTTTAGGGGATTGCTTGCTTATGATTTATCATTAATTTATATGAATCCTAATAATTGTTTTGATGAGTTTTGGATTGTTTTTAGATGAGATTGCGATGAATAAATGCTACTTGAATTAGTGTATGTATGTTATGTTTTGGATGAATTGTTGAGAATAATATGTGTTGGTTTGTATGCTATGTGTTATTTGTGATGGATGATGATAGTAGATACTATGTGTATTGTTTGTTGATGATGGACTATGATGTTTGTGCAAAACGGTGAATAATTCAAATGTGTTGAATTATTGTGATATGCTTGATAATTAAGGTTGCTGGATAATCTTAATTGTATATGTTGTTGGTTAAATTGCACATGTATTCATGGGGAGTTGGAACTCCTGTATTGGTGACTTGATCCTTGAATGGAAATAGTAGCGGTGAGACTTTTGGTTCACGATGTGTTTGATCCTATATGGAAAAAGAAGCGGTGGACTATATGTTCATATTGGTGGCGTTTGTCTTGTCCGGATCGGAAGCGTGACTTTGATTCTAAGTTATTGAATCGGAAGCGAGGTGAGCCTGATGTTCACAATGGTACCACATGCATGAATCACATTGCACTAATGTCTCGTGTGTCATTAAAGAATGTGTGTTGTATGTTGGAATTTGTGGTAATTGATTATGTTAATCATTTGATTGAGTGTATTGGTGACAATTATGTTATTTGTGATAAATGTGGACATATTATACTTGGAATGTTTGTATAATTATATTATTTGATAATTGGATTATTGGAAATCATGTTTTATGGAATATCACATGAAGTGTGGAGAATTCTTTAATAGATGTTGTTTCTATATTGCTTCCAATTTATATACATTCCAATAATGATGTGAATTCTCACCCTTCTATTGTGATGTTGTCTCTATGTGGGTAACGTGCAGGTTTCGAAGATAGCAGTGTTTCACACGAGACTAGTTGAGGAGTTTCGCTAGTTTATCCTTATCTTTAATATATTAAAACAGAATACACGTTTAGGCGCCAAATTTAAAATAAAATTCCGCCTAAACACGTACATCGCACGGGATTAAAGTACTAGTATTAGGTAGTGAGTCATTGCTCTGGTCTATGTAACACGGGGGATTTTATTTGAATTCATGTTATGACTTGATTGAGAGATATTTGTTATTACTCTCTTTTATCTGGATATGTATGAGATGATGATATGTATGACCTTGGTGCCTAGTACTTGTGATATGATTGGTAGTATGAGATATCAATCATTATTATTTTGTTGATGAATTAATTATTCCACTGTGAAATGCATATTTTATTGAAACATGAGATTCAAATTTTTGTTATGATGTATGATCAGGTGCATGTTATGTTTGTTTTATTGGTTTTCGATTGTGTGGAAAATAACATGTGACACCCTTGTATGTATGCATTCTATTTTACTCTGATTTATGCCATGATTATTTGGGGTTAAAATAGGGGTGTTTCAATTTTCATACTCAACCATGTGCTCTAATAATTGACATCTAGAGCTCTGGTTCTATACACAGGAAAACATGTGTGTACGTGAGGCATGTATAATTGATATCATTTTGCTTGAATTCATGATCGAAACCATGATAAAATTGCATTTCTTGATTTTGAGGGATTGGGAAACACGAGTGTTTTGGTGAGATATGTTTGAGTTTTAGTGCACAAGAACGAAGATGAACACCGAAAATAGCTTGAAAACGAAGCTTCCAGTGTTTGATTGAAAGAATTAGAATTGGTGGATGATTCAAACACATGTGTTGTTTGGTGCTCAAGACTTTCTTCATCTCATCACTGAAGGTTACGTTCTGGTTCCAGCGGATGTGATGGAGGTACAGAGAAACGCATAGAGAGATACGAGGAAGAAATATCATAACGTGTTGTTCTACATCCATCAGTGTGTGGATGCAAATGTGTTTGAGAAAATCGTTAATTCAACGACGCCGAAGGTTGCATGGGATATACTGGCACAATGCTACGGTGGAGATGCGTCAATGAAGAAGGTGAAGGTTCAGTCTCTATGTAAGCAATATGAGAATCTCAACATGAATAACAATGAGAAGCCTTCAGAGCCTGCTCAACTTCCCTCTCAGAAGTTCTTTCAGTCAGACGCAACTCTTGCGCCTCTAGACTACTTTGCAGCTATTTTATTCTCATGGTGTCCAGATCTTTAGAATGTTATATTGCTACAACAATGTAATCAAATTGAGGAGTAAGTGACCTCAATATCTTCTCAATGATTACTTGTTCAGAAAGAGTTTCTCCATAAGCCTTCATCTCATTAGTGATCAGAATCACTCTAGAGATATACTTTGAAACCTCCCCACTGTTCTTCATGTTGAGATTCTCATATTGCTTTCTCAGGGACTGAAGCTTCACCTTCTTCACTGATGCGTCACCACCGTAATATCTGACCAGTGTGTCCCACGCCTCCTTTGACGTCGTCGAATAAGCAATTTTCTCAAACACATTCACATCCACACGGATGAAGAACAACGCCTTCTAATCCTTCTTCCTCTTGTTTCTATGCGCATCTCTCTCTTCTTCAGTTGCATCTTCTGCAACCGAAATATAGCCATCGATAACAATCTCAAGAACATCTTAAGCACCAAATAACACGTGCATCTGAATCATCCATTTGTTCCAGTTCTTACCATCAAAAACTGGAAGTTTGGTACTCAGATTACCGTTTCTGTTCATCTTCAACCTTGTACAGTGCACTTAGATCTTCACTAAACACAGTGTTTCTCAACCCCACAGAATCAGAAAATGAGATTCTGTTACAATTTTGTTCAAAGATTCAACGTGAACCCAAAAACAAAATCAATTACACAAACTCACGTTTCACTCGTGTTTCCCTATGAATCGAACCGGAACTCTAGATACCAATTTGTTGGTGCACAAGAATCAAAGATGATAGGAATAATGAGAGAATAATGAGTGAATGACGGTTACACAAAGGAGAAAGAAATAAGGTTATTGTTATAAATGACATCTACCACTAGTCTATTTATACAAGGAGCAAATTGCCACATAGACCTTAATATAGGTAAACTTAATAACTAAGCAAACAGTACAAACTAGAAAATACTAAAGTACCCTTCAAACTAAACTTAACCGCTACGCTAAAGAACACAGAAGTTAAGCATACTTCTGGACGCAACCTCATAAGCTTCTGCGTCTAACTAACAACCTCAGAAGCTTTACTGCTTCTGAACAACAACATCTTCTGAATAACAACATCAGAGCATCAGAACATCAGAAACATCTGCTTCTGATTAACAACAACTTCTGAATATTGAATTACTCTTCAATAGAATACATGCAGTTTCAAATTTTGAATTCTTAAAGATAATGAAAAAATAAACTCAAGCTGATTTGTTAAATATAGGGACTGGAAAAAAGAAGAAAAAAAAAACTACTTTGCAAAGGTGTTATATTTAGAGATAAAATTATATGTAAACTTTTTGTTGCATCCTAGGTGCTTTTACTGCTGGTCTTCCAGCTTCCTCATCTCTGTTTTAACCTCTGTGCCCTCCCTGTCCCTGATCAGAAGCAAAATGTGATTCTTTTTTCACCTTTCACTGATTTTTGTTGGATCTGCTGCCATGCTGAGGTATTAGTTCTCGAGTTTGCTTCCATTTATATGTAACTATCACTTTTATTCACCTGCATGCATTACTTCTTTCTAATTAGATATGTGTGCTAATTTAAAATCAGGAAAATGACAAATATTTTATAATACTATGAACTAAAATACCTCTTGCGCTTGCTTTTCATAACATTAGAAGTTGAAGGATTGCTGTGCCAGTTTCTCTTCCTTTGATTGATAAACCAATTATTGATCTGTTTCAATTGCAAACCTGTTTCTTGTACCAACCTCGCCTTATCCTCTTCCTGAAAAAGGCACAAAAAATATCAAAGATGAACCCGGAATATTCTTCCGTAAAATCGATTTTTTGACATGGCTGTAAATAGTTTTTCACTGTCTGGAAATTCACGAAATTCTTACTGTAGGATAAGGCCATTTTGCATGTGATTGCCACCAATCTTTAAGGACTGAGGTCGTGTCACCGGGAAGTTTCCCTGCTCGTCTCTTTCGTAAAATTTCCTCTCTTATGTCCACAATTTTCTCTTTATAATCCTGCATATAAAGACAAGAATTTCAAGGTCCTTTTCCTGGGTAGAATTCTGAAAGGATGGGGCTCAAGAGAGAACTTGAAAACTAAGAAGTGTGACTAATTTTGTAAGCTTGTGATAATTATCCTAATTGATTTACTACCTTTCTTATTCAACAACATTTAATGCAATCTCGTAGTGTGGTACCTGTTTCAACTCATGCTTTAATTCATGTCTTACACGTTCCATTAAGGACCTCTCGTTCTCGGTTAGAACAAGAGGACCAAATCCTCCCATACTATTATCTGAACCATCCAAATTTCCATCGAACAGATTAACATCACTGTCTACTTGTTCATCTTCATCTTCAGACATTGTTGCTCCTGAACCTTCCCCGGGTGAAACTCCTGTTAACCATGTGGCAAAAACTATCGCTTTAAATTACTAGTACTCATGTCCAATTGGAAAGAGTGCTGTGTACTTTTGCTATTTATTATGCACAACAAGTTTGTAACTAATCCAACAAAAAAAAAGTTTGTGAAATTATGAGTAATAGTTTGACATGATAACATGCTATGGACAATTCTGTCTATAAAAAAGCAAGGACAAACGGGCCATATAGTACAACTATAATGTCTTCAATACATTTTAGAACAGTTTTTGAAATAAAGTAACCAAGATTTGAAGTTTCCCAAACCCAAAGAATTCAAAAGGTACAAAGAACAAACTTTAAATCTATGTAGCCATGTTCCTCTTTGACTATCAATTATTCTACACTGACCTCTAATGAAAAATGCTCAAAAATGATTTTATTACCATGTTAAGATGTACTACTAGAATCGCGTGAAAAAGATTATTAATGCAGCACCTGTTAGACTTTGTAAGGATTGCTCTATCTCCCAACAAGCCATTACTGCTTCCATGGCATGGACCCGCACATGTTGCTGGAGCTGTTCTTTGAATGAACAAAGCAACAAAACATAGTGCGACTGAAACAAACAATATCAATGAGGAAAATTTCAAAATCACAACAGTACAACAGAAAATACCAAACTAAACATCTTTGTCTACCTTAACAGGAATCACACACCACACCATGACAAATTAAATATCAGAATCATTATTACATTTAACCTTACAAAAGTAGAATAATAAGTGAAAAAGAAAGAAAAAAAATTCACTGGATTTAAATTCCAGTACAAATATTTTTCATACTCAATTCAATCCATTTTTTTTTTATAGAAACCAGATATCATCTGCACACAACTATAGAGACTAGCCGGAAGAGATCTCGTATATTGAATTTTCAATTCTTTTATTATTGAAATAAATTAGAGAAATAAATGATATACCATGAAGTGATCTAGTTGTTTATTATCATCATCAAGCATGCCTTGAACAAAGGCAGAATACTTGGCAACAACATTCTGCGACTCAGCCAGCTGAGTATCGATTCTGGGCAACTGGTCAACCGGCGTGGCGATTCTCAAACACGCCACGTGGGCTGATAGAAGTTGTTCGTACAACGGATGCGCCATTATTTCTCCTTTATATTTCGCTTTCTGCCAGTTCATTAATCCCTCCGCGGCTGCCTCGGCGCTCTCCGGCGCTTTCATGCTGGCGATGGTGGAGTCGTCAATCATCGGCCATTGGGAGGAGGATTGAGAGGCGGCGGCGGAGTGGAGGTTGAGGAAATTGGTATTGGTGTTGTTGGTGGTTGTTGGGGAGGTGTTACGGAGGAGAGCGGTGTTGAGCCAGTTGGGTGCGGGTTGGAAGGACTGGTGAGGTTGGGAGGTTGGTTTGGTGGAGGAGTCGTCGGGAGTGAAATGGTCTTGAGAGAGTTGGTGGTTTTGATACGCCATAAGAATATAAGAAAAAGTGAGTGTGGGAGTTAGCTATATAGGTTCATGGCGCGAAGGAGAAGTTGAGAGGGGAGAATAGATAGAAAGAAGAAATGAAGGGAACACTTCACTGCAAAAAAATGTCCAGGAAACTGCTATTTTCGTCCGGCTTCTCTATTTCTTATAAGATTTTTTTTTACAGACTCCATATATCGATTGATGGTGTAATAAAAAGAGAGATATAAAAATAAAATAAAACAAAAATATTAAATGAAATGCTAATACTACTAGCCACTAGGCCTGATTTATAAGAAGAAGATTTTTCAGGTTTATTAAGAAAAATAATAGACTGTATTTGATTTTTTTATTTTATTTAAGAGAGATAACATAATTATTAGTATATTTTTATTAAATTGTCATCTACTAATAATATTGATATTGAGTAATAATGTAGTATATTTTTATTAAATTGTCATCTACTAATAATATTTAGTAATAATGCAGGGATAAATTTGAAATAAATGTATTAAATACATCTAAATTTATTAATATTTGTTTAGATTAAGACAAAATTTAAAAGACTTTTGCATATAAATATGACCGAAGGGAGAACTTATATTGTTGTATTTGTAATTGGACCCTAATATGAGGAGGCATGTGATATTATGATGTAGGATTGCAAAAGAGGTGAAAAATTTAAGGTTGTCATGTTACAAATCTTGCGCCGACAATATGAGTTGTTGTCGATGGGAGAAGACGAAAAAGTTGCAGAAAATGTGTCGAAGGTTCAGAAACTCGTTCATCACATGAACGGTTGTGGTGAAACTATAACTAATAAGATGATAGTTGAGAATGTTGACCTCTCACGTTGATCACATTATCGTAGCTATTCAAGAATCTAACAATATTGAAACAAAAAAAGTGGAATATTTGGTTGGTTCGTTGGAGGCGCATGAGATGAGAATTATCGAAAGGAAGGGAGTTCAAGACTCGATATAGGCATTGCAAGCTCAATCATGAAAAAGGAATGGTGGTTCCAACAAATTCAATGGCAATTTCGACAAGACTCAGGGCAAGAAGTCTTGGTCGAATCCCCATAAACATCAAGTCGAAGATTGAGCTTCTGAATCATTGAAAAGAGGAGGAGAAAACTATCGAAAGAACAAATAAGATAAAAAAGGTGTGCAATGCTATAACTGTGAAAAACGGGTCATGTAGCCAAGAATGGTTGGTACAGGAAAGGCAAGGGATAGACATGCACACCAAGATTCAAATGATTCTGAAGGGGGTATGGTGGTTATGGTTGCAATTGTAGATGACCGTGTCAAATCCAAGATCTGGTTTCTCGACTTAGACTGCTTGAATCACATGACTGGTCAAAAGGAGTGGTTAGAAGATTTTGACGAGTCGAAGAAGAGCAAGGTAAAACTTGCTGATAATAGTTCATTGCAAGCAGAAGATACTAGCAACATAGTCTTTCAAATTGGTAATGGAGGGAAATCTATGGTCAAAGATGTGCTCTATGTATTTAGAATGAAGTGCAACTTGCTAAGTGTTGGACAATTGGTCGAAAAAGATTTCTCAGTTGTTATGAAAGATGGAGCTTTGAAATTGTTTGACACTAAGAACAATTTGGTCTTAAAATATCTGTTGTCGAAGAACAAGACATTTAAGACTATGATCAGATCGACAGAAGTTCAATGTTTGAAAATTGTTGTTGACCACAAGGATAGTTGGTTGTGGCATTTGAGGTTTGGACATTTGAACTTTTTATCACCCAATCAACTGATTACTCAAGATATGGTTATTGGTATTCTAAGTCTTGAGAAGCCTCGAAAACTTTGGGAAGGTTGTTTAGTCAGAAAGCAATCCATAAATTCTTTCGTTTCGACTATGCCAAAGAGATCATCCTGCATTCTCGAAGTGTATATTCAGATGTATGTGGTCCATTCGAAGAACATACCATGTATGGAAATAGATATTTTTTTTCATTTGTCGATGAGTACAATCAAAAGTTGTGAATCTATGTGATCAAACGAAAGGACGAAGTATTTGAAATCTTTAAGAGATTCAAGATACTTGTCGAAAACCAGAGTGAGAAGAAGATCAAAGTTTTGCGAACATATGGAAGTGGCGAATACACAATCAAGATGTTTGAAGATTTTTGTGCAAAATATTGGTGTCGGTCATGAGGTAATTGCTCCTTATTCGCCTCTACATAATGGAATCACTGAAAGAAGAAACAAAACCATATTGGACATGGAAAGATGTACGTTGAAGCATGAGAATTTGCCAAAAACTTTATAGGGAGAATCTATTTCGAATGCAGTTTATATTCTGAACAGGTGCCCTACAAAGATACCGAAGAAAAAGGTTCCTAAAGAAGTATGGAGTGACAAACGACCATCAATGAGTCATTTAAATGTGTTTGGCTCTATGTGTTACAAGCATGTTCCTGATGCGAGAATAAGGAATCTTGATGACAAAAGTGAACCTATGATTCTGGTAGGATATCATAAAACTGGTGCATACAGGTTATTCAATCCAATTAATGAGAAAATTATATTGAGTCGAGATATTGTGATTGATGAAAATTCTACTTGGGATTGAAATTCGAATGATGCAATTAACAAGCCATTAATGAGCTATGAATTTGACGAAGAAACTGATGAAGTCGAAGTTGAAGAAATTGCTAATATTCCAATCGAAGTTGAAAAAGTTGGTGACATTCTAGAAAATGTCGAATTCGAATAGGGTGTGGCTAACAAAAGGCACACAACTCAACGAACTAGTTCCAACATGACTTCGGGATTATGAAGTGGCTGGTGAGGATGATGTAACACCAGATGGAGAACTAGTTCATTTTAATTTACTTGCAAGTGTCGAACCAATCAACTATAGCGAAGCTTTGAAGATTAAACTGTGGAAGTTAGTTATGGTTGAAGAGTTATAGACAATCGAAAGAAATAACACATGGGAGTTAGTCGAATTGCCAACACATACAAAAGCTATCAAAGTAAAGTGGGTGTTCAAGTTGAAACACAATGATGATGGGTCAACAGCAAGACATAAAGCAAGATTAGTAGCTCAAGGTTTTCTTCAAATAGCAAGACTCGACTACTCTGAAGTATTTTCTCCAATAGCAAGATTGGAAACTGTTAGACTAGTGGTAGCATTGGCATGTAACCAAGGCTGGTCGACATTTCACTTAGATGTGAAATCAACATTTTTGAATGATGCTTTAGACGAAGAGGTCTATGTTACATAAGATCTATGGTTTGAGATTCATAAGGAAGCGAGTAAATTATATAAGTTGCACAAAGCGCTCTATGGTCTCAAGCATGCACATAAGGCATGAAACAAGGAGATTGACTCATACTTAGTCGAATTGAGATTTGTCAAATGCAAATCAGAGTATAGTGTCTATGTTCAAGTTGTAGCATACGATATAACAATCATCTACTTATATGTCGATAACTTGTTGGTAACTGGAAATAGTTTGAAGAACTTGTCAAAGTTCAAAGAGCTGGTGCTGAAGGAATTTGAAATGTCGGATCTAGGAAAATTGTCTTATTTCCTAGGCATAAAATTTCAAATATTGAAGCAAGGTATGGTACTAAATCAAAATAAGTATGTCAAAGAGATACTCAAGAGATTCAAAATGGATAATTCGAATCCTGCATCCTTAGTTATCGAACCAAATGTAAAGTTGAAGAAGAATGAAGAGGAAGACAAAGTCGATGTTACTTTGTTCAAGAAAATTATGGGATCTTTGAGGTATGTGTGCAACAGTCAACCTGATATAGGTTTCACAGTCAGATTACTGAGCAGATTCATGGGTGAACCAAGAGCGTCACACATGAAGGCTGCAAGAAGAATTCTAAGATACTTAAAAGGAGCGATAGACTATGGAATCCTATTTCAATGAGATTTTGAAGGAAAATAAACAATAATTACTTGTTTTTCAGATGTTGATTGGTGTGGAGATAAGGAAGATCGAAGAAGCACAATTGGATATTTCTTTCAAGTATTTGGTGTCTCAATTTTATGGTGCTCGAAAAAGCACCATGTGGTGACATAGTCATCGTGTGAAGCTCAATATATAGCAGGACCATATGCAGCATGTCAAGAATTTTGCATCAGATATATATGTAATTGAAGAAATGGAGGTCGAAGTGAAGAAATCTCTAGTGTTGCAAATTGAAAACAAGACAGCTACAAATCTGGTGAAGAATCCAATTTTGCATGAAAGAAGTAAAAATATCGAAGCTAGATTTCACTTCTTAAAAGAACAAGTAAATCGAGGTGAACTTGAAGTTAGACATTGCTCAAGTGAAGCACAGTTGGCTGACATCTTCACCAAAGGATTGAAGACCGACAAATTCCTGAATTTGAGAGAAAAAAAATAGAAATAATTCATATCGACTATGATTAGCGTAGGTCAGACAGCTTAGATTACAATGTATGTTGAAATATTAGATTAAATTTGATTAAATTTAATATTTAAATATAATCTAAATTCTGTAAAATCAAACCCAATTAAAATTATATATAAATAGTCATAATGTATATCCTTATTTTGTACAATACAATTTCAAGTGAATAATATAATTATTATTCCCTTTATTATTTTTTATTTCACTTCTCACTAAAAGTGTCTCGCACATTAACAAATATAAATAGTAATTACATTAAATATTAAAAATTATATTTTAAATCCATAATGTTTACCTTCAACAAAAAATGTTTTTCTAGAAATTGTTTTAAATTTGAAATTGATTCAGATAATCTCTGAACCTGAATGAGCAGAGCTATGGATTTTTTTAATATATTTATTAAATAATTAAGATATTTCATACACACATATATATATATATATATATATATATATATATATATATATATATATATATATATATATATATATATATATATATATATATAAAAGATAAATTAAAATATATTTTATAAGATTTTTAAAGTTTTTATTTATTAATATCTATTATATAGCAAAATAATAATAATGTCATATCATATCATTAAAAAATCAAAAATAAAGTAAATATCACAGCAAAAATTTCTTACAAAATAATATAGATCATTGCGTCGAGAAACATCTATATATATAGATCATATTTTCACTCAAATAAATAAAAAATATTGGATATAGGAATATTATCACTTATAAAATAATAATACTCTACTTTTTAAAAATAAAATAAGACTTTTAAATCATATTTATATTTCAACAATCTCTCCATCAATTATAGTGCATCTACTATGCCCTTCAAACAAACGAAAATCATCCACATAAATTTTTGATACAAAAAATCTGTATTTTATTTGAATCATTAACTCTAATGTATCATGAAAAAAATATCAACATTGAGTCAAAAACTCATTTTAACAATTGAGAAACACACTATATTATTCAAAAATCTTAAAATATTAGAAGACATTAAATATATGACTTATGTCACTTATAAATATACAACCTTCATTTTTTTAAAATAATGTGAAGTTTACTAAGCTACTTCACTTCTATCTCAACAAATAGAAATTTCAAACACTACAATAAAAAAAAATACAACTAAGCAAAATACTTACAAAGAGAGAAACCATTACAAAATGTTGGAAAATTTCAAAATTATGTTAAAACATGACTTAGTCTCCATCCATGACTATTATTCATACTAAGTTATAGATAAGAAAATTTTGATTAAAAAGAAATTATAGATAAGAATTACTTCTTTATCCTTCTGATCCTATTTATTATAAAAATAAATTATTTTTTAAATTTATTAAATAATTAATGTATATAGATCACATATATACATTCATTAATTAATAAAGTAGAATTTTTGATATAAATAAGATCTTATAAAAACCAGAGGAAGTATATTTTGTCATCTTAGGTCAATTGAAAGGATAGTTGTGCATGTTATAAAAAATAAATAAATAATTATGAGAAAATCTTAAATTAATTAGAAAAGTGAAGATTAAATATTAAAAATTCATATAATTTTAAAATATATATATATATATATATATATATATATATATATATATATATATATATATATATATATATATATATATATATATATATATATATATATATATATATATAATATGATGACATATCATATGAAAGAATATATTATATGAGAATGTGAGAATGAATAAGAACTATCAGATAAAAAAAATAATATTTAAGAATAAATTGTAATCTTCACTAAATCATATGTCATTAATAAGAAAGACATTTAGTGAAGATCACAATTTAATCTCAATCATTCGTTTTCAAATCTGATGGTTCTTATTTATTCTTATATTCTCATTCTCAAAATTCTCTTTTTAGGTTAATTAAATAATTGATGTATTTAACTTATGTAAATATTAAATACATAAATTATTTAATAAAATAAAAACAGAATCTTTATTTATAATAATGACGGGATAAGTATGTTGTTTACAAAAAAAACTATAATGAAAATTATTCTCGCATGTTGAATTCTGAATGGATGATTCAACAATATAATATAAAATATGAAAGACATTTGAATTTGCAATATTATATTTATTTATTTTTAAAAGATGGAATTTTAACTACTAAACTATTGGAACACAAAAATATGTTTTATTTTAAAAAACTTACTTTTAAACTATAATTGTTTTATTCATATTAATTTGTATTATAACTCAATTTATACATATTTTAGAAATTATTGTTGAAATATGATTCTCTTACATAGTATTAATTGGAAATTACTCCTTTCGTCCTAAAATAAATATCATATTTGATAAAATTATTTATCCTAAAATAAGTGTCATTTTTAGTTTCTAATGCAATTTTAATTTTTATCTTTTTATTATATTTTCAAATTAATATTCTTAATTTATTTATTTTTACTATGCGTATATGATTATTTGAATACAGTAGTAATAAACAAGAATAGTTTTATAAAACTACTATTCTCTTTTACATTTATCATATTTTCTTAAACAATTAAAAATAAATTAATATTACAAATATTCTAGGACAATGGAATATATGATTTCATACGTAGCTAGAGTCGTAGCCACTGAGCAGTCACAGATGGATTGGACCACTTGTTGCACTTGGAAGAAAGAAAAGATAAAATAAAAGGAGGGGACCATCCAATTCCAAGTCAAGCACGCGCCTAGAATACCTCATCACCTCTATCTGTGTAGCGTGTAGAGTAGGACATTAGATATTTTTTATAACATTTTTTTAATTTACCTTCTATAATCCAGAGATACATGACAAAAGGAAATTTCTTTTTACACATAATATCCTTCATCTCACCTGTTACTTAGAATTTATAACGTACCATCAATATGATTTTTAAATTTATTTTATAAGTGTACTTATGAATTTATTATAAATTTATCTTTCAGTATAATTCGTAAATGTATTTGCGAATTATGTGTTGTATTAGTTATTTAAAAATTTAAAATTAATTTGTAAGTGCACTTACGGAATATGTAAAAATAAAAACAAATCTATTATTATTTACATTATTAATGGTAGATATTAAAATTTTAGAACATAAAAAAAATATTATACTAAATATAAATAATATGTTATATATGTATTGAAACATATAAATTTAAACGACGATAATTTATTCAATGCATTTTAAAATGTAATCGAAATATTTTTTGATTGTATTATCAAACCTATCGTAAAGTTTATGTATAAAGAGAAATTACCAAATTATTATTAATAATATTTTAAATTTTACTCCCTCAGTCCCAAATTATAAGTCATTTTGCAAAAAATATTTGTCCCAAATTTTAAGTCACTTTAGAATTTCAATACATCATTAATAACATTTTTTCTAATATACTCTCTACTATTTATTTCTCTTTATTTTTTCATTCTTTTGATTTTGCTTTTCAATATAATTATTGAATGACAGATTCGTAAAATCATATAACATTTTATTTTTTTATAAAATAATAATTAAATTTTTTAATTTTCGTAAAATAACTAAAATATTATATAATTTAGAACAGACAGATTATATGTATTTTCAGTTTCAAATATTTTATGTAGTCAATACTATATTATAATTATTTATGGTCCCGTTCCATTGTGGAGCCCATTAAGAAGGGGTCCATTACTCATTTGCAGCCCCACATTTTTTAGGAAATGTTTGCTTCTTTAAAAAAAATTATATTATTGAGGAGGAAATATTCGTTGTTCACGCTAATTTGTCTCCAACTTTTTCTTGCGGCCCAATCTTATTTATTCTTCATCCTCTATTTGTTTTTATTTTTATTTTAAAAGATTTATTTAATGACCATTGTTGGGATGAGGTGGTGTTAGTATATGATGTTAATTTTATTAATATTTAAACATCACTAAAAATACATATTAAATTTTAATGGACTTGTATAGATTATAATAATTTATTATAAATATTAAATTTTATTAATCAAATTCTTAAAAGTCTTTTAAATAGATAGATTGGCAAATTGTTAAAGTATGCTTAACCTATTACAACTTTTCTATCCATGATAAAAGAAAATTCGGTTGGATCCGGGAGTAAGAGACCATTGGATTAGAGGTGGCAATAAAATTTATTAGCATAATATTTATTCAATAAACACAACCATAAATTTATTCAATAAACACAACCATAAATTGATCCAGATACTCAAAAAATCCTATTCATATATTCTATAAATACATCAGGAGCATTAGTCACACCAAACGGCATTACAGAATACTCATAGTGATCATACCTTATTCTAAAAGCAGTTTTCTGAATATCCTCAGCTTTCACAAGAATCTGATGATAACCGAATCTCAAATCAATCTTACTGAAAACACAAGCACCAACCAACTGATCCATCAAATCATCAATCCTCGGAAGTGGATACTTGTTCTTAATAGTCTACCTTGTTCAGTTGTCTATAACCAACACACAACCTCATAGGACTTTCCTTCTTCTTAACTAACAAAACAGGTGCACCCCACGGAGATACACTCGGACGAATAAACCTCTTTTCAAGCAAATCCTCAAGTTGACTCTTCAACTCCTTCAACTCAAAAGCAGACATCCGATACGGAGCCATCGAAACAGGACTAGTTTTAGGAACTAAATCAATCGAAAACTCCACCTCACGCTCTGGCGGCAAATCAATTACATCTTCAAGAAATACCTCAGGAAAATCACAAACAACAAGCAATTCACCCATAGCTTGTTTCTCACCGAGATACAACGATGCCAACAAAGCAAACAATACAACACCATCTTTCAAAGATTCATCCACTTGCTTAGCAGACAAAAACAAATCATTCTTGACACCAGAATCAAGAAAGATAACTGACTTGTCAAAATAGTTGATAAAAACATTATTATATTCCAACTAGCTCATACCAAGAATCACATCCAATTGATCTAATGGAAGACAAACTAAATCCATCTGAAAATCTCTACCAAAATAACCCAACGAACAATTCAGACATACAACAAAAGTACAAATAGAACCCATAGCAGGAGTATCAATAATCATATTTCCATGCATATCAGACAATTCAAGATTCAACCTCTTAACACACTCCACAAAAATAAAATAATATGTTGCACCAATATCAATGATAGCAATCAAAGGTGTACCATAAATAAAGCACATACCTCGGATAAGCCTATCCTCAACCGCAGTCTCAACACCAGATAATGCAAACACTTTCCCCTTAGCTTGCTCCTTCCTTGACTTCTCACACTTAGTACTAATATGAAATCGTTCACCATAATTGTAACAAGTCACATCCGCACTAAATTTACACTCAGCAACTCTGGGACCTGCCTTGCCACACCTAAAGTATTTCACAACATCTTTCTCAACCTCCTTTCCATAATCAGAAGCGCGATGTCCTTCCACACCACACTTGTAACACTTAAGCGGAGCAGATGATCCTCCCCCACTTGACTTCTTGCCACCACTATCTTTCTTCTTATCCTCATAAGGTTTACCACAGAATTGATCTTTTCCCTTCCCATCATTCACATTCTTGTAGTAAGAAGCACTCTCTCTACTATCCTCATCATAAATCCTACTCTTGTTCTCCAACTCAGCAAAACGAGTAATCAACTCCAATAGCCTTCTTGATATTAGGTCTCAAACCATTCACAAACTTCAAACACTTAGATATCTCAGCATTCATAGTTTGTAATGCGATTTTCGTAGGTAACAACCGAGGGACTAAATCATGTATTCGTAGGCAACATCGAGGGACTATGATCTTTAATTTGAAGGGACTATGATGATATGTTTGTAAGCGTCTTAGCTAAGATATCCCTACGTTCGAGGGACATGATCATGATTTCGAAAGGCAACAAGAGAGGATACCCTAAGGGGGGTACATGTGTGAAGAATGTGTTGTATTCAGATATTTTATCTTGTGTTAGAAGTGATCTATGTTGATTTTTATCTTGTCATACACGCCTAGTTACTAGCAGTTAATAGGTGCGAAAAATAAATTGCGGAAATATAAAGTGCGGAAAGTAAATGTCCTACGCTATTACATGGCTTTGGGGCAGATACATAATATGAGGTGCGGAAAATAAAAGCAGAAATGTAAATCTACGCTATTACAGAATAAAACTTTGCGACCTATACATCCTTTCTAGAATTTAAATGCAAAATTAAAATAGAAGAAAAATGTCTAATGGTTAAAGTGAATACCTAAATCCTAATTGCAAAAGGAAAAATATTTTTGGTATTTTTGAAGATTGATTTTAATGTAAGAAAACCCTAGTTCTAATTGATTTTAATAAAAAAAACTTAATTTAAATTAAATGATTAACCTAAATTAAACTAATTAATTAATTAAGAAAACAGAGAAAATTATTTGTGAAATTAATTCTAACTAAGCTAATTATTTAACCTAATTACTAATTAATTAATTAATTGAAATAATTTTAAAAAAGGAAAAAATAAGAAAATAATCAGCAGAAAAATAAAAAAGGATGAGGGTTTCCATCAAGGCTTCTGATAGAAACTGGCACGGAAGATAATCCTTCTGTGAGTGGTGCACCTTGGACATCCAGAAGGATTATCTAAGAGCGTCCAGAAGCTGGAGCTTCTGGAGGAGCCCAAAAGCTGGAGCTTCTGGAGGTGAATCTTTTGAAGGGGTCCAGAAGCTGGAGCTTCTGGAGGTGATACTGTCTCTGGGGGTCCAGAAGCTGGAGCTTCTGGAGGTGTTCCTTCTGGAAACTCTAAAACCTGTGTTAATTAAAAAATTGGAAAAAACAGCAAAAGGTGGGGTTTGAACCCACAACCCGAGGGATAGAGAGAGATAACACGCGCAAGGTAGACCGCTGGGGAGGTGATACATCCATGTATCAAAGTGAAAGCATAAATATATGTGTGTTGCTTGTTCCTGAGTCAGAGGTGTCGGAGCAAGGCTCCGGTCGTCTTCTCCAGCCTGCTGAAAATTAGATCCTGCAAAATAAACAACATAAATGCAAATAGAGGACCCTACCCCCTAATTCGAACCCCAGGAATCCATTGGTGGTGTTTTTACAGCCTGAAAGTCCATGTATCAATGGGTTCGAAGCTCACAGCTTCTTATGCCCTAATAATGGCATCACAGGATCTAAGCCCTAAAGCTTACAAGTAACACGTTGTACCTGCTCTAAATAACATCCTGAGATCATACAAACAAACAAAAACAGTTAGTAATGCATGGATTGAGAGAGACGATTTTAAGACATATACCAAATCAAAGAGGCTGGGAAAGCTTGATCTGGCGTGGTTTGGCTTTGTGTAATGATGTGAATCGACCCCTGGGAACTTCAGGAACACGAATGAATGGCTGGAACGGCTTGAAACTGCCTGAAAATTGAAACACGATTTTGCAAGTTTGTGGAAATTTTTGAGAGATTTTTAGGGTTTGTAAGAGGCTAGCAATCCGTCCCCTGAGCATCTGAACTTGTTGGGTATATATAGAGGAGTGAAAATAGGTCAAGACTTTAAGAGAAAATATATTCTTTCAATGGAGAATATTTGATTTAAAATTTGTATGAAATCTTTCTAAACTTGGCTCAATCTTTCCTTAAATCTTCTTACACGAAAATGACAGCTCTTCTGGGCTTCCTTGGTCCTCAAGACATGTACAAATCAAGCCCACCTTGTATTAATAATCCTCCTTGCATTTTATTTAATTAAATTTGAATTTAAGCCATTTAATTCAAAAATAAATAAATAAAAAGGACAAGAGGCGTGGCATGAGGTATAGAAGTCATGGATAATCTCATAATCAAGTTTGGATCATAAAATCTTAGGCCCATTTGAAAAATGTTTGCTTTTGCTAGGTATTTTTCTTTATGCACCTCCTAAAAAATGCTCAGCTTGCACAACTTGTATCTTGCTCAATTTTTAACATTTTTGCGTGTTCTTGGACTTTTTAGAAAGCTCAAGATGTCTTCTAAATAGACCTTTTGGTTTCATATTCATTGAAGTTTCCATGCTCATGAACACTTCTTTGCAAAAAGATGACTTTTTGTTGACTTTTAAAAAGACCTGTAATGTTTTGATCCATAACTTCCAAATGAAGCATTTTTGGCCCAAGCTTGTGATGCATGAATTTGTAGAGAATTGAATTTCCTTTAAAATGAGATTTGGTGGAAAATTTTCTGATAAAGTATGTGAAAGTTATGACTGGTCAAAGTTCTGTTGACTTTTGTCTAATAACCTTAATTTAGAAACTTTGACTTTTGATCAAATCTTGACTTTTCTTGATGAATCATGATCAACCCTTGATCAAATGATGAATATTATTTCAAAATATTGATGTTGATAAAAAATTATGAAGTTTGACTGTATGTTGACCATAGTTGACTTTTTGTCCAATATAGCTGATTTTCAACCATCTGAGCAACTGGATGAGCAATTTTTACTTGTAGGGCTTGAAACTTGACATGACAACCCCTTGAAGTATATGATGAGGTATGATGGCTAACTTGAAGCATTGGAAATTCATTTTGACTTGAGAGGAGCAAGACCCTAGTTTGAATTGATTGCTTAGGAGAGGGTTTGTCTGATCAACCGTTGTGAAATCCATGAGTATGGAGTTGTGGATTGTCTTGAGAAATAAGAGGGGAAATTTTGGGGTATAACAGCCTCCATGAATCTTGATTGAGGAAAAAATATTTCAAGGAATTTATCCTCTAGCAAGTTCCAATCCGTCATTATTTGTTGAGGTTGGTCTAGGTACCAATATTTTTCTTTCCCTACCAAAGAGTGAGGAAAAAGTCTTTGAAAAACGTGTTCCTCTTCAGCTTCAGGAGCTCCTAAAGCAGCCGCAATTTCACAGAACTTTGTAAGATATGTGTAAGGATCTTCATGATCATTACCATGAAAAGGATTTGCATAAAGTAGCTGGACTATCCCCGCCTTCATCTCAGTACGCCTCACATTGGCTTGGCGAGCAAACTGAGCAGTGTGTCTAGGACTATTCGTACAAGGTCCTTTCAGTGGTGGTGGATCTACCGTGACTTCCTCCAACACTTGTGGTGTAGAAGAAGTAGATGCTTCTCCTCTTGTTTCTCTTTCTCTAGCTAGCCTCTTCCTTCGTCTAGTGCTGCTATTAAGTCTTTTGGCCGTCCTTTCAATTTTTGGATAGAAAATAAGTTGATCTTCCGAAACACTTCCTCGCATAAACTATACTCTAAAAATGCTAAACACACAAATAGAAACAAGAGATATTAATATAATAAATTGTCTTAAATCACAAAAAATATTGCAATGCTTGCAATATCAAACGCCAATCCCCGACAACAGCGCCATTTTGTTGTACGTATTTTCTACCACAAGTATTTTAAATTATCGTTTTCCACAGGGATTGGTGTGATATCACCGTCGTTCTATAGTTCAAGTGTATTTAAGATTTAGTTACAAAAGGGTTTTGGTTCTTAGTCACAAAAATCGTAAATTTCATGCAAACAAGTTTAGTGTTCTTATGAAAGAGTTTTTTTTTTGGATTAAAGAGAGTTTTGATTTGTTTTCAAATGGTAAAAAGCATGCCAAGATTAGTTTCATTAACCTAATTTCATATATATATATATATATATATATATATATATATATATATATATTCGATTAACCAAGCAAATGAACTAGTTGATGATCGATATATTCACGTATTCTCTCAATATTGTTTATGTCTAACCAATATTGTGAGTATTATCATGTTAATCTTTAAATGATGTCTCACTCTAACTATTAACATGATAATATTTAAGCTTGATACTAGTGAATACTAACTCACAAATCTATGTCTAGCATTTGTACCTTAATAGATGAATATCTTAGGTCAAGTTTGAAACATATTTCCCAATCATGCTCCAAACCATAAAAAGAGCAAATAAAGCAAAGATCTTCAACATATTTTAATCATCAACCAAGTTCATACACAAAAAGATCAAAAGAAATACATAAAAATTAGGTTAACTACCTCTAATCTTGACACAAAAGAAAAGTTTAGCTATCCATTTCCATGGTAGCTTAATGATCAAGTAAACTACAAAACTTTATGAACATCAATCTTGAAGTCTCAAAGATTGATGTTGTAAAGCTTTGATTTTGAGAAAAAATAGAGAAAAGGGTTTTTCTCTACTAAAGATGAAGTTTCTAGGTTACAAAATACTAAGTACAGAGGAATGGTGAGATATTCCAAAATATCTATTAAGTATGGTAGAAATACCAACTCCTTATTAGGCTTCACCACCGGGAGGTGTCCCTTTTTCCTCCCACGTCTGCGCACGTGGCTATCCTTTGCAAGCATAAATATCTTCCACCACCAGGCGCTCTGTACTCACCACCGACGCTCTACAGCGTTGCCTTCACCGTCGGGCGATGATCAGGCGCTCCAAAATCCTCAAATTCCAATAACTATTGAATTTTTCCAAAGTTCATCGTCAGCTCGTCGCCAGCATGCCGCCAGGCGGTCTATTTGCCCACCGCCAGACGCTCTTTCCTCACCGCCAGACGCTGCTTCAGAAACTTAAACTCCAAAGCTTTTCAATTTAATGCTTTAATTTCGATCGATTCAAGCTTCGATTCCTTAACATAAAATGCTGAAAAAACATATTAAAACATTCAAAATTATTTACATTTACACAAAATAACTAAAAATAAGTGCTTAACTTAATTAAAAACAACAAAAGAGCTTAAAAGTGTCAATAAATGATAGGGAAAATACCCAAAAATTGACACTTAAGAGTGATATATAGAAATTAAGGTAAGAGTTCCTTAGTCTATACGGTGCAACAATGAAAATAACAATATTGATTGTTGGTCTCCGACAACGACGCCAAAAACTTGATGTTCCGCAAGTGCACGCAAATATCAAAGTAATATAAAATATTGTCGAACCCACAGAGACCAATGTCAGCCTACAATAATCTATCATTGCTTTGTAAAGCTAAGGCTAATAAATGCTTGATTAAGGGGAAACTAAGACTACAATAATATTAAAGGAATATATAATAAAAGAGAGGTCAGAATATGGATTCCGTGTACCTCAGGGACTCGGTAACTTGTTGGCTTTCTCTAACGTTAGAAAAGTATTTAGTAGAAAATATCAATTTCTACCTCACACTCTCGTGGTTTTGAATAAAGTCACATTCCTTGACCATGGGATTTTGCTCTCGCTCGCCCACTCTAATCGAGGAACGCGTTTTGAAAACTGAACAAGTTCTAATTAATCCTAAAGCGCTCTCGATGTGTTTAGGATTAGTGCCTAGTTTCTACTATTCGGTTTGACCCCCACGCTCTCGTAGTGTCGACTCGAACCTTAGTTAATTTCCCACTCTCGTGGAAAAATCATGTTAAATAACCTCTCACTCATGTGACAAAGTTATTTAAATTAAATTTTAAAACAAAGATCGAAACATAACTTTTAATAGATATTAAGACAACTTTGTACTGAGTCCCGTTGAAAATGACGATCCTCATATAGCGGACTCTATACAATTTATCTAGACTTTGAATTAATTGAAAACGAATTAAACATAACAATTTCAATTGAGAACAACATGGTAATTAAATTTAACAAACGAAAAATAAAAGTAAGAAATGCGATAAAAAGAAACCTGTAAAAACTGGAATAAATGCAACTAGAAATTACTTCAATAATGAAGGAAAGATTAAATAGCTTTTTGATCCAAGTACACGAGTAGAATTCATAATTACAAAGTAATGGTATACTGATTGCCCTATGTGAACAATCTGGTATTTTATAGAGTGAAATATATGCCTAATTCATACTAAAGACTCGGACTCGAAAACGACCCCCTTCCTTATGAAGAACTCGCCTTTTATAACCTCTTATAATGACCTAGTATCTCTCACTCTGTGGAGAAAAATCAAGAGAAGGTGGACTTCGTGGAGGACCAGGCGTGGAGAAAATTAAGGAACGCTATTTGAATATGTTTGAATAAGCATTATGGTGAGGGCCACACTTTTAAGTTGTAATCATGTAGTAGATGGCGTGGGCCACGATAACAAAGTCTGTGTGGCGAGGGCCACACTTTTTTGTCTTCTATGGTGATGGTCATAACCTGTGTGGCGAGGGCTAGGGGTGGAAAATGGGCATGCCCGCCCCGTTTAGGCCTGCTCCACAAAAGTCCGCAAAAAAACGGGGTGGTCATAGTTGAGGATGAGGGCCTAAAATATAGGTCCGCCCCACAAAAAAGTAAGTGTGGGGAGGGGAAAGCCCACGGGCACTACACCTTTTAGGTCTAAAAATGCTTAATTTTATGTTAAAACACGTGCCCGTAAAAGCCCGTGAAGAAAATGAGGCGATCACATTAGAGGGTGAGGGCCTAAATTCTTGGCCCGCCCCGCACTAAAGTGCAGGAAAACGGGCATGCCCAATGGGCCGGGCCCGTTTTGCCACCCCTAGCGAGGGCACATGTTTAAACTTGGCATTTTCTTTTCTTTTGGTCTTTTCTCACATTCTTCTCAGTTTCTTAGCCATTTCTCGTTCTTTTTCGCATGGAAGCTCTATGTTAGCATGTACCTGAAATGAAACAAAAATACTTGCATAACATGACATAAATACATGAAAACAATACTAAAATGCATGTGAGTCAAGTCAAATATACAAAACTAAGTATGTATACTACAACTTAGTTCAATTGGAAATATTGGAAAATGCTTGGAAAATCACCTGGGAAGCCAAAAGATTATAGGTTCTCCATGAATTTCTCCATTTTTAATCATCAACTTCAAGGGATCATAACTTGATCATTGTTTATCACCTTGAGTCCATTCATTTTCCATAATAATATTAAGGAGGTGAACTTTAACTTCATTTGTGTTTCAAAGCTTGAAGAAGTTTGGAGGATACCTCAAAAGTTCAAA
This sequence comes from Vicia sativa, assembly GCA_021764765.1. Taxonomy (NCBI): domain Eukaryota; kingdom Viridiplantae; phylum Streptophyta; class Magnoliopsida; order Fabales; family Fabaceae; genus Vicia; species Vicia sativa. The sequence goes on along the minus strand of CM038794.1, from coordinate 238,474,318 downwards.
AGGTTATAGGTAATTTCATGGATTTTCATTAACTTCACAAGGCCATAACTTTATCAGTTTTTGGAGATTTTGAGTGGCTCTATTTCCACAATGTCATTTAAGAGGTATACTTCATGCCATATTTGTTGGTCAAGAACAAATTTTGAATGGAAGACCATGTTTGGATTCAAAAGATTATAAGTCATTTTTTATGACAAACTTAGAAATTTTCCTAAGTATGAAAAGTTGGTGTGTTTTTGCTGATTTCAATTGGACATAACTTTTGATTCAAAACACCAAATACCATCTTTCCAAGCATGTTACAAAGCTTGTAATATCAACTTTCCAAAGAGTCCAAGTTTTCATCATAAAGGTCCTTAAGTAATGGGCTATGTGTGTTTGGAGTACAAGGCGAATTACTCAAAGTTTAGTTGCTAAACATGTTTAACTAATTTCTCAAATGCGTTTTGATAAAGTTTACACTTGGTGTGAGGTTGTTTTGAGGCACTTCCAGTCACACGTTTGGCATGATTTCAACTAGCTTGATTTGCACGATTCACTACAATTTCTCCTCACTTTCATCACCATTCATTTCCCTATAAATAGAGGGATGTATTTCATTCATTTCCTCAAGCTTAGAGAGCCAGTAAACCTTTGCCAAACTCCCTCTATAACTCAATTTTCTACAACTTTGAATCCTTAGTTAGAGCCTTTACAATTCCAAATTCTCAATTCCATATGCTTCATTGAACTTCTTTGAAGCTTCTCCAACAAGAATCAAGTCTTGAGGTGCTCAAAATAGTTCTAGCCAAGTCTAGTTTTAGAGCAAATTTCATGTACTTCGTTCCGGTAGATTTCTTAACCAAATCAACCAAACAAAGGCCTAACTTGTTCTCTCCATCTCTCTGATTCTCGTGGTCTTTACAATTTCATTTTCGTTGAGATTTGAATCCGTATTTCAAAAACTTAATGCTCGCTATCATTCTGGTGTTTTCCAAATTGAGCTTCATATAGTTTATATAAATTTGGCGCAATGGTACCATTAGAATCGTCTTGAAGAGACGAATCTAATGGTACCGGTATGGTTTTCCAATTTTACGGTTTGAGGAACTCCATTTCTGGGTGGCTGGAGGTCGAAGACGATGACATGTCTCGTCTTCAACCAATGATAGCGTGCCACATTTTTTTTGAAATAGATCATGTTGATGCTTTACCGTGCGCGCGTTTCAAGAGCCCTTGGATCTGATTACTTTAGTGAGTCAGACTTCACCCAACGCGCCATATTTTAAGTTGATTTTATATAATAAAAAATGATTGAGTGTGTTTTTCAAGAGAGTCCATATGAAGCACAGCGCGTCTGGTCCTTTGGACCAGCTTACTATCGCGTTTTGAATATGAACTAATGGTCCACATTTTTTTGGCTTTTTATTTTATTTTCTGATTTTATATTTAATTATTTTAAACCTAAAAAATTCATAAAAAGCTCATTTCTGACTCAAAATTATGAAAAAATTCACAAAAATATTTTCAAGTATTCTCTCATTGATTTTTATTTTTTCATAATTTTATTTTCAGATTTGATATTTTTTATGATTTTTCTCTTTTATTTGAATTATTTAAATGTTTAAAAATATTTTTTAATTTTTAAATTCTGAAAAAATTAGGGAAGGATTTAATAGTCTCTTGATAAATATTGGTGAACTCATTTTGTTTTTATTTCTGATTTTACTATTTTTTTTTGCCAATTTTGGTTCATTTCAATATTTTTTTTAATTTTAAAAAATAGTTTTTGACTTTTAAAATTTATGGAAATTTTTGTCAACACTTGTTGACCTTTGTTTGACCTAAGATAATTTTTTTTGGAGTTTTATTTATATGTATGGAATCGACTAATTTGAGTCGGGTGAGAGACAACCAAATTCGACTACTCTTTGTGGACCTGAACTTGTTGCAGTAAACAAATCCTCACAATCATACAATCATATAGTCAAGTGTAGAAGGTTATTCGATCACAATCATTAGATTCTAGTTTAAGTTTGATATTGTCAGTAATATTAAATATAAATAAAATCTATTTTTTAATCGGTTAAATTAATATGAGACAGATGACTGCGTGAGTGTAGAAAAAATATGATTGCATATACTCACTCCATCTTATAATAAGTGTCTCATTTGCATTTTTTCTTTGTCTCAAAATAATTGTCCACTTACAATTCCAATACATCAATCATTATTATTTTTTCACTACTATACTCTTATTTATTAACTTTCACTTTATTCAACTATGATACTAATTATAATTAATAGGGGTATTATGATAAATGACATTAATTTTTTCACTAAAATCAACATATTCAATCATTTTCTTAAAAACGACACATTGCTCAAATTAGGGGTGTTGGTGATTGATTAACTGAATTGAATTGAACCACATTAATGGTTCAATCCAGTTATTAAAAACCATTTTAATAAAAAGTAGTTACTCTATTAAATCAGTTACCATTCAATTTATAAATAGTTCAAACCAATTTATAATTTCAAACTAGTTTAATTGAAAAAATTAAAATTTTTAATTGAATTTTAAAAAGGTTTTGAAATATTTATTTTTCTTCTTTTTCCAAAAAAAATTCTATCTTCAGAAAAAATATTTTAATTTTTAGAAAATATTTTTTTCAGAAAAATAATTTTTTTCACTTTTTTTATTAAAAATGATTTCAGTTTTTGAAAATAAAACTTTTTACTTTTTGGAAGTTTATTTGATCTTTTTTTGAAAATTATTCATTTTAATACTTTTTATTAAATACTAATTTATAATAAAAAGTAATTTTAAACTAGTTTAAAATTGAATTTAAATTATTTTTATTAAATAGTTCAGTTTAATAATCTTTTAAGTGGTTTAAACTTTTTTTTAGGTTCAATTTAATTCAAATATATAATTCAGTTAATTATATTTTAAACACTCTTATTTAAATAGATCATTTATTATGAGATTGAGAGAGTAATTTATTTTCATTGGAATTATAAAGAGGATAATGATTAGTTGTGGGCCTTTTTTATTTTTAGGAACAAGTAATGTTTTTCTTTGGTTTATTTATTTATTTTTAAATATACTCATAAATTCATGTGTATCACTAATATCAGCATGGGGTTCTTTGACATAAAAGAGATAGGATAAGGTAATGTATGAAAAATAAATTCTGTTTCATTGATCGACGAAGGTCCCCCATATATCATGTTCCTTTGCCACCCTTCAACTGCCTCCAAATTAGGCTTTCATGAACTTCAGGACCACAAAAGCACTTATTTACAAATCACTGTTTCGTTCCTACCCAGATCTAGCTAGTATCATGATCTTGTCTCTTACCACCCACTTACTTCTTCAATTGGCTTACTTTTAGTAAGGACGAGTTATATTCAACCACATATTTTTAATATGATATCAAAAGTATGATATAAAATCCGTTGAATTATCCAATTTTAGATTTATTTTATCAAATTATCTAATATTTATCTGTGAATTTCTTAACTTACTTTATAGTTTTTTTGTGCACCACGTAAAATTTTACTGTTGTTTTTGGAAATCGGAAACAAATTTTCGGTTTGTACCCTATACCTTGCAAATCAGGTTCGAAAGGATTGGGTGAAAATCAGAAATTTACTTACGGTATGGAACCGAAAGTATATTTCTAGTTCCTAGATCCACTTAAAGGGCGCCAAAACCTTTCCTCTTGCCATAACATCAATTTTTTTCAAAAACAAATTATCAAACTCTCTCAAACCCTCTCTTTCAACCCTTCTCACCAAAATCAAATTTTCTCTCAAACAATCAACACAAATCATCAGACATTGCTTAAATACAACAAGTAACAGAATCAAGCAAGCAACAACCATCTTCAATCAATCAAGTAAGTGATTTAACACATTTTTAGAGTTTATGTAATTTCTATTGAAATTAGTGAAATATAGTTTTAAATGTGTTTTTTTTTGCAATATGTATCATTAGGAGTCATTGTATAAGTGTTTGTATAGTTATTTTGACGATCAATCCGTGTTTTTTGACACATTTGAGATGTTGGGGGTGGGGCAGTCACGAACTCTGTTTCGCAGAGGAAACCGAAAGTTTATTTCCGATTTCATGACATGAACAAAACCGGAGGTTAATTTACGGTTTGCGTCTGTATTATTTTTTTCAATTTTGCTTTATAATAGAATTGGAGGTTAATTTCTGGTTTCTTTCTGCATTATTTTTTTCATTTTTCCTCTGTAAGCCATATGCTAACGTTTCGTTCTTACTTCTACAAAAGATATGTCAGAGAGACCGTCACGTCTCAGGCATGGTCGAGTTTCACAACATGCTTATGTGCGAAGAGATAGGTGGTTGGCCAGACAGGTTCCTTCGACATCCGAACAGGCTATGTCTGAGGCACATTCTACTGATTCTGATTCTACTGATTCTACTTCTTCCTTCCGCAGCAGACGGGAGTCTCCAGTTCATCCATCCCCTCCTCCGTCCTACCACAGATGCACATCCTCACCATCCTCACAGTCACTGATTTTTGAGACGGGATCCTCATCTGTTTCATAGGAGGGGCCTTCTGAGGTGAGACGTGATCCTACACCCCCAATACTTGAGGTACCAGTGCAACTCGAGGCACCGGTGGCACAAGAGGCACCATCAGTGCCAGCAAGGGCACCGACGACAGAGGCGGCACCACATGTCCCTCAGGTCTTTGGAAGGGGACCTTCTGACTTATCTGTGCTCGCGCTTTATCCCATCCATGTGGCTAGACATTTATGGGATAGAGAGGTATGAAATTTATATTTATGTTTCATTTATTAATTATGTTATATTATGAATTTCTAACAGTGAATTTTTTCGTGTAGGATCGCGATACACTGAAGGTCATCAGCCATGAGAGAAAAATCATCAAGCTAACTCCCCCTCTCGAGCCATGGTTTGATGATCTAATGCGCATTACAGGGTTGAGAGACTTGACCTTCTGTAGATATAGTGTGGTCAACTGGGGGATGACCAACACTTTTATAGAGAAGTGACACGAGGAGACGTCTTTGTTTCATCTACCACACAGAGAGATGGCGATTACCTTGGACGACGTCGCCTATCTGCTTCACCTGCCGATCAGAGGAAGATTTCTAGATAACCAGAAGTTGGAGAAAGACGAGGCGATTGAGATGTTGGTTGAGAGGCTGAGAGTCACCCCTAGAGGAGGTTGATAAGACATGTGGTTGCCATGTGAGATATAGTTGGTTGAATATTGTATTTGATGTGGAGGTTGCGCGTGCTACTGCTGTTGATGGTGATCCCGAGCAGGTTACCCTTCATAGGGGGGTATGCCATAAAAGCATACCTCTTGTATCTTGTTGGAACTCAGATCTTTGTGGACACCAGTTCCACCTACATTGACATCATGTGCCTCAGGTTCTTTGTTGATTTAGAGCAGGTCGGTGGGTGGAACTGGAGGGCCGCCTGCTTGGTTTACTTGTATACCAAGTTGACAGAGGCGACTAGGTGGAAGACGAGGCAGATCACCGACAACATGTCTCTTATGACGGTATAAAATATTTCTCTTAGCTTCATTTTTTAATTATTTTGATTTTGAAACTAACTGGTTAAATTTTGATATTTCAGGGATGGATCCTACAACACTTTCCCCGCATATCTGGATGGTCACTTGCCGGGGGTTATACTGAATAAATGTCTCGTGCATGTGCATACGAGCCGCTCAGAAGAAACCAGGCGACATTACTGTATCGAGTTTACCTGGACCAGATAGTGCATGAGGACATCCACTTCAGTGACTATGCCGACCACTGCGAGATGATAGGTTATGATAAGGCTTCTCTATTTACAGTTTGGTTGGCATGTGGTACTTAGAAGACTGCTGCTTATATGCCGGAGCGAGTGATGCGTCAGCTCGGGTATACTTTGATGATTCATCAACATCCTGCTTTATCTGCTCCCACGACAATGAAGAAGAGGGAGATGGATGAGATTTTTTTGATGATTTTGAGAATCATCTCGTACCTGAGGAGGCCAGGAGTATCGTGGCTCCAGACGACTAGAGTTACGCGTACGGTTACATGTTATAGTTCTTCAGGATTTCATATCCATACCTGATACGGGAGGCTCCAAGGGACCCACCCAGGCCGGCTCATTAGGAGATCCTGGAGGAGGAGCAAGCGAGGAGGGATCATGCCCAATACGTGCTGCCTAGGTGCCGCCGTATCATGGCGCTTGCTAGGGATGACATCGCCAGAGGTCTGTTTCGTGACAGATCCGATGTCAGAGACGTTTTGGAGGCCATCATGGCGGAGGCTCAGGGTGCCCTGGTCTACAGGAGGCAATAGAGGGACACCTCGAGGGTGACAGACCGCCTCCTCCATACACAGTAGTTTATTTTGATTGTATTTTGACTTAGTTTTTTGTATTTCATATTGTACTGGATCTGTATTTTGAATACTATTATTATGAAATGTATTTTGGATAACATTTTTAGCCTTTCATTCGATTTAAATATTGCAGGTCTTTAATTTGAATTATAAATGTAAATACTAAAGTAACCACTTATATTTAGGTTTTTCTGCTAACTGTCATGCCCAGAACCAGATTTATATTTTCAGTAAGGAACCAGAGATATACTTCCGATTTTACTCAAAAATTTTAGAATGTGGTGCGAACCAGAAATAAACTTCCGATTTTGTGAAAAACATTTTGGAGTTTTCATGGGGTGCGTCTCACCCCTATGGGGTGGATTAAGAAATTCACCATTTATTTTCATATTTTAGATGTTTAGTTTTGGATGTGAAAAAATATTTTAAGATTCCTTCATCGGATGCTAGCTATTATCAATTTTTTTTATATCAAAGAGTGTGTTGAGAATTCTATACCCTTCGGTCTTATTTATAAGCAAATATTCTCTATTTAAGTTTATTGAGTAATGAATATATTTAGTCTTTTATGTAGACTAGATACATTAATTATTCAATGAACCTAATTTTTTTTTTTTACTTATATATATATATATATATATATATATATATATATATAATCATCACTCTACAAATCAATTTTGGAAAAGATGAATTATAATCGTTTAGATTTCATAACATAAGACATAAGAGTTTCTATAAATGTAACATTGTGAATAGTGACACAAACTAGAATAAGTAAGGGGGGCCAAATGTCCCCACCAAGCAAAGTAGTGATATGATAGATGAGGAAAGAAAAAGGAACATATATTATTTGATTGATTGATCATACGAGCAAAGCATATGTATTCAATCAGAGACAGATATATATCATAAATTATCTATGGAACAGTAACAATTTTAATGCCAATTTTCTCGTTTTGTCACACCAATGCTTTTCATTTTTGTTTTGTTTGGTTGTACTTGTTGTGCATTATTTGTAGAATCAAATACAATAAACGTTAGACACTTAGATGAACATGCTATAGATCTTTGCAAGAACAAAATTTTTATAAAAGATGGGTCATAAAATTTTGCCTTTCATGCAATGGGAGGGTTTGTGATTGTATATATCTTAGATTCTCACATGTAAAAAATGAAAAGAGGTGTTGTTGGGCTATAAATTTAACACTTCAATGCTGCTAGAGAATACTGGCCTGTCAGATTAATTTTTATAGTTTTATATATATATATTTATATATCACTGTTTCATTGATGAAACATGGTTGGAGTATCGTGATTATTAACTAGGACAATGGAAAAGAAGAAGTAGTAAAAAAAAAAACTATTGGTATGCTGTCAATTTACTTGTATCTTTAGAAAAAGTTATAATTTTTTATAGCTATATATCTTAAAAAGTTATTTGTTGAAATATTTGATACAATATTTAAAAAAAAAATTATGATTTTTTATAGTTATATATCTTAAAAAATTATTTGTTAAAATATTTGATATAATATTAGGTATAATTTAAGTTGTGTAATTCAAACTCAAATTCAATTAAAGTTTGTTAGTCTATTTGGTGTACAAGTTAGTTGTATATAAATAGATTAATTTGTAAAATTAGTTTATAATAATTTAAGTCAATAATATAATTCTTTTTTTTTTTTTAATTCTTTCTTTCTCTCTTCACTACTTCACGCACTAACAAATTGGTATTTAGAGTTCTAATTAAATTTTTTATCGTGTTTTCAAGAATCACACGCTAAAGATCGTATTTTCGAAATTGTGAGTGGTTCACTAGCAATTGTTGTGAACATGAATGGTAACAATAGCATTATGAATTATCTTCCAACTCTTGACGGCAAGAATTGGATTCGAGGGAGAAAACAAATGCAATCTCTGTTTGACTTTCATGAAACCCTAGAAATGGTTACCAAAAGTGTTCTTATGTTGGCTTCAAATGCTACCGACGCAAAGAAAATCGCACACAATGAAGCCAAGAAGAAGGATTGCAAGATTGTGTATTGGATTCAGAAGGCGGTCGATGTGATGAACTTTGACAGGATCTGTCATGCTGAATCGATGAGGGAGGCATGGGATATTCTTGATAAGTACTATGAAGGAGTTGAGAAAGTCAAGGTTGTCAAGTTGCAGACCTTGCATCGACAATATGAATTATTGTTGATGGGAGAAGACAAAAAGCTTGGAGAGTATGCATCAAAGGTTCAGAACCTCATCCATCTCATGAAGGGTTGAGGTGAAACCCTAATAGATAAGATGATAGTTAAGAACGTAATATGTACGTTGACCTCTCACTTTGATCACATTATCATAGCTATTCAAGAATTTCATCAACTTGAAACCCTAAAACATGAAGATTTGGTTGGTTTATTGGAAGCACATGAGATTAGGATTGTTGAAAGGAAAAGAGTTCAAGACTCGATACAAGCTCTGCAGGACCAGTCATGGAAAAGAATGGTGGTTCCAACAAATTCAAAGGCAAGTTTGACAAGACTCAAGGCAAGAAGTATTGGTCGAATCCCCATAAGAATAAGACCGATGATAAGGCTTATGAATCCTCGAAAAAAAGTAGGAGGAAAGTATCAAAAGGACAAAGAATATAAAAGATGTGTAGTGCTATAATTGTGAAAAGTGGGGTCACTTCGCCAATAATTGTTGGTACTGGAAAAATAAGGGATCGACGGGCAAGGACGAAAGATCGAACGTTGCACACAAAGATTAAGATGATTATTAAGGTATGTTGGTTATGGCTGTAGTTGCAGATAACCATGTTGAATCCAAGATCTGGTTCCTCGACTCAGACAACTCAAATCATATGATTGGTCAAAAGATGTGGTTGGCAGATTTCGACGAGTCGAAGAAGAGCAAGGTAAAACTTACTGACAATAGTTCGTTGTAAGAAGAAGGTACTGGCAACATAGTTTTTCAAATTATTAATGGAGGGAAGCTATGATCAAATATGTACTATATGTAACTGGAATAAAGTGAAACTTGCTAAGTGTTGAATAACTGGTCGAAAAAGGTTTCTCACTTGTCATGAAAGGTGAAGTTTTAAAATTATTTGACACCCAAAACAATTTGGTCTTGAAATATCCTTTATTGAATAATAGGACGTTTAAGACCATGATAAGCTCGACCGATGTACAGTCTAAAAATTATTGTCGGCCACAAGGATAATTAGTTGTGGCATTTGAGGTTTGGATATTTGAACTTTCTATCACTCAATCAACTTAATACTCAAGATAGGGTTACTGATATTGCAAGTCTTGAGATGCCCAACAAACTCTATAAATGTTGTTTAGTCGGAAAGCAATCAAGAAATTACTCGGTTTTGACTATGCCAATGAGATCACCCTTAATTCTCAGAGTGGTACATTCAAATGTATGTGGACCATCCAAAGAACATACCATTTGTAGAAACAAATATTTTGTTTTGTTTGTCAATGAGTATAGTAGAAATTTGTGGATCTATGTGATCAAGAGAAAAGATGAAGTATTTGAAATCTGTAAGAGATTCAAGATACTTGTCGAAAACCAGGGTGAGAAGAGGACCAAAGTTTTGCGAAAAGATGGAGGTGGTGGATACACGTCCGAGATGTTTGAAGATTTTTGTGAATAACATGGTGTCACTAAGATTGAAGAAAGAAAAACAAATTCAGATTGGATATGACGAGATGCATGTGGAAGCAAAAGAATTTTCCGAAATCCTAATGGGGTGAAGCTCTTTTGATTTCAGTTTATATTTTGAACAGGTTCCCTACCAAGATATTGAATAACAAGGTTCCTAAAGAAGTGTGGAGTGGCAAAGGAACATCAGTGATTCATATGAAGGTGTTTGGCTCTATGTCCTACAAGTGTGTTCCTGATGCGAGAAGAAGGAAGCTTGATGACAAGAGAAAACATATGATTCTGGTAGTGAAATTATGGCACACACAAATCATATGTTAAGACTGATGTCTCAATAACACACAATGTCACGACAAATGTTATAACATTTATTGACAAAACAACAATAAGAATTATAACTTGCAGAAGAAGAAAACATAACGATATGTTAATCTAGTTCAGTGCAAACTCACCTGCTCAGGGGGCCACCAAGCTAAGGAACTACCAATCATAAATCCTTATTTTTTCACAAGGTTTTACAATAAAAACTATGCTTAAAAACTAGGTCTTTGGACGACTCCTTATATAGGCTTCTGCACTTGGGCTTGGACTGACTTGGATATTTCAATCAACTCCAATCTTCAGCTAAAAAAACTCTGAATAATATTCTCCTCAAAAATAGAAACAGTCTTCATAAAAAGTTTCCAAAAAAGTTTCAATCGATCCTTTTTAGAAATCAATCAAATATGCACTTGTTTCTAACAAAATCCCTGATTGGCCCGCGCCTATAATGAATATAGAATATTCCAGATACTTATATCTTCAAATTAAATCTTCCAGGATATCCAAAAGAAACGCCAACTACATCAGACCAGGATGTCGTATCATCTTCTACGACATTTGGCAAAAACTCATAACACAAAAACTGTTATGAGAGTTGATGAAGATGCTACAACATCTTACTCAATATCAAGATAGAACCATGCTTAGTCAAAATTTAGCCAACCATAAAAATGATGAAGATGTTGCAACATCTTACTCAACATTAACATAGAACCATATTTAGAACCCTGCTTAGCCAAAATTTAGCAAACCATAAAAATAGTGAATTAATAATCTCCCCCCTTAGAAATGTTTGGCTAAAACAACCAACAACCAAATACGATTGAAGAGAGAAATAAAACCATAACACAAGCTACATGCTTATCACGTAAACTCTATAAAAACAACACAACTCAAAAGTTTGTACACACAGACAGGTCCAATACGTCCCCTGTCACACATAATTAGTTCTCCCCTCAAAGAAAAACCCCACATGAGAACACATGCAGCAGAAAAGAAAGAAGCAACAACAACAACTTCAACATGAACAAGCATGAACACTCATGCCCCCCTGAATGATTGCATGAGGAACCATGTAATGCCCCGATTTAATTAAAATTTATTTTATTAAAATAAATAGATTATATGATGTGTTAATATGCGTCGATGAATTTTATGATGTAATGTGATGCAACTTGTTGGTGATTAGATGCGTAGAAATTCTGGAGAATGAAGTGTTATGGGTGTGTGACTAATAGTGTAGAAACATGAGGGTGAGAGGAGATATATAGTTACTGGTATTATTGTTATTATAATATTAGTATTATTATTTTATAATAATTAATTAATAGAATGATGATATTATTATTATTATTAATAATTAAATAATTAATTCACGAAGGGCAAAGTTGGAATGTAGATTTAGGGGTCCTAGGGGTTATGTTGTCATAAAAGGAAAAGTTAGGGTTTTGGTTGATCGTAATATTTTTGAATGAGAGAAGGAAAGCGAAGAACGAGAAGGAGAGAAAAAGAGGCAATCGTTCGGAAAAGGTAAGAATTCGCGGTAAAGTTTATGAATCTCCAATCCAAGGTAATAGTGGGGTTCTAACTCTATAATAGGTGATATAATTATGAGTATGTGATGATGTTCATGTTAGGGTTGGGTGTAGATGAATTGTGGAAATTGGTTGTTGAAATTGATTGTTAAATTATGATGTTTGAATAATAAAATTGATATGTTGATTGTGTTTACATTGGTATGTTTGATATGGGTTGATAATCTCATGAATTGCCATATTTTTGTGTGTTTTAAAATCTGATTTTGGGTGAAAAAGGATGCAAAATCGCAGCATAAAAATTACAGATTTTTGGCTCTGCAACACTGGGAACCCGAGTTTCCATATATGGTAATCGGTTACTTAGTGAAACACTATCCAGAATCTTCAAAATATCACGTGGTAATCAGGTTCCCATATATGGTAACCGGCTACCCTGCTGAAACTGGCAGAATTTCCAAAACTTTAAAAGTTCATAACTTTTGACTCGAGTGTCCATTTTGCATGTCGTTTGGACCGTTGGAAAGCTAAAAACATTTTCTATAACATGATATCCATTTTGATAACATTAGAACAACGTTTGATTAAAATAATTATGACGTGCATGTGAATGTTGTATGTGTAATAATGAAAATTATTTCAATTTATTAACTTGACGTTGTACGATTAATTCGTTGGTTTTGCATAAAGTATTGTACGATGATAATGTTGATGATGACCTGTATTGGCATAAAATTGGTTTAATATGAGAAATAAATATGAATATCATGTTGTTGCATGTCATTAACCATGCATTCATGTAAGATGGCATGCATTGGCGAAAGATGACATGTATTGGCGTTGCCCACATATGATATTTATTAAGTTGAGGGTTTTGCCCTAATGGTACCACATGCATCTTGTATCAGTGTCAGTTGCATTGCATAATGTCCGATTGTTTTTATGAAGATGATGTGATTATATAATCTTGTTGATTGTGATGGATTTTAGTTAATGATGTTGAATACGGAATTTTTGCATGATATATCTGCCGCATACCTGTAATTATATGATTTATTAAATTGTTATGATATCTCACCCCTTCTGTTTGAATGTTGCCTCTACGTGTGTAACATACAGATGATCCAAAGTAGCTTGTGATTGAGGTTAGCTGAAGATTTCCTTCAGTTTGCGTTGATTGAGTTGGTGTCTGCTCTGATACGTAACACTTGGGGGGTTTACGATTGCTTTATTTTGTCTGGAGTAAACTTTGTAAAGCTCCATTGCTTGAGTTTAATTTATGATTATGCTGATTTTTGAAAATGATAAGTACAACTCCGGTTGGAGAGTTGAGATGATTATTTATGGATGTTTTTCCGCCGCACATAAATGCAATAAAGTTTTAAGACTTTTAAATATGTGATATGTGTCGCGTATCTTATTGAATGAGCATGTATGATGTATGAAGCATGTGACATCCTATTTGATGTTGTATTTTAAAAATTAATTTACTCTGATTTTTATATAAATTATCGAAGGGGAAATAGGGTGTTACAAACCATACACACAACTACTCTTCAAAAGCAGTAACACACAGTCCTACTACAATGCTTGATCAACATGTCGAAATATGTGATATAACATCAAGAGCAACACTTTATTCCCCTTTTTTAGCCAAAATATTGACATAAAGAAAATAAATTAAATGTACACACCAGTGGAAACACAAAATAGCATATGATACACACATATTGCACAAAGGTAATACCATAAATGCAATTACACACACCAATGAAACATGTTACACAATTACCACAACAAACAGTAGTCAGACGTGCACATATGCAGAAACTCAAATGAAAGCACACCTAGGTCAAAACACACATATGGAAACACACTCTCTTTGGAGCCTAAGGCTCCTCAAAAATACAAATATCAAGTTCACTCCCCAAATTTTCAAACTGATTTGTATCCAAAGCTTTGGTAAAAATAGCAGCCAATATTTTTCCAGTGGCAATATACTCTAGGGTAATCACTTTATCTTCAACAAGATCTCTGATAAAATGATTACGGGTGTCAATGTGCTTAGTCCTGCTATGCTGAATAGGATTTTTAAAAAATATTTATAGCACTGAAATTGTCGCAGTATAATGTCATGACATCTAGACTGACATTATATTCCTTCAGCATTTTTTCATCCAAACCAGATGTGAGCAGCTACTCCCAGCTGCAATATACTCAGTGGGAATCGAAGTTTTCAATGATCTGGTCTGATTGTTGGACCGAATATTCTATTGAACCAGTGGAAACTAGCCAAAATTGGTAAAATCGATGAACCAATGGTTTTCAAAAATTGACGATTCAAATGCATGCTTTTTTTCTTGGATTAAATGATGCGGTTTTCATAATTTTAAAAAAATAAAATATAATTAAAATTTATTCCAAAATTATTTGGCACAATTTTTTTTCTTGTTTGCAATTAGACCAGGTTCAAAATTTATTTAAATTTATATTTTGTATTATTTTATTGTGAGTGATGATTATATTTAGAACGTAAATTTAAAGAATGAACATGTAAAATTATGATATTTTGAAATTTTAAATTTTTGTAGATGTCATGATATTTTTAGAGACTAAGTCATCTGGTTCGACCAATAAATCAATAATTCAATACCTTCATCAGTTTAATGACCGATATGATTTTTAAAATATTGTTTGGTAACATTTGGTTGAAATTAGGTGAATTAACTTAAAGATTATTTTTTTTACTATTTTAAATTTTTGTAAGTGTAAAAAATGATAAAGTGAAAGATATTATTGATGGTTTAGTAATAATTAATTTTAATAAGATATTGTAAACTTGTATATTGGGCTAATGGTGAAATGAGATGGACATTAGATCCAAGGGATTTTTCATTATTTTAATTAATTAATTTCTAAAAAACATAATAAAGTTATTAATTTATTATAAAAAAATAAAAAAATAAAAAATTATCCTAATCAAAAATTAAGTATAGTTCTTTATGTGTAATATTTATTATTTCAATGAAAATATAACATGTGTATATTTTTTCTTACACATATATAAATTACTCTCGTTTTTATTTCTTAAATGATATTTATGTATATTTATTATATTTTTATTAAAAAATAATAAAAATCACACTTAAAAAATATATCTAAGTTTTGTCCTTTTATAAATCAAAAGATAAAAACTATAACACATTAAAAAATATAAATATTGTAGTAATAATATATTTAAAAAACCTTCAAACAAATTATTAAAGACGTTATGTAAAATTATAAATATTGTAATGATATATTTTAAAAGCCTTCAAACAAATGTTCTATGATGTTGTTAAAATCATAAATATTATAGTGATATGTTTAAAAACATGCTTCCCTAGGGAAAAAAATGTTTGAAAAGTTTCTTACATGTCTCCTAAAATAATAAAATAATAAATTTATTATCTATTATAAATATATAAAAACTAAAGTACTTGGAAAAATTAGGTTTAACATCTCTAACCAAAGTTTACATTAATCTAATTTCATGAGCAAAATAGATTTATTGCACTAATGCTGTATTTATATGTATTTGGTAATTAATTTGGCTGATGTGTCAATCACAATTTTCTTATATTTTTAATATATTTTAATCAAACTTAATTAGTGATTGGTGTGGGCCTAATAGAAATTATTAGTCGCAAGACATTCTCATATTACCGTGCATAGCTGTTCATGGAAAATTCAAAAGGCTATTTAAAAATGATAATACACACAACTTCTCATATGAAAAATCATTACAACTTTTCATATTTCTATATGTGGTATCTTCTATAAAAATCCTAAGGAAGCCAATAAAAATCGCAAATTTTCATCTCCAAACTTAAAATTTGAACACTATTTTTAAGTTCAATCTACAAGCTTCGACTTCGTTAGTCTCCCTGATGGATGGTTAGTTCAACAACACCATCGTTGTAGAATAACATTGTGGCTACGTGACTACTATGATTGTTATTCCCAAACAGTGCCTGCCTGTGCATGTGCAAAGAGTGCTACAGCACAGAGCCTCAATATTTAAAGGGCCCCTAAAAAAAACTATGCACCCTCTTAATTATGAAACAAACAAGATTTGCCCCATTGCCGTGTATGTTTCTCTCTACACTTTGTAATTGAATTGTGTAATCTCTTATGTTAAACTTTAATAATTCCTCCTCATCTTAAACAAAATAGCCTTCTTTTACGCAACAAGATAATTGCTATGAAGTTGAGATTTTTAATGTGTAGGGAGCTAGGCACTTGTAATTCTTAATTTATAGTTTATATTTTCTAGTTGCAAGACATTCTCATAATACCGTGCATAGCTGTTCATGGAAAATTTAAAAGACTATTTAAAAATGATAATACACACAAATTCCCATATGAAAAATCATTGCAGTTTTTCATATTTCTATGTGTGTTATCTTCCATAAAAATCCTAAGGAAGCCAATAAAAATTACAACTTTTCATCTCCAAGCTTAAAATCTGAACACTATTTGTAAGTCCATTTTTCAAGCTTCGACTTCGTTAGTCTCCCTGATGGATGGTTGGTTCAACAACACCATCGTTCTAGTATCGTAATAAACATTATGGCTACGTAACTACTATGCTTGTTGTTCCCAAACAGTGCCGGCCCTATGCACGTGCAAAGAGTGCTTCAACACAGGGCCTCAATATTTAAAGGGCCCCTAAAAAAATTATGCACCCTCTTAATTATTAAATAAACAAGATTTGTCCCATTGCCGTGTATGTTTCTCTCTACACTCTTTACAATTGAATTATGTAATCTTTTACCTTAACTTTAATAATTCCTCCTCATCTTAAACAAAATAGCGTTCTTTTATGCAACAAGATAATTGCTATGAAGTCGAGATTTTTAATGTGTAGAGAGCTAGGCACTTGTAATTCTTAATTTATAATTTATATTTTCTACTAAGTAAGCTACTATATTATAAGAAATTAACAAAATTAAAAGGTGAAAATTAATTCAAATAAATTATATAATTAGATTGAATTTGATTTTATAATAGTAACTATTATATTATACGAATTTGGCAAAATTAAAAGTTGAAAATTAATTTAAATTAAATTAAATAATTAGATTTGATTTTATAATTAATTATCTAAAAACTAACTAAATTTTTTTATTTATAAATTAGATATGTTTTTGCTTTAAAATTGATTCAAACTGCACCATAAATATTCATGTTTGATTTATCTTTTAAATCTGAACATGGCCCCCGAATTGATTGGGTCGACCATGTTCCCAAATAATACAGGAAAAGTGGCGGATTCGTACAAGTACGAGGTGATTCACGTTCACATTTATGCTAATTTTGTTGAGAATAATTCATATTCAGAACTTTTGAGGGGAGTAAGAAGCTTTGATGTTCTGGCACTGTCCAAAAGTTGAGGTTCTGGCGCTGTCCAGAAGTTGAGGTTCTGGCGTTGTCCAGAAGGTGATGTTCTGATGCTGTTAGAAGTTGTTGAACTTCTAAGGGCGTTATTGTAATTATTAAGTTTTAGGTTTAAGGGTACTTTAGTATTTGTTAGTTTTACTGTTAGTATCGTTTAACTTGATCACCAAGATTAGGTTTTAATTAAGTTTATGGACATATTTATTTTTGGGCTTTTTTGTGTATAAATATGTACTCTTATTTCATTAATAAACAACAATCCTTATTTTTTTTTCTTTATTCTCTGTTAGGCGTCTTTTATCTTTTCATTATTCCATCGTTCTAATTCTCTTTGTCTTTGTGCACCAACAAATTGGTATCAGAGCTTTCGGTTAAGAATATAGGGAAACAGGAGT
The DNA here is from genome assembly GCA_021764765.1 of Vicia sativa. Taxonomy (NCBI): domain Eukaryota; kingdom Viridiplantae; phylum Streptophyta; class Magnoliopsida; order Fabales; family Fabaceae; genus Vicia; species Vicia sativa. The sequence continues at coordinate 238,456,569 of CM038794.1, read as the reverse complement.
GACTGTGAGTTGTCTGTGTGTTTGATTTTTGTTTATAGGTTTCGCTTTGAATCTAGAACAAGAATCGTTTTCTGTTTGTGGGTTGGGAAACATTATGTGAGTTAATTTCTAAGTGTATTTGCACAAAGTATAAGATGAACGAAAACAGCAACATGAACACCAAACTTCCAGTTTTTGATGGTAAAAACTGGAATCGATGGATAATTCAGATGCGCATGTTATTTGGAACTCAAGACGTTCTAGAGCTTGCTACCGATGGTTATATTGCATTTGCAGAAGTTGCAATAAAAGATGAGAAAGAGGCGCAGAGAAATAAAAGGAGGAGAGATCAGAAAGCTCTGTTCTACATCCATTAGTGTGTGAATGCGAATATGTTTGAGAAGATTGCAGATTATATGACGTCAAAGGGGGCGTGGGACACACTGGTCAGATGTTATGGTGGTGACGCATCAGTGAAGAAGGTGAAACTTCAGTCCTTGAGAAAGCAATACGAAAATCTCAACATGAAGAGTAGTGAGAAGGTTTCTGAGTACATTTCAAGAGTGATTCTGATCACTAATGAAATGAAGGCTTGTGGATAAACTCTTTCTAAACAAGTAATCATAGAGAAGGTTCTGAGGTCGCTTACTCCTCAATTTGATTACATTGTTGTTGCTATTGAACATTCCAAAGATCTGGAAACCATGAAAATTGAAGAGCTGCAAAGTAGTCTAGAAACGCATGAGTTGCGTTTGACTGACAGAACTTCTGAGAGGGAAGTGAAGCAGGCTCTGAAAGCTTCTTTTGTCAAGAAGGACCAGAAGCAGAATAGACGTGGTGATAAGTTCTAGAAGTCAGAAGCTTTCTATTCTGATGAGAAACATCAGAAGGGAAAGAAGAGGAGAAAGGTTCAATGTTACTGTTGTAAGCAGTTTGGCCACTTTGCTAGAGATTGTTGGTCAAACAAAGAAAGAAAATCAGAAGAAGCAAAAATAGCCAAAGGTGATTCAGATGATGAACCTGTGTTATTGATGACTTATGAATAGGCATGGCAAATAAACCCGCCCCCGCCCCGAAATTAGCGGGGAAAACCCGGTTTAACCGAGGGCGGGTGCGGGTGCGGGGAAAACCCATTTTTTATTTACGGGTGCGGGTGATGGTAACACCCGCCCCGCACCCGCCAACTAAATTTATTTTATTTTATTTATTTTTAATAGTTTTATTACTCATTTACACTTTTTAATGTTATAATATCATGTTTATTGGAATTATTATTTATTTTTTTGAAAATAAAATTTAAATAAAAATATCAAACTTAAAAAATACTTTTAAAATAATTAATTATTTAGTTTAATTATTTATTTTTAACTTTATTGAAAAAATTAGAAATTAAAAAAATAAAATAAAATTTATTCCGGCGGGTGCGGGGAAACCCTTTTCTTGTTGGGGGTGGGGGCGGGTGAACAAATTTTAGCCCGAGGTGCGGGTGTGCGGTCAGGCTCGATGGCGGGTGCGGTGGTGTGCTTAAACCCGCCCCCGACCCGCCCCGTTGCCATCCCTACTTATGAATCTGACGAGGACCTGTGAGGTTGTCATTTTTTGAATCTGAAGGGGATGAAGATGACTTTGAATATTCTGATTCTGAAGGAGTGTCCCTATATAAGTCAGAGTCAGAAAATGAGATTGAAGAGTCAAAATTTGAAACTTCTGAAGAAGAGTCAAAAATTGAAACTTCTGAAGATGAGCCAGAAGATGAAACACCGAAAGAAGAGCCAGAAAATGACTTTGTAGACTCTGAAGATGAGTCAGAATCTGAGGTTTCAGAAGAAGAGTTAAAGTTAGAAGATGAGTTAGAATCTCAAGGAGATTCTGCTTCTGAAGATGATTCAGAACATGAAGGTTCTGAAGATGAGTCAGAACATGAAGGTTCTGAAGATGAGTCAGAAGATGAAGAATCTTCTGGAGACTCTAAGGATGAGTTAGATAGTGAATTTGATTCTGATCCAGATTCTGATGATGATCCAGAATCTGGTGGTGATCATGCTTCTGGAAGGGAATACTCTGAAGACGTAGGTTCTGGAGGACAAGCTTCTGGAGGTGATCACATCGGTGATCATGCTTCTGGAAGGGAAAACTCTGAAGATGTAGGTTCTGGAGGACAAGCTTCTGGAGGTGATCAAATTTTTGGTGGTAATCATGACTCTAAAGGTGGAACTTCTGAAGCAAGAGCTTCTGAAGGTAGTCCAACCTCCGACGATGGTCATGATTCTAAGGGTGAAACTTCTGAAGCAAGAGCTTCTGAAGGCGATCCAACTTCTGAAGGTGATGGTTCTGGACAAGGTCCAGAAGTTAACAAAGGTGGAACTTCTGGTGGAAGTTCCGAAGGTGATGATTCTAGACAAGGTCCAGAAGTTAACAAAGGTGGAACTTCTGGTGGAAGTAAAACTTCTGAAGAAAGTCCAGAAGGAGATACGATTCCAGAATCAGAAGGAGATTCTGAACAAATAGGTATTGAAGATATTTTCAAGAAGAAAGTGTGGCTGAATGCCATGAGAGAGGAACTTGAGACTTGGAAGTTAACTGAGCTTCCAAGGAAGAAGAAAGTCATCAGCGTCAGATGGGTGTTCAAGGTGAAGCTTAAGCAAGATGGATCAGTGGGCAAGCGCAAAGCAAGACTAGTGGCCAGAGGTTTCCTTCAGAAACCTGGACTAGATTATTTTGATGTGTTTTCTCCTGTAGCTAGGCATGAAACAATCAGATTGGTGATTGCTTTAGCTGCGAATAGAAGTTGGCCGCTGATGCACTTAGAAGAGATGTTAGCATTTCTGAACGGTCCATTACAAGAGGAGGTATACTTGTCGCAACCTTCTGGCTTCGTGAAAAAGAATCAGGAAGGGATGATGTTTAAGTTACACAGAACTCTGTACGGATTGAAGCAAGCACCCAGATCTTGGAATCAGAAGATTGATTCATGTTTCAAGAAGCAAGGGTTTCAGAAATGTTTGATGGAGTATAGTGTGTATGTGAAACATTCTGGAAGCAATATGATTCTAGTGTGCCTTTATGTTGATGACATATTGCTTACGGGGAATTGCAACCACAAGAAGAAACCTGCGGATATTCTGATGAAGGATGTCAAGACTAAACACCTTATCCGTTTAAGGGATGAAATTGGTGTTATGGATTTTGATGGATATGAATTTAGGGATGGTGTTGAGAATAATTCATATCCGTAACTTCCGAGGAGTCGAGGTTCGCGTCGTAAGTTGAGGTTCGCTCTAGAAGGTGATGGTCTGATGCTGTTAGAAGTTGTTGAACTTCTAAGGGCGTTATTGTAATTATTAAGTTTTAGGTTTAAGGGTACTTTAGTATTTGTTAGTTTTACTGTTAGTATCGTTTAACTTGATCATCAAGATTAGGTTTTTAATTAGGTTTATGCGCATATTTATTTTTGGACTTTTTTGTGTATAAATATGTACTCTTATTTCATTAATAAACAACAATCCTTATTTTTTTCTTTATTCTCTGTTAGCCTTCTTTTATCTTTTCATTATTCCATCGTTTCAATTCTCTTTGTCTTTGTGCACCAACAAATTCGAAGAGAAACCGAATCTAAAATTAGGACATGAGGAGTTGCGGATTTTTTGATATTGTGCTTAAACCATCGAGTGGTTCTGCGTCAACAATAGGACCACAAAAAAAGATAAACCATCGAGTGGTTCTGCGTCAACAATAGTACCACAAAAAACACAAAAAAAAGAAGATAAGTAACAATTTGGTTCTTTATTGAATGTATCCCTTCATATATTTCTGATTAATAGGCATATCCGATTGAATCATCGTTATACTGTAATAGTTGTGTTAATATTATGGTTATGGCAGAATAAACATTGTGTTTGGTGTTTGTGTGTTTATTTGCTTCATAGGTTATGTGTTAATGTTAATCTGATATGTATATCAGTTGTAGATTCACCCGTTGTGTCGTCAAAAATAATGAGTTGTCGGGTGGAAATGCTCTAAGGTCCTATGTATGTCATGATATGTTTGTACCATACCAAAAGAGAAAGCACGAAACCATTCAAAGGAAGTCGAAGAATGGGGTTGTTTGTATAATTTTGAATGAGACAAAATTTCATATCCGATTTAATTTGGTGTATTCAATTGTTGTTATGGAAAAGAAATCTGATTTTTAAAAAGACTAACTTTTTTATAGAAACACTGTATATATTTTTCTGTTTTGAATTCCATGGAATGAGATTCGCAAAAAAGATTTTGATTTATTTGAGATGATTGAAATTTGTTGATTTTATGTTTAATTGTAAAAATGTTGTTAGTAAAATTTGGAATTTATTTTTTAAATTAGAAAATATATCGAACATTTAATTTGAAAGAGTATTATCCATGCAAAATCCCAATCATAGTTAACAGTTTTTCAATTTCATTTATAGTGCAATTTGTCAGATTTTAATTTTGATTTATATGGTAAAATATGTTTGTATGATATAAGCAATGCAAAATTCTTATTCAAATGCAAGTATTGAATACTAAAAAAAAACAAACACAAAATTACTTTATATTTATCGTTTTTTAATGACCAATTTCATTTTTAGTATTCAATTTTTTTTCTAAATCTTATTTTTAAAATTTTTTATACATCAATCATTAATATCAATATAAACAAAGAAAGAGAAAATAAAAAATAAAAAATAATACATTAATAAACTTAAATTTAATTAATTATGAAGTAAGAGAAAATCTTAATTAAAAAATGGAGTAAATCAATAAAAACTCCTAATATAAAAAATGTTAATTATGCCTTTAAATTTATTTAGTTTCTTTGGAATAAAGAGAATAGCTTTTAATTTATTTAGTTTCTTTAGAACGAAGAGAATCATAGGTTTGATTATGTTGTAAATGGATTTTTAGTTGGTCTTTTAAAATTGGAGGTTCAATTAATTTTTTTAATAGTAATGATCAATAGTGAATAATATATTAATTTATTTTTAAATATCTAATAACAACTAGGACCTAAATGATAGAATTAAGTTAGTTTAAATTTCTGTTTAATTGTAAAAACGTTAGTAATTTTTTAAATTGGAAAATCGCAATCATGATTAATTTAATTTATAATATCATTATTATTAATTTGACAAAATAGAATAAAAAACATTTAGATGGATAGTTTATTATTTATAACAAGTAGTGAAAAATTATATTTTAAATTCGTTAATATAATACTAAAATAATGATAAGTGGTAAAAATTTATTGATATAATCATATTTATAACTGAGAATAAATTATCATTATTTTTTTACTGAGAAAAAAATAATATGTTATATTAAAAAAAAATTAAATATTTTATTGATTAATTATTCAAAAAAATAATTTATTGACTAATTTTTTGAAAAATCAAATATCTTTACTCTATTATAAGATCTAAAGATTGTATATTAATCGTAAATTTCAAATAATTTAATTTATTGAAAAAAAATATTTGATTTAATTTGATTATTTATTATTGATGTGCAATTGAATACATTTAATAATATTTCATTACGTAATTAATTAGATTGATTGTTTTTTATTATATTCTATTAATTAATTTTATCATAAAATAAGTTACTCCCTAAAAATTGAGAAGTGTCTGGAGTAACGAATCATATAATTAATATACACATGAAAATTGAATAGAAAAATGAGTGCTTTGCTCAAGGTTTTTTAGTGATTCTATTTCTATTCCATTTTCACAAATATTAGCGTGAAAATAGTTATTCTATAGATAATATTTTAAAAAAATAATTTGGGGTATGACTAAGAATAAAATTTAACTTATTTAATTAAATAATGATAATTATCGAAATGTAACTTCTTTATTTGATAAAAAATTAAATTTTATTTAAAATTATATTTAAAATTTTTATTGTAGAATTTATAAATATATATTAAATTGTTATTGACAATTATTTGTTAAATTATATATAAAACTATATATTAAATTATTATTTATTATTATTTGTTAAATTATAAATAAAATTAATTATTTAATTTAAAAAATATTTATAATATAATTATTGATACACAATAGCCAACACAATACTGCCCTCCTGTTGCCAACACAATACCGCCGCTCTCTATTGATACAATAATTTTTATAAACAAGAATAAGTTGCCAACACAATACTGTCTGTCTACTCCCTATTGATGTAATTGTTTGGCATCCCGACGCTTATAAATGGAAAAAATTTACAAATTATTTCGAATTTGATAAATAATTATATATTGTAACTATATGAACATTAATAAATTGAATAAATGAATTCAAATTTAACACATGAGAAATACATATATATAATAAAAATAAATAATGATTTGAGTTTTTTCATCTTTAATTAGACAAAAATAGATGACATTATATAATTTTGAAGAATTAAGAACGTGTTATTGTTTCAGCTTCAACTTCTTCTTTGCTAGGCGAGTGAGATATTGTTTAATCTTTCAAAGTTGATCAAGTACACTAGCTATTGTTTTTTGAGGAGATTTAAGATATATTTTTTCCTTTGTTTTAAGAGGATGCCGTTATGATATAGTCCATGCTATTAAGACGGGTACATGTGAATATATCTATGAAATATCAATTATAGACGGTTTATTTTAATATCCATCTTCAAACTTATTTTGCTATGTTTATAAGTTGAAGTTAGAGAATTGGTTGTAAAGTTTATTATAATTACATATCAAAGTTTAAAAGTAAATGTATTTTATTATCTTATATTTATAACTAGGTGAATGTCAACTAATTAAATAATAAATTTATACTTTATAAATGAGAGTCGGATAAATATGTAACGTGATATCATACGGGACCCATGCGATAGCACGTAGTTCTTTCTAGTAAATTTTAAAATAATTGATTTTACTATTAAAAAAGAATAGTGACATATTACTCATTTGACTGTTCATAATGTATATTCTTGATTTCAACTAGATGAAAAATTAATGGGAGGGAATCTTCTCCCCCCTTTAATAGGATAGAGATTTGATGGTTGAGAAAAACCTTAAATCGTTTTCTACAATTGAGACATTGTTTTATGGGTTCGCCTTTTGTAAAAGATTTTTTTAAAATCATCTTCATAATAAGTAGATTTCATCATTACAATCCGTGAGTGCACTATTTATTTCCAGATTTTATTTTGTTAATGACTAAGCAGTTCCAAATTCCTTATTTTAGTGACTAAACAGTCCACGTGGATTTTATTTATTTTTAATTAGTATTTAAAATCTAAATAATTTTTTATTAATTTTGTAATTTTGGTTTTGTATAATTAACATAAAATCCAAATAATTTTTTTAATCAATTTTGTAATTTTCGTTTTGTATAATTAATATATTAAATTAAAATTATTTATTTTTAACTAGCATGTTAGGCTTATGGCCCATATACTCACAACTCATTTCCAATTCAAATGTCTCAATGTGTGTATGCTTTTTATAAAGAATAATGTTCCTAAAACAAAAAAAGCATTTCATGGTTGTTTCTTTGTTGGAAGTTATTAAGGTGTATCATTTTTCTTCTCCCAGGTAGTAGATGTTGTTAATCTTAGTTTTAAATTTAGCACACATTCTCACGAAACCAATAACGTGGTTCTTCCTTTAATCATCAAAATCAATTTGCAATCCACCTAGCAGTGTTGTTACTTTTTTGTTTATACGTTTGCAGATAAAAAAAATGGGAGAGCATGCGTAGGTTACCAGAACAAAAGTGCAAGTACTCCCGCTTTCAAAATCTTTCAATGGTATGTAATTTTTGTTTTTGATAAGCATGTTTAGTTTGATCTCTGTATTTTATAAATGTCAGCCTCAAATAACGAAACCTGATTTTTTGAGTTTTATGATCTATTAACATGTTTGGAAAGTAAACATGCTTGACAATAAGTATAAAAACGTCAAGTCGCTAACATTCGACAAGTCGCTTTTTATTAACCCACCAGATTCAATAGCACTCCATGAAAGCAAAGTATAATGGTGGCAAAAGCCATAGGATTATATTTCTATGCCATTATCAGTTACAATGAAGCTTTATGATAAGTAATATATGCATACATGTGCTGCATTCTTGAAAGCTGAAAGAATATTGCCATTATTGTGCGTGTGTTTAGAAATGGTCACAGCTCAGCCAATATTGAAAAATAAGTTATTCTGTAAATTTTTGTTTTCTCCATTTCTCCACATCCATTACCATCACTGCTGATAATCTTGTTGTTGCTGTTGATATTTTTTCACGGGGACAACTTCTTTATCCATCACAAAAAATTGGATACTCTACCTTCAATCAATGACATAAAACCACGTAATTTTAACATATATATTTATTTATAAAATAATGCAATTGTTTGATATTTCTAAAACGTTTTATATGGAAGTTAACTCTACCCAACTTTTTGAGTCAAGTAAATAAGAATTCATCTTTTTTTCATTCACATAAAATTCTTACGGCGTGTGAGTTACCGTCAGATATTCAATAATTCAAGTAGATTCTAAAGGATAGATTAAAAACACATTATTCAAAGAAGAACATGATTGATGTGTAATTGAACTAACTTAAAAGATGATCAACATATACTAACATACAGTTTCATAAATAATCACTTTAGTAGTGTACCATTCATCATTTGCAAGTATGGAAATATCCAACAAAATGAGCTAGATCAAACAAATGCAAGATCCAAATCTATTACTAACTTGTAGCTTAGAACCCACTTCGGTAGCTAAACAGCTTGCAGACGTAACTGTTAAACCCCATCTCACCAACCATTTTTATGTGGATTGCTATTTTACAACTAATTTTTCAGTAATACCAAAATTTTATCATTTTTTTTCTGATATATCTGTAATTTTTCACAGTCGAATGTTAACTTTCAGACAATTTTTTTATATAATTTTTTAAGTAAAATTGTATAAACAACATGATTAAGTGTACGTTTGAAAGTTAACCTTTAAAAAACACATTTTTAAACATTTGCAAAAATTGAAAAAAATAATTAAAATTTAATGAGCAATCAACTTTTTCATTATAGGTTTTCAAACAACTTTTAAATTAAATTAAATAATTCATATAACATACTTAAAATTAAGTAACTTCACATAATATATTTAAAATAATGGGAATTCACTATCAAATACAAATACATTTATTTATCTTAAAAAAAAAAAATCTATAAAACATACTCAAAATCATAGTAAATTCACAATAAAGCAACAAATTTTTATTTTATGCCACGTAATATAAAAAATCAATAATAAAAAGTTAAATAAATAGTTCATATGTCCAGCAAAAAATATTTTTATTAAATAGTTTAACTAAGGTTCGAATAAAACTTTTGGTATTAGTTTGATAAGTTTAACAAATATTTTCACTTTTGCCGTTTTTTACTTAAACTACCCATTCAATTCCTATCATGTTCCGTAAATATGTACAATAGATCTGCAAAATGCAAAATCTTTGATGTATGGTTCATACACCCAGAACAATTGATGAAATATTCTATTTCCACTAACATAAGTTCTGTCTGAGGTAAATGTTAGGAGTGTTTCCAAAATTGCAACAGTTCCCGAAGCATAATATTTGAGTTCCACTAATTTTTTTAGAAGTTCTTTGTAAGGATCCTCCCAATTTTCGTATACTAGTTCAACAACTTTAGTTCTCGCGATCAATGCGTTCTTGTAAGAGGGAGTATAATTGAATCGTGTAACGACATAAGAAATAATTGTACTCGCCTTCAATGATGGATCCTTGCTAATGATAGACAAGATTTCCTGGCATATTAGTTAAGAGCTAAGTTTTCAATGATATTGTGTCAGATTGGTGGTGATGCAAGTGTGAGGTGGATCCATAAAACTTATTTCCCAGGAATCACTTCTCTTCTTATAAGATGATGATAGCCAAAACATGCACATCAGTGTTTGACGTCATAGAATGATGTACCTCCCTGAATTTGTGCAATCTACACTAAAATTCGTCGTGATTCCCCATTTGATTCAGAATCTGATTGAAGTACTACAGTAACACCATGAAAGAATCGTCAAACCAAGAAGAGGAATAGAAAAACCAACTATTATATGCAAATAGAAATTTGTTTTTGGAAACATAGTACGTTTGAGAATGATCGTAATAACATCAACAAACCTGAAAGTTTTAATTAAATGACTAAGAACATGTCCATAAACAAAAGCAGATAATATCAATAAAGTGATAAACCACAACAAAAAAACTTACTCCATGTATGTTGAGCCAAAGGCCGAAAGAAACAGTAGCGGGGACACCTTCATGAAGAAAAAGAAACATAGCTCTCCATAGCTTTCACTTCTTGCATAAGATAATATTCAAGGAAATGAAACCGCAAGATGCGTCAAAACAACACAACTACAAATGTAAGTTTGGAAAAAGTGATTTTATAGATAATAAATCAACTAATTTAGTAAAAAAAACTCGCACCATTACTCTTCAAAAGGAATATGCTCCAATTTTATACACAAATCTATATTTATCGTAACTTATCCGATACATGCTATACTATGAAGGAAAAAAGAGTGGCAATGTGCTTAGTGAAGTGCTGACACATAAGAAAATGATACAAGGATAAATCAGAGAGAGATACAATGAATACACCTTCAATTTTGAAGAAGACTTGTTTCCTTCAAGAAATGCCTTCTATACACCTAGAGATTTTCCACACTTGTGTTACTCTAAATGCCTAAGAATAGAAGAAAAATTATCAAATGTATAACGAAAATATTTAATCTTGAAAAGCCACAAAACACAACTAACCCATGGATATATTAAAACAATATCAGATGATCAAAAGAAAATTATAAATATTAAAAAGTCACTATCATTAACATATATACGTTTAATCTCGTCGGGCTTAATTGTCCAAACTTGTACATAGGAAATAAGATTCTATGGTGCAAAATTATTATCTGACCAATTTTTTAGGTGACATAACATGATGGTTTTGGTGGACGATGTCTGACACTATCCTACAACCAATAATCAATTTGACATAATTATATTGGAGCATAACAACAATATGAAATTTATTAGAGAATGCAAAATCAATTATAGGAACAGAACAATTCATATCTATGAGGGAAAATTAAAGAACAATCGCATGACCTTATACTGAGAGAGGAACTCTGACAAAACCTTTCATCTAATACAATATAAAACAGTTTGAACTTCATTATGCAGGGCTGATCTAAAAGACAAGAATATATAACATAAAACATTATGCAGGGCCACTTTTGAATACTGTCGAATCCAGTGAGTATTCCACTTCCAAGCTGCAAATATCAAGTAACCATAAGAAATCTTGGAATAACATCTAACTATATAATCAAAAATTCAAAAAATAAAGGTGAAGAAGAATAGAATATAACCTGGCATGAGAATGGCAATGGGAGTTTCACTTTATCGACAATTGTGTGCGTCAAATCTATAAAAACTCATAGATCTAAGAATACGAAGGAGTAAAAAAAATGAAAGATGGGGAAACGGTGCTCGTTCTTACCGAATCGACCAGAGATGGAGAAACAATGGTCGCCGCCAAATTGATCAAAACAAAATAACAAAGACTGTGAGATTGAGTGTACGAATTTGAGATTGGGAACAGAGAGAGGGGAAGAAAGAAAATAGAAGAGAGATTAGGGAAAGAGAGATGAGGCGGAAATTAGGGTTTGAATGGAAAAGATAGGAGAATGTATTTTAAATTGGACCAATGATAGTGCAACACATGTTGATTGAAATGAGAAAAGTAGGATATTTGTAAGAGTGAATTTGCTAATTACTGTGTTGTCTAGATTGCAGTGTAAATAATTTTGGATGGAAGGGTAATTTCAGTAGTTTGTGCAATGTATCAGTAAATGCTTTATAGTAGATAAGTGCTAATAATTAAAGGAGGTGATGAGAGAACAATTATTACACAGATAAAACAAAAAAAATAGAACAAACATTAGGTTAACAAACAGGGTTGATCCAAGATCACCAAACCCACGAACTATGGCCTAAAAAATAGTTGGGACTTCAATTTTGAAGTGATAGTAAAAAAATTGGAATCATAAAAGAGCATTTCTCTTTACACCTAGTGCTCTTCTTTTAGACCTCTATGACGAAAAATCCAAAATATCCTCTGAATTCAGATATTCATATCTAAAACGCACAATATTTGTCAATAACAGGTGGTTTCACATGTGCATATCTGAAGTAATTTTATTTTGTCAAGAAAAGTTGTCTTCGCATGTGCATGTCTGAATTTACCCTATAATATACCACATCGGATATGCACATCTGAAGTCATTGAATTATTTTCAAAGCCGCGAACAAAACATACTCATTTCTTTACAAACCCATAAACCTCATTTTTCTACTCCAAACCCTCTACCCAAACGTGAATAACCTAGTCATTTCTACTCACCTCCTTATTTCAACTCTTTTTCAAATCATTCCAACTCATCTCCAAAGCTCAAAATTTGTGTAAGTTTTCTCCATTTCCATTTGATTCACTATGCAATACTATAATAATTTATTAGGTTAGTTAAAATCAATGACATTGTGTAGGTTGTTGTTAGAATAGTTAAATGTTGGTGTTTGAGTGACAAAAAAAGGTTTTTGGATGATTTAAGGAGAGAAGAAGCTAATTGAAAAGGGTTGTTCTCAAGTGGTTTCATGTAACGCCCCGTTTTAATTAATATTATATTATATTATATTAATATTTTCGAGTTACCGATCGATATTTATTTTGCGACGAAAATATTTATATTAATCGATATATCTGATAATATATTTGGCGATGTTTCGTTCGGTCCGGTTTTTATTCCGTTCGGTAAAATATTATTCGGATCCGATATTTAATTCTCCGGAATTATTTTAATTAATTGAGTAAATAATATTATTAGATATTATTAAAGTGTTAATTAATAAAAACCTCAATTCACCTTCCCTTAATTGGATAAAAGAAAAGTCGGTGGCGACTCTTGCTATCCGCACATTTGCGATACAAAAATCTCAAAGTCAGTTCACCGTATTACACCCGCCACAAACTTAAATCTACCGTCCAGTTATACTCAGCCTACGATACTCATTTGTGTCATCACATACCTCTCACAACCCAAGCTATTTCTAACCCAAATTCAGAATTCAATTGCGTCACCTCCATACCCATGTCTGACATATTTCACCAACACAGAGGGATTAAGCTCAGATACCCTAAGTGAATGTCAGTGCTAAACCTATTCCTAGCATTTAGAAACTAACAGATAACCGTCATAGGTAAGAATCTAAGCGATCTATATCTAGCAAAGCTCAAATCCCTAACATAGAGTAAAAACCTAAGACAATCACTAACACAGATTCGTAAAGCAGACTTTATACAACGCCAAGGGTGAAAAATATACATGAGCAAGAGTAGATATACATACATAACCAACAAAATAGAGAAATAAAAAGAGAAGAGAAGAGAAGAGATACACTACTCATTTACACCGGTTTGTCAACGCAATCGAAGAGCAATCCATCTCCAATTATCCATGAGCAAGACCCTAGTGTTGTTTTCTAAGATAATCTATCAAAAATGTATGGTGATGGAATTTGGGAACAAAAACTTCCCCAAAACCATAACCTAAAAAGGGAGAAAAATGAAGTTATAAAAAAAATCTTAGACGTCCGCGCTCAACGGCGTGAGCGCGCTCAGCGCCATCAGATATTTACACGTTGATCCGCCTTAATGCCGCTCAACAGCGAGGGCATACTGAGCGGCCTCTAAAACTAAATTTCTTTCTGCCGAAATAGTGTCAAAGCACTCAACATGCTGAGCAGACTCGCGCTCATCGGCCTCACCGCACTGAGCGGCCTCCACTGAACAAAACTTGTCTTTTATTCATCAAAATTGCGTCTTCGGAGCTGTGTCTTCGACACTTTGTTCCTCGATGCTCCAACACTCACAAATACCTACAAAAATACATTAAAACTAATCAAATGGTACATTATGTACACAAAACACAATAAAACGTATTTACAACAAAAAGTGGGGTTATTCAACGATTATTAACAAACAAGAACGGATAAGTGCCACAAAACATATATACAAAATAACTACATTTTGGCACTTATTAACTCTCCCCAACTTGACACATTGTTTGTCCTCAAACAAAGTCAAATAACTCAAAGAAACAAAGAATGATAATCAAATAATCACGAATCAACAAGTTTTTAAAATGGAAAACAAATGTATAGTTCAAATGAAAACGTACACGGCAAAATACATACTTATCACCATACTACAACAATAACATATAAACGAAACAAATCCTAAGTACAAAAGTCATGCAAAATATTCTAAAACAAAACAAGCTCAATCATGAATCACACCTAGTAAAAATTCATCGGTAGATGAAGAACACACAAAGGTGAGGGATAAAAAACACTCCTCCACAATCTTGCAAATAATAGACTAAATTATGCATTCATCCAAAAACTCATATTGAAAATACAAATGCAAGAATTACAAGGGTTTTTCAAGGTTGTAATGTGGCTTGGTTAACAAACAAGTGATAAGTCTTAAAGCTAATCGAAACAAAAACTTGCCTAAACCTAAGGGAGTGATCAACTCACAAAGTTTTAAACAATAGAATTCCAATCAAACCTCTTCTTCATCCCAAATTGTCAAACCAACACACATCACTTATTAACATAACATTATTCATATTTTTTTTCTTTTTCTAAACTTTTTCTCTTTTTTTTTTTTCTTTTCTTTTTCTTTCTTAACCTCATACCAACCACAATATAAGTACATAAACATTCCTCTCCCCAACTTGAATCCAATCAACATCATTATGTGAATACTCTCTACTTTCTAAGACAAGGTAAAAATTCACACAACAACATATAGTCGAGGGTTCAAGAAACAAAGAAACCAACATCCATACAAAAAAGGTGAATTGACACTCATAGACAAGCATCAAGTTCAAATAAACATGGATATTGATAAAAGCTCAAAGGGACAAACAAAGGTTCACACACTCACAAGGTGAATTGAATATTTGGCCAAGGTAGTTATGTTCAAAATGAAACAAAATGCCTTGATCATTTTCATGCTTTCATACAATCAACACAAAATAAAAGATTAAGCATAATAAAATCAAGTTAAAACAAGAATTGTGGCCTCAAGCATATGTAAACAATGGAAAGCTTCCTCACATTTATGGGTAAATAGGAAACTAAAGTGATTCAAATCATGAGCAAGTAATGCAAAAAGAATGAATGACATGGTAATTATACAAATGATAAATTTCCTAAACATGTTATGCTATAGAAAGCGATAAACGAGTACCTGACGTATACCAACTTTGAAACTATCATTACCATACATCCGCGAGTTAAAACGGTCAAACTCGGAAAATCACCTCAAAATCCTTAAAGTTACTGGACCAAAATTTGAGTCCAAACAACACTAAAAGAATTAGACAAACAAAATGTACAAAATTTACAATATTCACAACTAATAAAACTCCTCAAGCTAAACACGACAAGCTTGCGGAAATCACAATTTGACACAACAAAACAAATGGGTGAAAGTGAATTAACAAGTTGAAAAGTGAAGATTTGATATTAAGAACATGTCATATTTCAACTTGTTTAAACACAAGTCACCACACGCATAAACAAGCATAAACAGACATGCTTGTTTCACGTCGTAAGCTCGACGCCTTTATTGTGCGAGTACTAGTAACCTCCTCTCGTCATTCCATGGTATTACCACACCGCACAAACCTAAAGAAAGTGTCCTAACATTTACACAACAAATGTTACGCAAACGAGACAACTTACAACAATACTTGAAAACAAGGAAAACACACATATGCACAAGTATGGAAAGTAAACACAACATGTACAAGTAATAATAAACAAGTTCATATACAAAGTCTATACAACATATACATTAATTACAAAACTCAAAAACAACAGAATTATCGCAATACAGAAACAATAAAACCAATCCCCAGCAACGACGCCATTTTGTTGAATGCAGGTATAGCAGGCAAGCAAAAAGTAAAGTATTATTTTTATTGGGTGATATATACCGGTTAGGTTATATCGTATCGTGTCCACAGAGATTGGTTATTGATTCGTCATTCGACAATTCTACCGTTAATGAGTTTAGGATTAAATGAGTTGAAAATAAAAGACAAAAAGTAAATGAACAAAAAATATAAAGGATAGACAGCTTGTCACCACCTATGAAGTCACCATCGTTATATCTAAAAATTTTGATGCCAAAAAATTTGAGAATGGTGAAGTCAATCATGGAAGGTCCAGAGAAGAAGTTAGACAAGTTACCCAAACAGGAAGTGGTGGCAATGAAGTTGGAAATGCAATGATTGAAGTTGAACTTGTTACCTTGAAATTTGAAGTTATTCATTAGGTTCCATTTGAAAGTGAGCAAAATGACAATGTACGACTAAAACTTGAAGTAATTGTATTTTTAAGTCCATTATTTGCCTTGTTATGATTCTTCTTTGGAAGATCAATGTCTCTTATCATGATTAGAGGATTGATTGACTCAATTTCATCTATTGTCTGTTGGCCATAACTGTGGGTCATTTGTTGGCAAGATAATAAAATTAGTTTTTTAAATGAGAGAATCAAAATCGAAAAAAGAAATAATATGACCAAAATTACAATTAAACTTTTAAAAAAATTTAAAAATATATAATATTTTAGAAATGATTTTTGAAATAAAGGAACCAATATTTTTTTTTTGTGTTTGCATTTCTCTGAATAAAACAATATAATTCTTTTGAAAAATAGAAAGGACGATTGATCTATGACCCACCATTGAGGTCAATACATATTTTATATTACACTAAGGATTGAAATTAAAATGAAGTACACTGTACACTGAATCATGCAAGTGTTCATATAAATTTAGTAGAATTAAACTGATTTCCTTTTGATAAGAACGCATGTCTGGAAAATGTGCAATAAAAATGTGTAAACATTGTTTTTTTGGTTAATAAACACGAGAGAGAAAGAAAAGTAAGTGAAATCATCAAACAAAATTCCTGTCAAAGAAATCGAACCAAATAAGGCCCAAATCAACAAACAAATAAAGGCTTGAATCAGAATTTTAAGTGAAATTGACATCTCACCTTTCAAATTAAATATACCATCCTCTCAAAAAAAAAATTATTATAAAATTATTTCTGTTGAGTTACAAATAATTTTCGTTAGATTTATTCAAATATTTGATAAATTTTATAAAATTTCTGATAAATATTTTAGAAAAAATTTCAATACCAAAATTTTTAATATATTTAAAATTTTCGATATGATATCAGAAATTTTAGTATTCTAGATTTTAAAAAAAATTTAATACTTTTTCGAAAATTTTAGTATTTTTTTCAGAAATTTTAAAAAAATTAATTTTTTTCAAAATTTCCGATTTTTTTATATATTTTTTTTAATTTTAAAATATATTGAAATTTTCAATATCGCCTTAGAAATTCTTTCCAAAAAATTTAAATTATACCAAAATATTTTCAAAATTTATGATAAAATTCATAATTTTTGAATAATTATTTACAAGAATATAATAATATAATGATAAGAACTTATTTTTATGAGATGACATGTTAATTTTTCAAATTTTAAATAAATCTATTATGAGAATATTTAATACCCCATTCGTACTTCTAACTCTCCCAAACCTATAAAACAAATCAAGATACTCTTTATTTTAACAAATAAATACAGTTTTATATGTGTTTGTTTTAAGATTATAATATTGGGAAACTGAAGCAGAAAAAGAATATTCTTATATTTGGCTCAAAAATATTCTCAAATATTATTTATTGTTAGGAATAAAGTTTTACACACAATTTTTTCAATTTTTTGTTCCTATGTTAGGGGGTAAATTTTTTGTTCTTTCTAAAAATAAAACAAAACTACCTAACTATCAGTTTTCTCTATTATTTTTTATTTTAATTTTTAAATTAAATAACTTTAAAAAATTTCCTAGAAGTATGACAAATTTATCAAACATATTTGTAAGAACAATATTAATGGTATTTTTTCGAAATTATTTATAAAAAACGCTTTAGAGCTCAAGTGATCTAATACGTATTTTTAGAATTGGTAAAACGAATTGAATTAATTGAGCCGGCTCAAAAGCGCGTCAAAAAATTTGAGTTTGAACAAAAAATTAGAGCCCGTTTATCATCCAGACTTATAAGTTCAGTCCGATAAAAGCTCGATGTTAATCGGGTTAGTCCGATCGAATTACGGGTAGCCCGTTTATTTAACTTTTTCTATTTTTTATAAAAATTATAATACATTATACAATTAATGTCCATATTATTTTTTAATAAAAATACAAATGTCCATTTTATAATACATATTACTACCAATGTCCATTTTAATAAAAAAATCTATAATACATTATACAATTAATGTTCATTTTATAATACATTATACTACTAATACCTCAACTTGAATTTGATTATTTAATTAAAATAATTTAATTTTATGTTATTTTATTTTAGATGTTATGAATGTAATTGATTTATACTTTTTAGTGATCAATAGTCATATATATTTTAGTTTTTTTAGTTTATAATCTATTCATTAATTAATTAATTAATTTTAAAAATTATATCTTTTAATAAAAAAATAATATTAAATATTATTCGGGCCGACTCGAATAACCGAAGTCCGTGAAAGACCGGATTTAGACAATTAAATTGAAATCCGTTTAAATTTTAGGCTTTTAAGTCCGACCCGTCAAAGACCCGAACCTGTCACGGACCAGTCCGAAACGGACCGAATAGCCCGTTTTACCATCTCTGCTTACTTTAATTGTTTTAAACTAATTTATTTATTTTGATTTTGCAAAAGCGGGTGCTATCTTTATTATGAAAACAAATAGTATCAGTATATTTAATAATACATCTTTTCTTTAATAAGATAATATATAGCAAAAAGATAACACCACAAACTAGAGAGGAAAAGTATACCAAAACTTTTTTAAGGAGAAATTGTTAGAAGTATTTTGTATTCAAAAGTTTAAATTAGTCTGAAGTTTTTGTTAATCAGGAATTTATGAGATTGTTAGTTAGAAATTTTTATAGAATATGTGTTTAGTTGTTAGCTTAGTTGTTAGGTAGGCTTTCTTTTAGTTGTGTCTACGTGATAATTTATCTTTGTGTATTTAAATAAATTTGTAAGTAGTATCATAATGCAATTTTTAGTAATAGAGTTTTTTTCTTAACAAGTTTGTTGTATCTATTTTCTCTCTCTTCTTTTTTTTCTCTTCTTTTATCTTCATCTTTATCTTCAACCTTGTGCTCCAACAATTGATATCTCGAGTTCTTGTTCAATTCAAAAGGAAATACAAGTGTACGTGAGGCGTGTGTAATTGATTTCGTTTCTTAAATTCACGATTGAAATTGTAACAAAATTGTATTTCTTGCTTTTGCGGGATCAGGAAACACATGTGTTTGGTGAGATCTGATTTCTAGTTAATTTTTAGCGCACGAGAACAAAGATGTGCGGCAGAAATAACTTAAATAGGAAACTTCCAGTGTTTGATGGAAATAATTAGAATCGATGGATTATTCAAATGCGTGTAATGTTCGGTGCTCAACATGTTCTTGATCTCGTCATCGACAATTTTGTTTCGATTGTAGCAGATGTGACAAAGGAACATATAAATGTGCAAAGAGATGCGAGGAAGAAGGATCCGAAGATGTTGTTCTACATCCATCAATGTATGGATGCGAATGTTTGAGAAAATCGTTGATTCAATAGTGGCGAAGGTTGCGTCGGACATACTGACACAGTGCTATGGAGGTGATGCATCAATGATAAAGGCGAATCTTTAGTCTCTACTTAAGTAGTATGAGAATCTCAACATGAAGAACAATGAGAAGGTACCTGATTATATCTCTAGAGTGATTTTAATCACAAATGAAATAAAATCACTACTACAAAATGTGTTTACAATAATGCCGGAGTCACCACGGTTCGCCCCAAAACCGTAGTGACGCCGCTAATGCACTAACATTTTATTTTTATTTTTTTAATTGAATAATTAAGTTTATAATTACGGTGATTTCATTAACTGTGGTGATACAGTCTAGCATTCCTGAGTTCGATTCTCAACTTCCTTAAATAGTTTATTTTAATGCAAACATTTTCAATTATATTTGTATATAATAATTTTTTTTATCACTACGGCTATTTGATACAACTGTTGTTACACACTGGAAATATTTGTATATATTAAACACTAAGTACCCATTCTTCTACTATTAAAAGAAATAAACTCTAACACCAACGTTGTTGTGAAGAAAAAACAACTATAACACTTATTGTTGTTGTCCATTTTCGTCTCAATGTCTCATTCAAACGGTGTAAAATCACGTTATGGAAATTTATGTGCTTGTGACAACTGTATGGTTTCGTTCCTATGCAAGAGGGGCCAAAATAAAGGAAGACTTTTTTGGATATGTCCAAATTGGTGGACTGGTGAAACATGTAATTTGTTCATACGGATGATAAACTGAAATTGGAAGATGAGAATGTTATGATGTCATAGTTGGAATCTGTTGAGTATTTGAAGGCTATGTATACATATTCAAAAAAGAAGAACAAGAATTTGAAGAACAAACTAAAGTCGGAGAGATCTTCTTGAAATTTGAAGATGTTATGTTTTCTTATCTCCTTTTTGTTTAATATTTACTTTGTTAAAAAATGTAATAGTTGAATTAGGGATGATGAACTGAAATTTGTTATCTTATGTTTAATATTTTATGTACTTTGTTTTGAAATGTAATAGTTGAAGATGCAGTGGACAGAAATATGCAACTAACGGATAGGAATTTGTTATCTTACAAGTAAGTTCATCACAATAATTTTTAGTTATATATTTTACAGTTTAGCTGATAGCTGGGTTAAGTTGAATGTTTGCGTATTTAAGAGAGATAAATAGATTAAAACTTCATTACATATTAGACTTTTATTACAGAAGAGTTAAGCAGATCAAAAACCATAATCAAATCTAAATTCTTTTGTTGAGAAAAAGTTAGACCAATCATATTCATCCCCATCATCATCACGAGAATTGGAAAAAAAATCAACATTTGTCTTCTCAACCTTCTTCTTCTTCTTCTCCTTACCCTTAGAGCTCTCATTAGTCTAAAAGTAGCACACTCTACATCAACATCTTAAATATGAGGATGGTTTGGCACCGCAGCACCGGCCTCTACAGCAACATCTTGATTATGAGGATGGTTTAGAAGCACAACACCCTCTGCAGCAACATTTGATTCTCCGCGTGGTTGGTTGCTTGAGCAAGAGAACTCATTTTGATTCCTTTGGATGAAGTTATTTTTGTGCGTTTGGTTCTTTCGCTTTTCTAATGTTCCATCTGGTTCTTCATCTTCTTATCTAGAAAGATTAAAAACCAAAACTGCTAATCATTGTTTCTTTAAACTATACGCTTTCTTTTCTCTTGGAAGGTTGGAAAGATTTCATATCTTGAGATGAACATTTGACATTTATTCATATACTGTATCACAATGGTTGGTATGAATAATCATTGTTATAAGGCGCGTGCCTTCATCTTACTACGATGGTTACTGGACTACGATTGTATGTGCCACATATACTATTACACGCTTCATAACAACGCCTGGTCCCACGTGGTTATATATATTTCCCAACCATTGTTAAAGCCCTTGTCTATAGTAGTGAATTTTGTGAAGAAAATTTTTCTAAACATGTACTCATTGATAAGGTACTGAGATCCCTTATTCATCCGTTTGATTACATTATTGTAGCAATTGAACATTCTAAGAACCTTAGCACAATGAGAATTGAAGAGCTATAGAGCAGTCTAAAGGCACAAGGGTTGCGTATGATTGAGAGAACCTCTGAAAGAGAGGTAAAGTAGGCTTTGAAGGTGTCTTATGGTAAGAAGAGTTTGAATAAATCTTGATCAAAAGTCAAGAAGATACACAATGGTTCTCAGATGTCATAAGCCTCTAACTCCGATGAGAAGAAACATTATAAGGGAAAAGAGAAGCTTAACAAAAGAAATGTTCAATGCTACTACTATAATAGGTTTGGTCACTTTGTTAAGGACTGTTGATCAAACAAGGAAAGGAAATTAGAAGAAGCAAACATAGCCAGGGGAGATTTTGATGATGAACTCGTGCTATTGAAAGCTTCTGAATCTGATGGTGGTTATTTGGTAGACTGGTGGTGTATAAACATTGGCTGCTCAAATCACTTAACTGGAAACAAATAATTGTTGGTTGATTTTGAATCTAGAAATAAGACAAAGATCAAATGTGTTGATGATAAATACCTTAATGCATAAGGTATGGGAAATGTCAAAATCAAAATGATGAATGGTAAAACTGTTCTAATCAAGGATGTTTGGAATGTCCCTGACATGATGAGAAATCTGATGAGTGTAGGTTATCTCTCTAAGAAAGGTTTCTCAGTTACCATGAAAAACAATCTCTTGAAGTTGTATGATTCTGATCAGAAGTTTATTATGGAATCTAAGCAGGAAAGTAATAGAACATTCAAGGTGAATGTAGAGACAACTTATACTAAATTCCTTATTGAAGAAGGTGCTGAAGGTGAAAATGAGTTGTGGCAACAAGATATTAGGGCATATGAACTTCATAATCTTAGGGAATATGAGTTCTAAGAAGTTAGTACATTGCATTTCCTAATATTATGAAGCCTGAGAAGTCATGTTAGATATGCATGAAAGGCAAGCAACCCAAATTTCCATTTGCATCATAAGTGGCCCCAAGAGCAAATAATGTTTTAGGAGTAGCGCATTTTGATGCATGTTGGCCATTTGAAGTACCTTCACTAGGAGGAAACAAATATTTTGTGTCATTTATGGACGAGTTCACAAGAATGACATGAGTAACACGCAACACCCCATATTTAGGATTTATTATTTTATTAATTATTTGTGAATTATTGGTGATTATCTATATGATGTGTGTTATATGTTATGGGGTAGTGAGGATTACGATGCTAGTAGGATTATTTAGATTTTAATTAATTAATTTTTTATAATTGCAATTATTTAAATAATAAACTTATTTAGTTTGATAATTAAATAAATGAGGAAAATAGAATAATTGATGTGTAGAGATAATAAGGGTATGATGGTCATTATGGTGATAAGTGAGGGAATAAAGGGAGTAGCATACAAAGGGTCCAAGTGTTAAATAAGTAAAAAAGATAAAATAAGGAAGAATAGCTCAATCTATAAGTTCATGAAATTGGGAGAAAATGTGAAGGAAAGGCTATGGATTAGAAGAGGATTATGTAGAAACGCGAAGGAAATAATCGATTGCTAAGAATTGAGGTAAGGGATTTAATCGGGTTTATTATGATCAATAAGGGTTAATGTAGATGTAGGATTTTTTGTATGAGTGATTTGATGAGGCATGTTATTGATTCGATGAAATATGATGAAATTGTTGATGTTAATGATATACGAATGCCATGAATTAATCCCAATATGTTTCTATATTTGTTTTGATGTTAATATGTGATACATGATAGTTATAATGCATTTTTGTATGATTATTGTACATGTAATCACAATTGTAATGGATGGGATCAATGTAGAAATCACAACTGATAAGTTGTAGTTTTGCAACCATCGCAGGGCAAACCTGTCACACAAGCATCGTCGGGCGAGTGTAGCGGCAAAGACTGCGAATATAAGTCATTGAATTGACTTAACTAAAAAAATAACAAAAGAGTCGCCACTACGCTTTTATTTTATCCAAAGGAATAGGAAAAAAGAGCGAATAAAATCCTAACAAAAAGATCAGAGATCTAGGATCGGGGGTTAGTTATGCAAAGGGAAGGTGTTAGGCACCCAAAGCATCTATGGTACTCCGCAGGAACCTTTTTGAAAATTTGTATATGTGTGCTAAAAAAAGATATGTACAAAAGTTTCTGGAAAGATGAGAAAAAAGTTTTTTTTTATTTATAATTTTTGGTTTGATAGAACTTCCAATGAGTTCCAGGCCTACATACCAACAATGTGCAATATTGAAATCAAAACCAGGTAGTTCGGCTAAAAAAGACCAAAGTTGTGTGTTGGTTGATTTTAAGTAAAAAAGTTAATTAGAAAAGATACAAAGAGCTCAAAAAAGTTTGAATGAGGTTAGGTGTTTTTTAGACTTATGAAAAGAAAAGTTAAAGTATTATTACATGAATTGAAAGTTTATTAAGAAAATAAGTTTGAAAATTCATGGACTTAAGTCAAAGTTTTTTTTATGAAAGCGGTTCGAGTTTTGAAAACAAGAATCCTTTAAAAAAATAGGGAAGATTTTGAAAACTAAAGAATGGGGAGGAGATGAAGAGGCTAACCTAAGTGCATAAAATAAAAGGTAAGGGTAAAGAAAGATCTAACCGAGTGAGAAGACTAGTACTTGACGTCAAGATCCAATACCATATCCCATCCTTTGGATTATCACATAAACAACAAATAATCAGACAAAAAAACCAAGCTTCGGATAAGTCAATGCTTTTAGGTGAACTATTGTCTCTAGAAAAACGGGCAGAGTAACGGCTGTATTTTGAGGAAATCCACTCTTAATTGAGTATAACGGAATAACCTACATACAAAGATAATAACCAGACAAGACAGAATAACACCAAGGGAACAAAATTCTCCAAGTTGAGGTAGAGGTCCTAATCCTAAGTCCAAAGTCAAACTCCGAGCATAGGGATAGTAATCAAGTCCAATTAAAAGTTTTTTATGTTTAGGATGAATTATTAAGTGTTTTAGAAAAGGAAAAAACAAAGTTCAAGTGAGCAAATTCAAAATAACAAGAAAATAAAATGCTCAAGTGAGCAAAGGAAAAATGACATAGAAAATAAAATGCACAAGTGAGCAAAGAAAAAATGACATAGAAAATAAATGCTCAAGTGAGCAAAAAAAAGGCATGAAATGTAAATGCTAAAAATAAAGTGCATAAAAATAAAGAGCATAAAAATAAAAGTGGAAAGTAAAGAGCGGAAAATAAAAAGGCAATTAATAAATGTTAACAAGATGATCATCTTGAAACTTGTCAAGTATATCATCGAATTGTTAATTGTTAGTCGTCATCAAGGTGACCATCTTGAAGCTTACGCGTGAAGACTTGCCAGAAGCTTTATAGAATCAATGCGACCACACGACAAGTTTCAATTGTTTTTTTGTCAAATATATCACCGGTTTTGGAATTATCATATCACTTGATCAAAGATGATTGAGAATTTCAAATGGACAAAGTTAGTGAAAACTTGCCAGAAGCTTGATTAGAAATCAACGCGACCACACGACAAGCACCACAAGTATTGAACCAAGATCAAAGCTCAAGTCATCTTTTGGGGCTTATGTTAGAACATTGAAGTTAATGCCACCAATTGATCACTTTCCGATTTAGGACCAAAAAAAGATGAAGAATAAGAAATGTAGTGCTATGTTAAGCAATCGCCAAGTGACTTATGTAGAAGCCACCCTACAACGAGGCCGGTCAATGGTGATGTATGTGTTGAAAAAGCAAACGGGAAGAATGATATGTAGATCATCTTCTAATGTTTGTCAACATATGTAAAATAAAAAAAGAATGATAGATCAACTTGGATTATCTTCTCTAATTTCTTCCATCTTTAAGTTAAATCACTCATCTTGGTGGATTTAGGCACAAAATATATGTTGACTCAAAGCATCAAGAAATAATTATATAATTAATCCTTTGATAGATTTGAATCACCAATACATTTCTCCAACTTCATCAACATCCAAAGTCCATTGAGATTAAAGAGGAATTAGATGTACAAGAATACAATCCAAGGCAATCATCAAAAGAATGGAGTAGAAGAAGAGTAAAGATCCAAAACAAGTGAAAATCAAAATTTACACTCTGTGCAAGCGATTATAGCAGGATGCAAATCAATTGCACACTGTTATTTTTTCAATTTTTTTTAAAACGTGGCTCGTGCAATCGATTGCAACAGAGTGCAAATCAATTGAGCACGAAAATTCCACCAACGTTTTGAGAAATTAACATCAATAGAACTAAAAACAAGTGTGCTCAATGAATCAAACAACAACAATTATCAAGAGATCACATAATCAAAGATGAAGGTCAACACTCACCACTTGTAGATCTTGAGATAAATTTGCAAGAGAAACACTTCAAATTGCTTCACTTCAACTTCAAAAATCAAAATCACAAGCCTAGATCTAAGGAATTGAAGAAGAAAAAAAGAGTGGATGGAGGTTTAGCTCAAAGAATTAGAGAATTCCAATGAAGAATTCACCAATCTTTTTGAAGAAGAAAGAGCTTTGAGTGAATTTGGAGAATTGGGGAAAATGAGAGAATGAGGAGAAATTTTGACAAGGAGTATTTGGCTATCAAAAGTTTGAGAATTGAATGAGAGAAGGCCTCTATTTATAAGGTTTTGGCTTAGGAATGAGTGGTGGTTTTGAGTTTGGTTTGGAAATTAGAATTAGGCTTGGAAATTTATTTTGGAGCCAAAATTGAATCAATTAGTAATTAATTTCGAAATTCAAAGAAAATAAAAAAGAAATTGTCCAATTTACTCAAAATTTTGCGCAGCGCAATCGATTGCACTAAGTGTATTTTTTGAAAATTTGCTGAAAATAGCCAGGGAACAATTGGTTGCTCCAATGTGCAAATCTATTGCACCCTGTTTTTTATTTTTAAAAATGGTTTTAAATCAAGTTTGGGAAAAAAACATCGGAAAAACTTACATTCGCCTGATGTCTTGCACTGATACCTACAAAAATACAAAAATACAAATATACAAAGACAAAAACAAATATTTTTTTATATTTTAATCAGAGGTTAGCAGATGAAATAAATGCAGATCAATCATGCATGCAGAACATAGTTAAGGTGCTTGGTGATTCCTTGAGAGCAAACTTAGGAATAGGAACCATTAGAGTCCAACCTTGTTTCTGATCTTAATGCATTGTGATGATGAGATGATGAGGGATCTTAGGAGCAAAAATTGGGGCACAACAACGAGACAAGTGGCGAGGAACATGGTTGAAAGGTGAACTCCTGGAAAATGTATGGGGGATGGGGCCTCGCCGAACCATCGTCGGGAAACGAAGTGGAGAGTAGGGAGATCAAAGAGTCGTCGGTGGTGAAGTGGAGAGCAACCCTAATAGTAACTTTTAAAGGTCGTAACTTGAGTTTTAGGATTGTGTTTGTCACATTGGTCGAAGTATTGGAAAGCTAACATGCTGAACTTTATTATGACATAACTATATGAGCTACTTTATGAATAATTCCAGTGTGCCTATATGTTTATGAGTGGTGAATTCTTGTATGTGTAATATGCCATGATATTCTATTTGTTCTAATGATGTACTATGATTTTACTGTGATGTACTATGGTATTGTTGTGATGTACTATGATGTTGTTGTGATGTATTTGATGTTGTTTGTGATGATGCTTGGAGGATGTGCATGTTAATATGGATAGACACTATATGATGATTACATGATGATTATGTGAATGATGATGAAATTGACTAGTTGTGGTTGAAGTGTTGTATATCATGTTGTTGTGCATTCATGACATTTTTGGACATTGGTCCACCCGTGTTGAGCCTCAATCTCATTGTGTGGATTGGGTGCGATTAACTAGATCCTTTATTGGGGATTTAGGGAAGCGTTACTATGTTGAATGGTAATGAATTATGTTTTTCTCCGGTTTCAAGAGGCAATTGATCTTATGGTGGGGATCTTTAGGGGGTGAACTGATGATCCAGGTGCTCATAAACTTTGGTACCACATGCATTTTGTCAGTGTTGTTGCATTAGTATTCTATGTGACATTGCCTGAATTATGTGGATGAATGTGATGTGTTAATACTCATGAATTATGTGAATATATAATGAATAGATGATAAATGATGTTATGTGTTATTATGATATGTTGGAGAGTATAAAGAGATTATGAGTTTTGTATATTATTTGTATGACGATGTTGTTCATGACTACTAAATATTTTCCTTATATATTTTATAATGAATCATACTCAATCTTTCTGTTTGAATGTTGACTCCACGTGGGTAATGCGCAGGTGACCAGGAGTAGTTGGTAGAAGCATCTAAAGATAGCTTCATAAAGTTTTTACTTAGTTTCACTTCATTAGTGGTGTCTTTCTCTGATATGTAACATTGGGTTAGGAACACTATATTATGCGACTACTATGTTCTTTTTGTATGTTGACTTGATTCATGGATGTTTTAATTTTAAGATAGGTTGATTTAATAATTGATGAGACAAAAGTATGAGGGTTTTTTAGAAGTTAATTACTGTATTATGACAATGATTTCCGCTGCGATGTCTTTAAATGATGTGATGAATTATATTCATAAGAATGTTTCAAATTGATGTAACCCACGTGCTCTAATTCTTTCGAGATACATAGGGACGAGGTTGAAAACTTGAGGCGAGCGCGGTAATTAAAAACTTTATTTTTGTTTGTTAACAATTCATTCATGCATTCCCTTAGCTAGTAAGTATTATATATAACATACCATTTGATTCGAAGAACAAGAGTGAACCCCGTTGAGTACAACAGACGTGAGGGATGATAATACCTTCCCCTTGTGTAAACCACTACCGTACTTTTTCTCTTGGTCGCAAAACCTTGATAATTTCCTTTCTCAGTGATGTGTGATCGACCTAATGTGTCTAACGGTATCTTAACTGCAAGTGCACAGTCTATCGCGGTAGTAATAAAAAGATGTCGAACCCACAGGGACTTCATAATAACTCTAGTGCTATAAAAGTTCGCTAATTTAGCTAAGGCGGATAGTGTCACGTTTGATTTTTGGAAGTTAAGGTAGAGAAAAATTAATCGGATTAAAGAAATAATATTAAAGTGGTCGGTATGTAATAGAGTGAACCTAAGCGGATTTAATCGAACTAAGCGTATAAAGATGGTTAACTTACTTGCTCTGTAGAGATTATCAGTTTAAAAATCCTTAACTCACACTTTCGTGGTCTTATCTCGAATTATACCCCTAAAGCCCTATGCCTGCTCTCCCTAGCCCATAAGTGTTTAGAAAATATTCTTTGAAAACTTAATAAAATCTAATTAGTTTTAAAGCGCTCTCGCTGTATTTAAATCGAATGCCTAACTTTAGCTATCCGGTTAAAACCTCACACTTTCGTGGTCTCGATCCTAACCTATTCTACTTTTCTTACTTTCGTAACAAAAAGGTTTATTTTTAATTACAAAAAGTCATAACCAGAATTTAAGTTAATTAAGATTTTAACTTAAGAACAATTTAATGCCTACTGTCACTACTACTACATACCGACACAGGAAAATCTAGCTAGCCATGGTTATTAAAGCAAACACACAGGAAACATAATTGGAAAACAGTAAAGTATGCATATCGAATAAATAATGGAAACTTATCATAAATAAATTATACTTGGAATTAAACGCAATTAAAACCTGAAATACAATACTGCTTCTCACATCCTTCTTCCACAAATCGAAAAATCGGAACCTTCGGAATCGGAATTAAAATCAAAGTCTGTGGCTAAAATAAATCCTAACTAAAAATAGCAATTTCCTAATGTTGGAAATAGCTATTGGACAGTACAGAAACAAAGGGAATGAAAAACAAGAGCAAAATGAAAAACTGGAAATTGGGTTATAATTTTGGCAGAGCTTCCGCAAGAAAATCTGAAATAAAAACTCTGTCTTTCTTCATTTGAACTTCTGGTATTTATAGATGAAGGAAATGGCAGTTGGAAACTTCTCATCGTGGGCTTTGATTTGAACTGCTGAGAAAAACCAAGAAAGTGGGCGTGAGTTGAGGTTGAGAGATTTTAGGAGTATCTGAAGACTCTTCCTTTATGCTTGCCCACGTCTCCACGTTCTGCATAAACTGAATTTTAGCGTGTTACGGTCGTGGAAGGTGTGTGACGGCCTTTCTTTGAGTAGTAGCGTGTTACGGTCGTTACAAGAAGGTGACTAGCGTAACGCGGCTTGGCAATGCGTTACGACCGTGGCAGGAAAGTGACGAGCGTCACAACAGCAAAATCTGCAGACTTTTGCAGATTTGCTATTTTTCTTCTGATCTTACATGTTGACTTCGTTTACATGATCTTTTCTGCTAATTTGACTTGAGATATGTAGTACCTGCAAAAAGACATGAAAACTCGGAATATTCGGGAGTTAAATGGATCAATGCGATATTAAAACGGGCTAATTTCATAGCGAATATATGATACAATTTCTTGTTATCACTCAGGTTTACTCATTGTTTTCCTTTCCCTTCTTTAGAATAAATAACATTCGATGGCGGCTTTATTGTGTTTCAATATTTTTCGCGGTAGTGACATATGCATATACATAACATCACTTATAAGATTCTCAAAACCTAAAAGTATAAAAAAAGTTAATGTTTTATAAATTTCCGTATTATTTTTTTACAATGATTTAGATTTAATAATTGATAGATACTCTAGGTTATTGATCAACAATAAATAAATAAATAAATGCCAAAAGTTTGGGATTTGATTGCTAATTTCATATACATATGTGTGGCACGATGTAACATCCTGATTTTTTTAATAATTATTATTAGATGTTATATTATTAGATAATTAATTTAATTGGTTGTTTTAATTTAAATGTGAATTATTTGAGTAAGTGTGTCATTTAAATAATTGAGTTTTATGAGTGGAATTATGGTTATTTAGTATTGGACCTATTTATGAGAATGGAAGTAATAGAGAGGTGTTAAGTATTAAGCCCAATAAGACAATCCTAGTTAGTAAGGATTAGAAGGGAATCATAATTAGAATTTCATTTGGAGAAAGAAGAGAAAGAAGAGAAGAGAAAAGGAGAAAAAGGAAAAGTGAAGAGGAAACCTTAGAAGAGGAATCTTCAAGAGGTAAGGGTGGAGTCTCCATGTTATTGTTTGATTGTATGTTGTGGATAATGATTAGGAACATTCTAGGTTGTTCAATTTCAATTTCTAGAATCTTTGAATGTTAGGGTTTGAAAGGGAATTATGTTTTTCAACTTAGAATGGTGACCCATGACTAGAAACATGTTAGGATACCCTTTAATGATGTTATTTGGTTGATTGGAATGGGTTTTATGTGGTAATTTCGTGGGAGAAAGAAGTTGGTTCGTAGCAAAAAGAGTGCAGTATCGCAGACCGCGCTTAGCGCGAGAAAAGGCTCGCTTAGCGCGAAATGTTCTGACTTTTGGGGTTGTTTGTTCAGAGAGGTGCGCTTAGTGCGATAGGCTGGGCTTAGCATGACCTGAAATAAAAAATGTTATTTTTAGGATCTTTTGACATGGAATCTTATATGATTATATTTATTATAGTATTTTCATATATGTGATTAATTGATCCAATTGTGATTGAATGTGTTTTAGATTGGTTTTGAATATTATTTCAATGTATGTTTGATTACTTGAGTATAGTATGTTCTAATCTTATTTGATGGAATATGTTGAATAATATTGGTGGAATGATATGTCATAATGTTATTTGTTATGTGTGATGATATGTATAAGATACATGTGATGATCTTGTTGTTGAAATATAATATTGTGCAATTGATGTATAATTCACATGAGATTAATTGTGATGATATGCTTGGATAATTGAGGTTTTGTGAATAATCTTAATTTGCATATGTCGTCTTGGTGAGTTGTACATGGATACATTTGGCTCGATCCTTGTGTGGATAAGTAGCGATGAATCGTTGGGTCCACAAATTGGCTCGATCCATGATGGATAAGTAGCAGTGAAACGTTGGGTTCACATTTGGATCGATTCCATTGGGAATAAGTATCAGAGGCTTTTGGTCTTGTTCGGATTGAAAGTAAGGGCTTGGATTCTATGAATGAATCAGAAGCAGGGTTAACGAAATGTTCCCAAAAACTTGGTACCACATGCATATTGAGTCACATTTCATTGTTGTCACATGAGTTATTATTGAATATTCAATGAGTGAAATGAAATTGTGATGTCTAATCATATGGATTAATTGGATTGTTTGAATGGATGATAATTATGCTATGTATGAACATATTATACTTGTAATATTTGTATGATCATGTTATCTTGGAATATTACTTGAAGTGTGTGGAATTCATGAATAGATGTGGGTTCTTCATTACTTCCACTTATATACTTTTGAATAATAATGTGAATTCTCACCCTTTTATTATGATTTTGCCTCTACGTGAGTAACGTGCAGGTTCCGAGGATAGTCGTGCTTCGCACGAGACTAGTTGAAGAGTCTAGATAGTTTATCCGTCACTAGATAGTCTAGTCATTGCTCTAGTCATGTAACACAGGATTTATCTGGATTTCTTCTTTGATGAGATATTTGTTATGTATACTCATCTATTTTGATTTGTACGATTGAGATACTATACTGATGTGGCCTTGGTGCAGATGTATGAATTCTGATGATTTGAGTATGTTATGGATTCATCGCTTTTTCATCCAATTGATTATAGTATGGGATGTAATCATTGATAGTATATGTGAATAAGAATTAATCCGCTGTGAAATGCATAATTTGTTTTAAAGCATGAGATTTAAATATGTGTTATGATTATGACCAGTGTGCATGTATTGTTTTAATTGTAAAGTAAATCATGTGACGCCCTCTTGTTATGAATTTTATTTACTCTGATTGTGCAATAATTATATCGGGAATTAGAGGGGGTATTACACACGACATACACAAAATTAGAAGTATAAAACAATTAAACTCAAACCATCATTCAAAACCAAATTAAAATTGCATACAATATAATCGACGACACAAATAAAATATTTTTATAATTATGGATTCATCACTTTAGGGTTGATAAAAAATTTATGGAAAAAGTCAGAAATCACAAGTTTTACAAATTTGAGTTCACAAAGATCCAAAGGACTCGGACACTAAACATACATCGACATAAATCATAACCAATAATCAATCCTAATAAACAAAACATGAATACCCTCTCTGATATCACTTGTCCTACATGTCCGAGGAGCGAGATCTAAAAGTGTCAATGAGCCAAACGTTTATGGTTCTAAGAGACCTTGACGTCACATATCCATCCCAAATCTTAAGGCAATAGGGATATGAATAACCTCTCTTATAAATCCAACATTTCCTCCATTCCAAGTCGATGTGGAAATTTAGAAAAACTTTCACACTTGAAACCCAACAGTCTCCCCCTCAAATGTGAGTCACCCACATCACTAACCTTTTAACTTTATTTGATCACTTAATCAATTAAGACTCTTAATTTAAAAAATAACTATTATAAATAATAGAAATATATGCCCACATAATAATTATTGAAATATAGTAAATAAATAATATTTATATGTAAAATACTTCAACACGTAATTTCCTCTATTTTATTCTATGGAGCTTTAAAATCGAACAGTAGAAAGTTTTATGGGTCACGACGTCCCGTAAAAGCCATTACAGTCTGATCGTAGTTGACTATGGTTACTTGCATGAGGCCCTTTTGAAAAAGAGGGAGGGACTTGGGTTGCTATGGACATAGTTCGTTGTAGTGCCTCCTATGACCTAGTCATAGTGACCTCTGATTTTTTCTCTAACACCCTCTTTATATGAAATTCTTCTCCCAATTTCACTCCAATATGCGTTATTCATCTAGAACATTTAAAAATGAAGAAAGATAATTCAGAAGTAAAATGTAACACCCCGATCAATATGCATCTAGAATCATACTAATCAATTGTAAAATAATGGTAATGAGTACATTCATAAGTGATAAAAATACAAATCATAATGTATAATATACAACAATTTCATTAAATTAATACCGTACAATCAGTATGTACAAAAATTAAGCACATTGGAACTAAAATCATGTGCAACGTCTTCACACCACTCATCACATCTTTCTCAGTCCTTGCCTTGACCTGATAACCTGGCATATAATAAGGAATGAGATAAGATAAACTATCTCATTGGATCTCTCTATCACAAAGGTCAACTCAGCTCTACAGGGTAAATTGTCATTATCTCATCCAGTTAATAATCACGTTTATAATATTTCATAGGTCTTAAGTAATGAGGTGTGATACACTTTACAATAGTGTATAAGCTAATAGCTTAAATGTACGAGCCACGTAAAACAATAGAAGCTACAGATATATTACGTCGAAGCCTTTGACGAATCTCTAGCCCAATTAGTGTTTCAAACTTCGTTGACTATCGACAATCCGTTGTCCATCTTGTCAAGATTTTACGGAAGTTTTTGCCCCCTTATAATATGTCTAAGTCCTATAAGGCGGTTTCCAATAACTATCTACCACCTTCTCTCAAGACTAGTTTAGCAAGGTGGTATCCAAAGTTCTCCTATCTTTCATATAATAGGGCTTACTCTCCTATGTATCGAATTACATATCAACATTAGTCGGGTAATCTCAACTTTCACTCCCTTGATTCCATTCTCTTAAAATTAGGATTTACCAAATATTACCAAAGTTCGTTCTTTTCAATACTAAACAATTCCCTATTTCAAATAACATTGATCCAAGGGTTCCACTCACCAGGTATTTTTTTTGTAGACAAACATTTTATGTATACATTCTAAAATAGAATATTTAACTTCATATTAGTACCAAAAGCACACAATACAAGATAAAATTATGAAACTTTCTAGTATAAAATTACTTATTATTTTTCAAACCCAATTGATTTCATCTCAATTCAAATTTTTTAACCTTAGTTAACTCTATTTCAATTCCCTCAAAAACAATCATGTATCTTCATTGCAATGATATAATAACATAATTTTTATTTATCTATCCATGAATTAACACAATACATTTACATAGCTATAATCCACCCAAAAACACCTGCAATCAGGAATTGAACCAAAAACATACAGTTACCCCTCTAACTCAACTAGCCATTACCAAAAACTTAGATTCTCAATTATCCTAATAACACTTAAACTAAATAATGCTTACTAATTACTCGTTAAAGAGAGGCACAAACTCAAAATAACTGGGCATTACATAAAATATTAAAAATTAATGATAAAACACACGTGAAGCTAGAAATACTACTGGGGTAAGAATATGTCAAGTCAGTCTACATAAATATAACTATATATATATATATATATATATATATATATATATATATATATATATATATATATATATATATATATATATATATATATATATATATATATATATATATATATATATATATATATATATATATATATATATATATATATATATATATATATATATATAAAATAAAATGCTAAATAGACTGACATATATTAGAAAAAATGATAAATAGATTGGCCTATATATGCATATATAAGCCGATTTATAAGGTTTATTAAAGAATATAGATTTATTGAAAACCTTAATAAAAAATAGACTTTTAAATAAACTTTCAGGTCAGACCATACTTTTAAAAAGGTCGGACTAAAAATGAGTTTATAGTAGACCGTATGTCAGACTCAAACCTTATAAATTTGTAAGTTTATCGTATGTCAGACTGAGGCCTTATTTTATTTATATTTTGTGTCACTCTTTTTTTTTACATGAGAACCTTACTCTAAAACTTGTTGAAAAGTATGATAAAGTTCAATGAAAACGATAAAAGTTAAGTGAAAACTAGAAATATCATACAATTATTGTATAACCAACTAATAACCCACAAACTCTAATTTATAACTTTCTGTACCTCAATATATCAAACACCTCAAAGTACCGGTGCTATAAAACAAAATAGAATAGTATCAACAAAGTAAACTGTTCAATTATGCAAACAACTTGTTCGCTTTTTAAAAACATTACATTCTACAGTTAACATCTCAGAATCATCCGAAATTTCCTAAGACGCATGTGAGACATTTACCTCAAGATACCAACCCTTTAAAACAAACAAAAAATATATAAATGTCAAAAACAGAACCCGTAATTATTAACCACATTCTACTTCATCATGGTGTTAATGTGGATGTGAGATCGATCCAAAGTAAATATTCATTATTCAAAAGTGTAATATGACAAATAGAACCCACGATCTGGTGTATTCCACATCCACATTGTAAGTGTTATAGAGAACTTTCAGAGGAGGTATTAGCTTCAAATAAACAAGTTTTCAACATGAACGGTAGAGTGAAGGTGGAACCCATCCATATTGCATTTGGTAAATAAACTAAAAAACATTGTAGAAAGCAATCAAAGAGATTAACCAACCAAAGAATGGTACATTGGTACTGATCATACATGAATCCCAAGAACATGTGACTTTAGTATATCACTCACTACTCTACAACCTTTTCCGGCTAAAACTAACCATGAAATTTTTTCCCATTTATGCTGCCACTTGCCTTGCTTCCCTGTCTTGGTAGATGTGTTGCATCAAGAAAATTTTCTCATCCACAATAGTATCCATCAGTTTCTATTAGAAAACGAGTCTTCAAAATATTGGCCTGAAAAATAAACCTGTACATCGTTCATATTCGTTTCACCAATTTCATATGGCTGGAGTCTTTTGCTCAACTCATACCATCATCAGATGGCATCATATTTAGATCTGGTATCATGAAAAAACTTTCCCCAGTTGACTCAATCCTGTTTGGCCTAGATTCTGATGCTTGTGGAGGAGTATTGTCTCGAGTGTCATGAACCTGAGAAGATACTATTCTCTGGTGGGGTTGACCAGCAACCGTACCCCGCAGTTCAACAGAAGTTGAACTTGGCTTGTTATGAGATTTTGATCCAAAACCAAACTGAGATTGTAAAAAATTGGGATAAGTATTCAAACAATCTTGACATCTCAGAAAAATATCTCAAAATTATTCAGATGGAGCAAATTTCAAATTTACCTTCATCCTCTTCAAACTTTCATTTGTAGTTCTCATTACCTCAAAATTTGCATTTTTAGTTGCAATCTCCTGCAAAACAATATTTGATATATTAACAATCAAGCATGACATCTTAACATAGGTCTCAAAAAACCCCAGATCATAAAATTACCCTTTCTAAATAGATCTTTTCCTTTATCAAGGAGCTCTCCTCTTCCTTCAATTCTGCAAAAGACTGAAGAATGGCAAAAGATCAGCATGCCTTAATAGCCAAGTTTAGTCTATTTAGAGTAGTACAAAAGACATTAAATAAGTAAAGAGAGAAGGAACATAAAACTTCAATACAGTAAATAAGAAAAGGAGTGGTGGAGTCAGACCGAATAAGTCAGCATAACCCAAGGAAATGTACAATTGTAGCTAAAAATGAGAAACTCTCTTCAAACAAGTTGCTCAACAGCTTAGACCTTTGCTACTTGAATCTTACTATTAAATTAAAAATCAAAACCAAGTAATTGCTCACATCATTTACCCATTTTTACATTGATGTGTTTTATTTATACGTTGGGACACGTCTTAGATGAATGACAAGACAACGAAGCAACCATACCCTCAATTTCAGACCCATTAATTGTTCCTTCTTTCTATACCCATAAACTAATCCACATAGGACAGCCCAGCTGGCGTTACTACAGGCACGCGATATCACGTGATCGTCTTTATTTGAATCCTCACGTGACTTGGATCCCATTAGTTTAAATATATCATTTTTCTATCTTGTTTATTCTTGGCGATGAGCTTATAGAAAAACAAAATGAGGTAATCAGCAGAGCGCGCTGCATGCTGCCGACTCAAGTGGGCCAATGGCGTAGATTCTGCTATGTGCGTGTCTGTCTCTTCCAACCAAATCCTAATGCTTAGGGTTTTAACTTTTAATTAATTTCCGACTTAACTTACCAACTTTAACTACCCTCACCTTTCACTTTCAATCCCGTGATTCTGATACCTCATCTAACTCTATTAATCAAAAGTGCTTTGAAATTATAAATCAAAAATTGTTGGATCTGTATTAAATTAAATAAATTCTCATAACATAAAAACAATAATCGCTAATAACCCAAATGAAAATGGCAGAAACTCCGAGTCAGAAATCCTTAAACATTGGATTCATCTTCTATATTAACTCACAGGGACCCACAAACCATTAGTAATTCCAATTGACCAAAAACACCCTCGATCTCTTCAAAGCGAAATTTATTTTTAAAACACTTTTTTATTAAAAATATAATTAAATATTACAAAAACGAATCTCATTTTTTTTCATTTTGTTTATCGACTAAAAGAGACCGTGAGAGGGCTGGAATCGGTCAGATTATTATAAATTAAAAAAATAATTTCCAGAATCTTTTTCTAACAAAGGGTGTTTTCGTAATAAAAAAAAAAAAACAAAGCATGAGCACAAAACACCACGATCTTTCCTTTTTTTCATTCAATTGCTGACATCACACCAATCTATAGATGCCAACAACTTCCAGGGGCATTTCCGTCACCAGAATTTCATAACAAAAATAATGAAGGAGAAGATTAAAGAAAACGCACAAGTTCATTTCATTTAGATATATTGAAAATAAAATATAGCAAATTTGAGATTTTTCGGTCAGCATCCGATGTTAGCGAAAAATCGAAAACGTAATGCGCGATTGTAAAACGAGAAAAGCAAAGTAAAGAGATCGAGGGCAAAAGCGTCAAAACGAAAGGAAACTAAGTTCAAAGAGCGATAATGTCAGACAAACGAAACCGTTTCAACCGCGGTAGCCACGTCGTCCAAGGCGGAGTTACGCGGCGTTTGTAGATTTTCCGGTCAAAAAACAGAAATTAGATTTCAGATGAAGAGAACAATAGAAGGAGAGAGGTGAACACAAATTCATAGAGACAAAAACTAATCGAACCTTGGATCTGACGGCGTGGTGGTTTTGATAACGGCTGGAATCTTCGTAACCATCAGCCGTTACAGACGGAGAAGCGCCACCGCTCCAAGAGAGCGGCGTTGTAGGACTGCATCTGGTTGAAAAAGCGCGGTCGCAGCGAGAGACGGAGGCGGCTAGCCTCGATCTTGAGCGCGGTTGTTTGTTCCCCCAAGTGAACATGACTTGTTGAGATTTAGTCGTGGCGCCGTGTTTTAGCTGTATGAGAAACTCGACGAGAATCGAGTCGTCTTTCATGGCCGCTCTGGACCAGTCGTCGTTGTTGACCATCATCGCTTTGGGTGGCGGTGGTGAATAACAGTCATGTAAGAGAGAGAGAGAGAGAGAGAGAGAGAAGAATCTGGTGTGAGAGTGTGTGACAGAGAGAAAATGGTAGTGGTGATGAAAAAGAAGAAGAGAGGGTAGAGTATAGAGGATAGGTTTATATATGTATATATATTTGAGAAAATTGAGATGATAAATAAATGACAAATAAATAATAATAATTAAAAAAAATGGAGAGAGGGTAGAGAGATTATGTGGCGGTGAAGAAGAATGAAGGTGGAGTAGATTCGAGTAATTCGTCGTTCATAGGAGTTACTAAAGCTTAAAGGCAAGGGTTGTGTCGTGGTGAGGTGGGTTCTCACTCTTTTCCGCTCTTTCTCATTCTCTTTCGGACCCTAGGGACCCACATAGACTTGTGACATTTTCATTAGATGAATTTTTATAAACTCAAAAGTCGGGTAGAGTTACTTTATGTGAAATATTTTAGAAACATCAAATAATTATATTATTTTATAAATAAATAAATATATTAAAACGACGTGGTTTTATGTTATGATTAAAGGTAGAGTATCCAACTTTTTGTGAGGGGAAAAAAATTGTCCTTTTTCATTATATATAATATAACTTTTGGTAAAATTTAAAATCAAGAAAAAATTTGTAAAAAAGAAAAAGAAAAATGGATGCCAAAGAATGGTAGATTGACAAGAGATTGATATATGAACATTGATGCATGAGTTTTCAACTATCTATCTAAGTTTGTAGGATGCTAATGATCATTGTAATATATTTTTGTTAACAAAATTAATTTACATTAAATTTTATGACAATTTGTGTAATAGACTAAATGTAATATTGTTTATCAATTAAGTAACTCAATGCATTCGGGTGGTGCAATTATGGTTGTAGGGAAAATTAAAAAAAAAATATACAAATCACATGGACACTCCTTTTACATGGATAAACAGAGTATGAAGCTTCAATGCAATTATAAAGACTTCTTATCTTTCATTTCTCATGTGATTGAACCATATTCTTATCTCTTTCATCGTTTTCTTTGGCCTCCAACCTTCATCATTTTCTTTCCCCGACTTCTACCATCTTTATAGGCGTTCCATCGTGTTTGAGGTAATTCATCTCCATACTTTGTTTATTTTCGTCTATGAAATTGGTTTTCATTTCCATGCTTAGTTTTGTTTTCATTGGTATATTTAACCTGATTGAGCAACATTTTGGTTTTCATTTTCATTTGGTTATTGAACTTGCCTATGTTGCTTTTGTTCTGTAAGTTACTCTGATTTGAATAACCTCTTATATGAAGAACCTCATTTGAATAACTTCTTGAATAATTCATTCCTCTCCACAAAACTTTCGTCGTTGCCTACTCAATCTGAAACCTTCCAAGTCCTTCAATCGTACATTCAGGTATTCATTCTTTTATTCCCCATTTTCTTCTACTTTCTTTTACTCGTATGATGCTGATCATTAGAGAATGTGACGATTTAGGTCATAGGAAACACTTAAGTAATGATGAGCGTAGAGTCTTGTGGGAGGAATGCATGCAAGAGATGAGGGATGCTCTAGGGATAGAGGAACTAGATAGGGTTATGAACAAGATTGATTCTAAAGTTCTAACCTCTGATAGTGATTCTGACTCTGCCTCTTCAGGTTCTGTGGAGCTCTCCTAATGAAAACCAACAACTTGCTCAAAGGAGAAGCCCTATGCTTCAAACAAAGCGTGGTTAAAGACCTGGAAATTGCAACCCTCTGGTCTCTCTAGAATGTTTCCTCCACGGGAAATGAAAGTGATGTAATCTTGGAACCATGTGAGACCAGGGAAAATGTTTGTATGTCCCAACCCAAGAGAGTAAACCCTAAGTGGTTTTACTTCTATGTCGGGGTCGTAGAAGAGTTAACTATACAATTTCCCTTCACCGACTTTGAAACCGGCATACTACGAACAGTGAACATAGCCCCCTCTCAACTTCGCCCGAATAGTTGAGGATTTATAAGAGCTTTTGAGCTGATTTGTAGAGCTCTGACCATAACCCCAACTATAGGTTTATTTTTTTCATTCTTTAAAATAAAGAACACAGATTCTGGAAGTTGGGTTGCTATCAGCGGTATCTCTAAGAGAAGCTTCCTTTAAGCCTATAGCTCCAACTTCAAAGGCTACAAGGAATGCTTCTTCCGAGTTAGATGTCGTCCTCGGTGTCCACAACTTATCTATGGCGTTGACGGGCATCATAAGTTTCCTCTATATTGGACGAGCAACTCACTACCCATCTCTGGCTTTGATTATGACGCCTTAAGTGAATTAGAAACCTTGTCTCTTGGGATCTTAGATTCATTTCGACCAATCAGAGTTAGGGATTTGATAAGACTATCCCAAAATGAAGTCCCTGCTTTCTTGGGTAAGTTTCTTTTTACGCATTGCCTTTTTGCCAGATTTACTTCTCTTAACTAACCTTTTTTCTTACTTTCCTGCATGCAGACAAAATGACTGACATGTCTGTAAAAGAGCAGAAGAAGATGGATGGCGGCAGCTCGGGCTGCTCAGATGGGTGATGGTGGCCCCTCCGAGGCCAAATAAAACTTGGTCGGCCTAGAGATCCGGGCACCCAAGAAGAAAAAGAACACGAGTTCTAAAGTAAACACGTTAGAAACCATAGTGATATCGGCTACCCCTGTCAAACGCCCCTTAGACGCTGAGCCGGATGGTGAGAAAACTCCAAAGAAACTGAAAACTATAATGGCAAACGAGGTAAATCAAGTAGATTGGGAAGTTTTTACTCTGTTGAAAGAAACCGACGACAACTCAAACCATCCTTCATCCGAAAACAAGTTGTGGTCTGCTGACTTCGATGGCATCAAATTTTTGTATGACTATCTCAATGCTTCAGAAGATGTGAACAAATTGAAGAACCTTGGCGCTCAGAAGATCACACCACATCTAAGCTCATACTTGATGAGGTGTGTTGTTCTGGCCCGGGGTCTCTTTGAGTCCGGCGATGATGTAGACAAGAAAAACTCTGAACTGGAAAAGGAGATCAAAAGGCTGCCAAAAATGAGAAATCTCTCAATGAGGAGAATTCCAATTTTAAGAACAAGGCGCTTGAAAAGATAAAGGCCTTGGAAAAAGAACTTGTCATGGTAAAGACCTCTGATGCCGAGCAATCAACCAACCTGCAAACTTTAGAGAAATCATGCTCCAAGCTAAAAGAAGCTTTGGACAAGTCTCGGATGAATGTACTAAATGTCGGGGACGTGGCTTTTAATCAAGCAAGGGCCTAGGTCGTCTGTT
This sequence comes from Vicia sativa, assembly GCA_021764765.1. Classification (NCBI taxonomy): domain Eukaryota; kingdom Viridiplantae; phylum Streptophyta; class Magnoliopsida; order Fabales; family Fabaceae; genus Vicia; species Vicia sativa. The sequence goes on along the minus strand of CM038794.1, from coordinate 238,414,046 downwards.
TGTACTCAGATCTCGACATCTCGGAGGTTGATTTTTTCAAAACTATAGTGGATGGGAAGCTAGTGGAGGTTGACGATGGTGATAGAGACGCCACACTGAGTGAAGAGCCGATTACCGTGGAAGTTTCTCACCTCAAACTTTAGCTTTTCACTTTCAGTCCTAAGTAGTCACCCTTTTTGGTGGGTGTATTTTGTAAAACTTTAAAATAATTGCCCTCTAGGCCTTTAAATTTTAGCACCACGCATTTCATATTCTTCAAATGTTTAACGTCTGCTTGTATGATTTGTTTAATGCTTTAATTTTGTGAATAGAGATATGTGATAATAGCCCCCCAAGTCAAATGGTTTATTTTAAGCCATGAAGACTTTGTTGGGAAGACATGATCCTCAGTTCATTGAGAATACTTAATCTATGCGGGCAGACTAGCCCCCGAGTAATTTCTCGAGGTTTTGCCAAGTCACACCTTATCAAGTTTTCTAAAACGACTCAAGGCTTTAAGCCGAGTTGTGTCGAAACGTCGGGTTGTGCCTGATACTGATTCAAGCAAAGTATCTTGAACCAAGGCTTTAAGCCGAGTTGTGGCGAAATGTCGGGTTGTGCCTGTCACTGATTCAAGCAAAGTATCTTGAATCAAGGCTTTAAGCCGAGTTGTGGCAAAATATCGGGTTGTGCCTGTCACTGATTCAAGTAAAGCATCTTTAATCAAGGCTTTAAGCCGAGTTATGGCGAAACGCCGGGTTGTGTCTGTCACTAATTCAAGCAAAGTATCTTGAATCAAGGCTTTAAGCCGAGTTGTAGAGAAACGTCGGGATGTGTCTGTCACTGATTCAAACAAAGTATCTTGAACCAAGGCTTTAAGTCGAGTTGTGGTGAAACGTTGGGTTGTGCCTGTCACTAACTCAAGCAAAGTATCTTGAATCAAGGCTTTAAGCCGAGTTGTGGCAAAACGTCGGGTTGTTCCTGTCACTGAATCAAGCAAAATATCTTGAACCAAGGCTGTAAGCCGAGTTTTGGCTTTAAGCTGGGTTGTACCTGAGCCGGGTCACCAAAGGTGAATTCCGAGGAAGGGAGTCTGTTACAACTTATTGATCTTTACAAGCTAGAATTAATTTTTAGATGCCTTGTTAAAAACTCTGGGCCTTGCCTAGGGAAAAGAGTACACCATCATTATTCACGCATTTTACATTATTTAACTGAAATACATTTTGAGACTAGCTACATTCCAAGTCCAAGGTACCTCTATGCCTTCCAGAGTCTCTAATTTGTAGGCACCATTATGTAGTTTCTCTAGTACTCAGAATGGATCCTCCCAATTAGGAGATAGCTTTCCCTTCTTGGTTGGATCCGTAACCCTTTTAAGCACCAAGTCTCCGACCTCGAAACCCCGTTGCTTCACCTTTAAATCAAAATGTTGTGATATTCTCTGCTTAGCAGCGATTTCTCTAAGGTGTGTTGTATTTCTTACTTTTTCTACAAGGTCGGCTTCAGCATCCAAACCTTGGTTATTAGCTCCTTCCTAAAAAATTTCTCGTCTCCATGATGGTAAGGTGACCTCCACAGGGATCATAGCATCGACACTTTTGATATGAGCTATCATCTCGCCCTTTGCCCGTTTTGAGTGCCGTTAGAAGCGTTGGAAAACTAGTGCGATATTCTTTTCAATAAAAATGATCTTGTTGGTAATAAGTGATTTAATAATAACGTGATTATGTAAATGACTTATAATTGTGTTATTTGGTTTGTGAATTGGTATTGGGTGTGAATGACATTGTTTGACTTTGATTTGCTACATGTTGTGTGGTGTATTGATGTGATGAATACCTCGAGTATGTGTTATTTGTGAACAATGATATGATGTATGTATATGTGAAATTTGGTGAAGATAATTCAAATGTGTTTAATTATGGAGAATATGCTTGTATGATTAAGATTTGAAGTTGGTCTTAATTTGCATACGCTCTGTGTATATTGCACATGCAACATTTGTGTCAAGAGGCAATGTTTGGTAATTTCCTGGGAATTATTGAGTTGTCCCAAAACTTGAGTGGTTTTGAAAGCTTAAGGCCGAATTGAGCTATTGGAGTGTTATCCATCTGGAGTGGACTCGGCAGGACCGGTAAAAGATAACGAGTTTGGCACCACATGCATTTGCATAGTATTAAGTTGCATTGGAGTCACATGAATCAATGTGAATGTTGTGTTTTTGGGTGTTAAATATGATATTTGAACTAATTGTATATATGTGGTAATTATGATTAATTCCATGTGAAATATGAATTGATGAGCTATGTTTATATGTTGAATATGTATGTTGGATCGTTTATGTCGAATACATGATTACATGAAGTGTGAGGAATTCATCGGTTTTATGTATATTGTACATTACTTATTACTATACTTCCTTATAATGATTGTAAATTCTCACCCTTCTGTTGGAATGACGTTTTATACGACGTCGCTCAGGTACCAAAGTTAGTGGCACTTCTAGCAAGGATTAGACGGAGGAGCTAGTTCTATTTAGCGTTTTCTTAGGTAGTGAGTCATTGCTCTGGTCAAGTAGCACGGGGATAGCTTGGTTCATGTTTGATTTGTATGAGATATTTGACATACTTTATGTCATTTGTTTATATTATAACATATTAGGAAGATAATACAAATATTATTATTTCGTATTTGGCATTGTATGTTGAGATGGATGACCTTACTGCCTAATAATTTATCATATGAAGTGGTTTTGAGATTTATGAGTTGGTATCATGTAGAGATGCAAGTGTTTCGTTATGACATGCATAGTTGTTAAATATATACAAGCATGAATTTAAATACGTGTTATTTGAGCATGACCAGTGTATGTGTTGTTTTATTTTAGATATATATGTGATGCCCTCTTGATATGCATGCTAATTTACTCTACTTGTGCGATATATTTATGTGGGGAATTTGAGGGTGTTACAGTTGGAAGTTCAGTTGATTAAGCTTCGTACTTTGGGTCTTCATCCTACATATCTCGCTTGATTTCAATGTTGATGTTATGTGTGTTTTCCCTTCAGGAGCACCTTGTCATAATGTTGAAAGTTGAAAGACGTCGAAGGATAAGATCTAGGAATTGCTCGATGTCGGGGCATTTAAGGTTGATCCAAATGTTTTAGGCCTGTAGGTCAATCACATTCCATGACCAACCGAAGGTCTGATTATTCATCCTCAAAAAGTATCTCATGAATCTCATGCACGACCGGTGTGCCCAGAATATTTTTTCCAACTGTTGTTGCGTGTTCCATGTTTTGATAATTAGATGGTTAAATAGAATATGTATCATCCACATGCTTAGTCAGACCATCAGGAGCCAAGGGAATCATAAAATAGGTTGGTGTAGTGCCTGTGAATCTTAATAAGTTGTTATCTCTATTGCTCAAGTTCTCATAGAAGGAAACCAAGAAGATGGATCATGCTACCTCTCATTATTGTGAAAGATTCGATCTTGACGCCAATGTAATTACTTCGCATGGACACTTGGCCCTTCGGATGAAGGAAATATGTCATCCAGAGATAAGATTAAATACGAGATCAATTCATAGATTGTTGTGTTCACACTAGATCGAAAGAGGAATCCCTTACCAAAGTGCATCTTCTTCAGCAATCAGTCCATACGGATTCAAGTCTCCTAAACATGTAAATTTTAAATTTCATTTGCATTCTCATTTGTAATCTTTCTTATTTTTTTTGGTAATTTCTTGTATGCAAGACTTGTTCATCTTTGTGAAGATTTATGAACTGAAGATTTATCAGATAATAAGCTGAAAGTTTCTGTCTATGATTTGTATCTAGAATGATGGGAGTTTTTCAACTATGAAGAAATAGGAAGTTGTAGATTCTTTTGTTTATGATTGACATTAATTTTAGTAAAACAAATTAAGCAGCAATATGTTGAGGTGAACAACATGTCGAATAAGACGTCCTATGCTGAGTCATTCGACATCGTAACTGGTGCAACTGACTTTCATTGATTTTGTTAAGTGGTTACATAGGCTGAAGTCTTTGGAGATATTATATTATCTTGATATTAAGGTCTGGAAGATTCAAGAATAATATTGACTTTCTAATTATGGAGAAAAATTAGGAAGGTTATGATTTAATACTTATTTTTGTGCATAAGTTTCTATAGATTTGTAGGTGCTGATATGCTGTGATTTAAAGCACAAATCCAGTTGGGAGAAAGGTTATAAATGGAAGTGTTTGTGACCTAAACGAGTACCATCCAAAAGTGTAAAGTTCCTATTATTTGGGTTGAGTCTGCAAGTCACTCTCTAGGAGAGTTGGTATGTGTGATCCTCTCGAATATCATGTTGATATGAGAGTAGGACTGATGTTATAGAGTTGTAATTCTCTGTTGTTCATTCTTAAAGCTTTTAAGCATAGAATGTATATTGTTCTTGGATGAAGTTTTGAAGCAAGTCCAAGTATGATTGTTAGTCAAGAGTCTTGACTAAATGTATGGTTATATATATATATATATATATATATATATATATATATATATATATATATATATATATCATTGAACGTATTCTTATAACATTTTTTTTTTGTATATAACGCGCTGCATAATTTTATAAAATTGAATGGTTTTTTTTGTTGGAAATTTTGTGTTTTGAAATTATGCTATGCATAATTATTTGGTTATGTTCTACATATTTTTTGGTGGTTCCGGAGATGCATATTTGACTACACCTTTTAATAATAAAAAAACAAAGCAAGGGAATATATAGACGTGCATCTCTGGATAAACCCTTATTTTTTGAAAAAAAGAGAGGATCCGGAGACGTATCTTCGAATTCTTTGTTAAAGATATTATAAGGTTTGTAAAGTCCTTATTACTCAACACCTTCTATAAATAGGGTTTCTCATTTCATTTTCTTTACAAAAATCAGAATGAATCTCCATCTCCATCTTGCATTTGTGTATTTCAATGGCGCAAATCCCTCACTTTAGTTTAGGGTCTTGAGGACATATTTCTCATTTATCTGAAATCCAAACTGAATACTCTACTACGATATCTAAAAAAATCAAAGCATTATCAAGCTCTGTTACTTTTCTCCCTCTATTGATAATGAAGGGAAGACATGGTTCAATATGCTAGAACTGAAGACGAATGGTGATTTGAAGGTTATGTGGAGTAACTTTTACAGCTACTCAACAAATGACCCAATTGAAATAGATGGAACGTTTCAAGATCAACCAAATATATTATAAGGATGTTGCAACATCTTGAACCACTTGTTTGTAATGACATGTAATGTTAAATTTATGTAAGATTTATCTACATAATGTTTATTTTGATGTTAATTTATGTTGATTTTCCATCATGACATTGTTTCTGCATGCCGCTGTTTTAAAGTACCAAAGCATATTTCAGAGATGCACATCCGAAAAGCTCACATACTAATGAACTGAAGGGGATTACGAAGATGCACCTCTAAATCAACCTTTTGTGCTTACAAAGATGCATCTTCAGACCAAATTTAAATAGAACAATGGTTTCTCAATAATTTCGCTGAGATATGGGTGAAAAAAGGTGTGTTCAGAGATGCATCTACGAACGCTAGGTGAATTTGACACTTTTCATGATGGTGTGGGATAACACATAAGGGTGGAAAGAGTATTTTCCTAAGTTTTTATTCAGTCGATTGTTAAGCCCAATATTTTGTATTGGCTCAATCCTTCTATGGGTATGTTTGTTTTGCCTTTTAAAAAATAGATTTTTTTGTGTGTTTATAAAAATGATTTTTATAAAAATGTTTTCTAAAATATTAAATGCTTTTTCAAATTCATTTTTATTATTTAAAGATTAATTTTAACATTATACAACTTAAATATACATTACTGAAGATCAAAACATAGTCAAAATCGTAATTTTTTTCTAAAATGTATTTCAAAAATAATTTTTATGAAAAACTATTTAAAGTAGCTTCAAAATTATGTGATTTTTGACATTTTGATATAAAAAATTACAATAAAATGATGAAATACCTAAAATAACATTTTAAAAATAACTATTCAAACCAATTTTTATTTAAAGCTTTTATTAAAAAATTCTTTGTAAATTTGTTTAACAAAAATATGTATTACTATAATTTTTTTTTTTAAAAAAACAAACAATAACATATATCTTTGTTTATGCAACAAGCAATAAATATGTATGAAATAAATGAAATGTATTATTTAAAAAATAATAGCTTATTATGCACTAAAAATGATAACAGAGAATACACAAATGAAAATTATTATTATTTTGTAACGTGTCATACCTCATTTTTTACCCCTAATATCTTAGTTCATAATCACATATGCATTCACATCATAACTACTCATTCATTTGAACTTCTAAAGGTACGGGATCAAAGGCTCGTGCCATTAGGGTTTTTCCCTATGAATGGAGGTTGCTACTTTTCTCGAGTTAATTCAACTGGTACTCTCATCATTCCTGGCATGAGCTTAGGGTTTGTTGATCAATACACTAGAATGAGGCATGGCATAAAAAGTGAATTTTAGAATTCTTTGTGATCAAGGGTTTGTCACTTATTCAATGACTTGTTTGCTCAAAAGTTGTTCTGGATTTGGAGTCGATTCAAGTTTGGCAAGCATCCGTTCAGGAGGATATTTTTGAAAGTGTGATGCTACATTCAAGGAATACTCAAAGAGAGCATTTCGTTAGGCAATACAAAACAAGGCATTACAGTAGAAATGATTTTTGAATCAAAATTCACTTCGTGACTTAAATTTGAATATCTCTTCACGAGCAAGATTCTAAGTTTCAAATGAAAGTTTTTCTATAGTCATCTTTGGGTTTATTTTGTGAAATTATCCAAGTAAGGTTCGATGTATTCTGCTTCGTTCTTGTCGTGAGTGAATAGAAGCATCGGGAACTCTTAGTGCTAATTGAAGAAGACTTGATTTCGGATAAAAGATTGAGGACTTGGAATTGCCAAGTTTATACTTGATTCAAGCTTACAAAGAATTTGAAGATGGAGGTTTGAGTAATGAAAGAAAAGATAGTTCTAATTTGGAAGAGAACTCTCGTATTACACCTTCTAAAATTCCAAATCAATACCATTTTTCATTCACCATTCAAAGTCATAAGCTTAAAAAAAAATCATCCATTATTCAAGATGTCAAGATCCAAGCCAATTTCTTTATTAAAATTCTCTACACATTACAAGTACATCATCATGTCACCAAACCATACCATACCATTTCAATTTTGTATAAAAGGAAACCAAAATACAAAGTATTACAAATGAACTCCTAAATTTTCCTAAGTCATCATCAACCTAAAAATACCTGGAACCTAGCTTTGCATTATGCCCAAATCCATATTTTACTTTCCAAGCAACCATGCCAAAAATCTTCTTGAAGTCCTATGCATAAACAGGTCAAAAACCAGTTCGAAATACGCTCCAAACATCTTCCAAACTCTACATCAAAACAAGACCAAGAAGTAAATAAAAACCATGCTGCAGACCTTGTCAAAGCTGCAAAGCTCATGCACAAAAATGGAATAAACTCAGACCTGCATAATATTCACAAAAAAACTAGCTAAACGTGAGTCTTCTTGCAGGCATTCATCATCACTTGCCATGCCTTCCGTCGTATACCAGGTTTGCTACAAGGCCGGGCAATAAGCACCAGTAGAACCTATGCACCAGATGCAACAACAACTCAAACTTAAGACCAGCCCTGCAAATTAAACCAGATCAGAAAAAAAACTTGCGTTTTGATAAACCGGTGCAAAAATAAAACCCATAAAACTGGTCATCGAAACATTCAGGCCAATAGAACTGAAAACTGAAATAGGCTTTACTAACAGTTTGGCACTAACAATTTTTTTTGACTAACCAATTTCTAACAAACATAACTAACTTTTCCAGTAACAAACTTCTAACAAACCATATAACAGGGATAACAGAAAATCCACAGGGATAGAGTTACAGATCAAAAATCGGGGAGAGATCGAGTTATGGAACAAATTCACAAACCAGAAGCAGAATGGGGAGAGATTGAATTATGCATAACATAATTTGAAATTCAGAAAAATCAGGGGATATTGACACGATACAATTATGCAGAAATCAAGGAATTCAAGATCGTTATTCGTTCACAGAAAAACTCATAAGAAGAAGAGAGCGTTCACTTACCATTATTCAAACTTACCAGAAAACGAGAGCTCTCGCTTCCATCATCAAGATCTTCAATCTCTCGCAACCGCACCGTATATCTTCATCAAATCTCAGCAACAGATCCATCTTCGTCGCATATCAGCATCCTCCGCTTCAGGCAGCATAACCATGGCCCTCTGCAAACTGTAATCAACGAATCAACCAACAAGTTGTCCATCACAGAAATTCGGAAGAAGAGTGATTCACAGAGGGAGTTTGAAAAAGAAGAAGAGCAAGAAAAATAAATAAAAAATAAAAAAATAAAAATGTGACGATGGACTTATTGTTTGGGCTTAATGTGTTGGGCCTAATTCTTGCTCTTACTCGAAAATTTTACCCTATATCCCCTACACTTATTTCGATACCCCTACAATTTTTTTAATATTCCAATTTTATCCTTTTACTTTTTTTTATTTTTATATAGAATTTTTTTTTAAAATTAACAAACCGGATAACCCAAAATGGCTACATCCGGTACGTATTTTTTTAGGAACCGGATAACATGGCATAGCTAAATCCGGAATGCATTTTCCCCCGGAAAACCAAGCCATAAGTTATCCGGTTAACAATATTAACAAACCGGATAACCTTAAGCTATGTATTCCGGTTTGTAGTATATTGCCAACCGGATAACATGTTGTGTAGTTATCGGTTCGGTTTTTTTTTTAAATTTTTTTTATTTAATTTTTTTAAAATTTTGTTAAACAGGTGTTATTCCTCAGATATGCAATAAAAATCGGACATGCGTAGATACCACTAATCTATTTACCTCTGCAGAACGTTTTGCCACAAGAGAAGAGGCGATAAGATGGGTTAAGGAGATTGGAATCAGGAATAAAGTGACCGTTATAATAACACGTTCAGATACCAAAACAGGCAAGAGAGGAAGAAGTGATAAAGTAATATTTGGTTGTGATAAAGGTGGAAAATACAAAGAAGGAGAAAGTGAAACACAGAGTGCTAGTAAGAAATGTGGTTGTCCGTTCAAAATTAGATCCACACCGTCAAAAGATGGTTTCGGATGGAAGATTGATGTAAAATGTGGAGTTCACAATCATGGGTTACCTGATACATTTGAAGGGCATCCGTTTGTAAGTCGACTTAATGCAGAAGAACAACAACATATTGTTGATTTGACAAAACATCATGTTCCACCAAGACACATACTTTTGTCATTGCAGGAGCGAGATCCAGAAAATGTCACTCGGATCACGCAAATATATAAGCACAAGAGTAAAATACAGAAAGATATAAGGGGGCCTAGAACAGAAATGCAACATTTGTTTAAGCTGGTAGAGGAATCAGATTATGTATACTGGAGCAGGAAAAAAGATGATTCAGAAGTTGTGAGGGATATTTTCTGGGCTCAATTAGTGAAGTTGTTGAATATGTTTCCTATTGTGTTGATTATGGATTACAAGACAAATAAGTATAGACAACCTCTATTTGAAATAGTTGGTGTGACATCCACTGAGTTGACATTTGCTGTTGCATTTGCATATATGGAATCAGAGCAGACTGAAATTTTTTGTTGGGTTTTGGATAAGTTGAAACAGTTATTTACTAAGGACGGGTTTTGGCCACAAGTGGTGTTGACTGATAGAGATCTTGCCTTGATGAAAGCAATTGAAATAGTATTTCCCAAAACAACCAATTTGCTTTGTCGATTTCACATCAACAAAAATGTGAAAGCGAAGTGTAAGGAATATGTTGTGGATGACATGCGGGAGTCGATAGAGAAAATATGGTATGAACTTGTAAGGGCTAGTGATGAAGTAGAGTATCAACAACGGTTGCAACAACTTGAGCATGCATGTGTTGACTTTACATCATTTATTGATTATGTGAAAGATACATGGTTGTCTCCGCATAGACATAGATTCGTCGAAGCATGGACTAATCAAGTGTTGCATTTGGGAAACACCACGACCAATAGGTATGCATATGTTAATATATCTTGATTTTAGTCAATGTTTTTTTATATTATTTTTATTGTCGACTTACTTGTTTTTTAATTTATTTAAAGGGTTGAATCCGCACATTGGAAATTGAAGCAAATGTTGGAGAATAGTTTAGGTGATATGTGCAAATGCTGGGAGGCTATGAATGGCAATCTTAAGATACAATTGGGAAACATTAGAGCTTCATTTCGTAAGAGTTTTATGAAGTTGAACATGCACACACTAGCCAATTTTATGGAAATTTGCATGGATCGTATCTAGAGCTTTGAGGCATATTGTCAAGAGTGGGCGAGGTTGATATTTTACAGTACACCCAAAAGCGGGTGTACTCATAGAAAAGTGTATGGGTTACCTTGTGCTTGTGAGTTAGGAGATATACACGAGTGGTGATCCAATACCAATAAAGGTTATTCACATTCATTGGAGAAAGCTAAGTATGGAAGGCAAACAAGAGGTGGATGCAGATGATGGATCAGAGGTGGACATGACCCATGCAATTGAGGAAATTTGAAAAGTATGGCAATGTGATGTTGTCGGAAAAGAGCATTAAAGAGTAGGTGTGTGAAATTGCTTATCCCACTACATCAAAAATGTTGCCACCACCGAAAAATAAAACCAAGGAGGAGTAAAGAAGAATGGGAAGAGACCTGCGGGATATGATGTTTATCGTGATCCTTCATATCACGAGTATGTTGATCGAGCGCACTCGAACTCCCAAAACTCTTCAAAGAGGGTATGTTCACAATTATCCCAAACCTCTGATAAGAAACCATGTAGTAAATACATTACACAATTTCTAGCACAAATTAGACCATTTATTGATGACATTGTTGATGTGATGAAGGATGGAAATTGTGGGTTTAGAGTCATTGCATTGTTTCATGGTTATGGATCGGATGGATAGTCAATTGTTCGTCGTGATTTGGATAATGAACTTAAAGGTCCTAGAAGCAAGCTGTATGAAAAGTTATTTGGACCTCGTTTTTCGATAGTGAGAGATTCGTTGATGATATCAAAGTTAGGTCCTCAACCACTAGAGAAATGGATGACATTACCTGAAATGGCTTATGTAATAGTTAATCGGTATAATGTCATTGTTGTCTCTTTGGGTTTTCCTTCTTTAACGTTCTTTCCTATGACGACTTCACATTCACCTAATGTGTCCATTTACTGCATTGGATTTGTAGATGGAAATCATTGGGTACAGGTAATTATTTTTTAAGTTACGCTTATACTTATTTTTTAAGTTACATATATACTTATTTTACTTATTTGTTTTATTACGCATATACTTATTTGTTCAATTACTTATAACCAGGTAAACATGAACGAAGGATTTCCGTTACCACCCATCACATTGGCTTGGAAACAATTCCGCACAAAAGAGGCGACTTCTTGGATGATAGGATTTGGCGGACGACTACAACATTGGCAGCGTCTTACACCTGTAGTAGCGCCACATATTATTAAACTATAATTGTTATGTCTTGTTTTGTTTTGTATTCATTTGACATTTTTATTTCACGCTAGATTTTGGATTCAGATGTCTTTGTTTTGTTTTATATTCATTTGACATATGACTTTCATGCTAGATTTTGGATTGAGTTGACATATATCTTTCATGCTATATTTTAGATTTTATTTTAATTTTTATATATAGGATTGTGGAAAGTAGAAATATTAAAAGAGTGCACAAAGCAATAGATAACTCTAACAGAAATACATAAATCATAAGATAATACATGTCACAAAATACAATATAAGTCTAAAAACAATAAACAAGGCAAATCATGGAGATGGGTAAGGTATCGGTCCTCCCTGAGGTAGTGGTCCGCCCTGAGCTACACGTAATGATCGAAAAATCTCAATGAACTCATCGTCCTCCTCATTTGCACCGTGACACTGCAAGTAGCGATGAAGCTCACCTGATATTTATGCTAACCTTTCGTCTTCCGGTCCATCAGCATAAACAGGCACTGGGATCTCTCTCACCTCATTTTCTGGCGGTGCTACCAATCGAGGATGTGACACCATATAATACCAACCCAGATACTCATCAAATACATCATAGGGTCGAACAGCAAAAACTGCATCCCGAATAACATCCAAAAACCCCTGAACATAGCTTAACCAGTCTACATCCACATCAAGAGACTCAACAGTAGGAGGATGGTGGGGTATGTATTGTTTGTATCCAAACTGACACAAACATCTGTCGGGTAGATATAGCATTATTGTACCATACCATTTCAGACCACCCTTGTATAGACATATATCATCAAATGGACGTATATGTCGGTGATCCTCAAAAGGACACCAAATGACATCATCCGTGTCAATGCATCTAACGCACCCTATCGCTCGACCTTTGTAGTGGATTTCCAACACCACTTCATCGCCTCGAAGTGGACTACCTACACCGCAAATCCGATAGACCTCTTTTCCCAATAGAGAGAAAATACTCATGGATCCAGCACTGTTACACACCATGAATAATATAAATAAAATTCATAAATAACTAAAGATAATATATATATATATATATATATATATATATATATATATAAATAACTAAGGATAAATATATATATATATATATATATATATATATATATATATATATTTTATACCTGTAATAGAGAGGCATATCCACCCAACTGTTTGCAGGAATAGAAAGAAGCATCACCTAAGTAACGGTAAAGATTAACCAGTGCCGCCGCTCCCCAACAATATATACCACATCCATTCAAATCCCTAAATAGTGATAAATATTTTGCCTCCACCAGAGTAAAGGTCTTATCAGTCAGAATGGTGCAACCCAATAACAACATCATGTACGCCCGGCAGACAATCAAACAGTCACCGACGCTCAAAAATAATCTTTAACGAATCCAATCTGTAGTAAGGACCTCTACAAAATTGGACCTCCTCAACAATCTCCTCCAATGAAACTCCCATAAGATCAATCGCTAATCTAATAGCGTCATTATCAGTAAACCCTTCTGCAGGGTCAACCAAGTCACCCCTAATCGGCACGTGAGAAGACATGAAACATCGTCTAAAGTAATGGTCATTTCACCAAATGGCATGTGAAATGACGATGTTTCGTGATGCCATCGCTCTACAAATGCCGATACGGATGTTGGTCGATCCTCGACAAACGGTTCTTTGAAGAGATGATAGACCGTAATTCAACAACCGGCTCTATAATAGGAGGAAGCATATGGAACCCAACCGATCAATTTTGCCATGTGCAACCTTTAACTCTTTTTGGATGTCTCTCCGAAAATAATTTATACCAAACATGTTATAAAATATATAAATTTTAACAAATAAAAATTATTCAAAATAAAATGATAAATATTAACTTACCTCGCCAAACCAAAGATGACGAGCAACGTGACCATCATATCTGATTAAAAGAGAAGTATCGGTGGGTCCGCCTGGAAAAGGTGGATGCACCTGATCCCCTGCAGGCAGTTGATGTCCCTCTGCATTGTCTGCTTCACGGCGATGTTGTCGCTCCTCTATTCTTCTACGTACATTATTGTCACCCGCTCCTCGTCTGCGAACCATTGGAAAAAAAGAGTCAAAAAACGGATAACCAAACCGGAGAATTTTACGAAATACGCAGCAACAATCCGGATAACCCAAGCAGTGGTTATCCGGGGTGAACGGAAGCAAACCGGATAACCCTGAGACGTGACTTCCGGAGTGTAAAACCCAAACCGGATAACCCACTCACGTGACTTCCGGTGTGTGTTAAAACTTTTAAAAACACACCGGATAACCCACTTACCATGTTATCCGGTTTGTAAAAATTCATCAACGCATAAACCGGATAACTTACTTTTGTGTCTTCTGGAGTGAAAAATGAAGATCGGATGTAGGCTTCTTGGGTTCTTCGATTTGTCAAAAAATTATCTTTCTCTCTCGATTTTCAGAAGTTAAAATGGTAAAAGTGAAAAAAAAAATAGGTAATTAGTATTTATACAAGGGCAATTTCGTCCAGATGTCAAAATTGTAGGGGTATGGGAATAAATGTAGGGGTACGTGGTAAAATTTTCCTCTTACTCTCTGCCAGGTCCATGTACTGCCCTTGCAATCCATAGTTTTACATTTTTTAAATTGGAATAATGCTTAGCATAGGGTTAAAATTAGGATTTCTAGGCACTCTTTTCAATTCCGTATGATTGATTGTGTTCCTTAGCATGATGAGTACCATATTGACAGGTTCTGATCTCTCGATGAAATTTTTGTTGAATTCCATAGCCTTGTTATTTGCTATTTCATTTTGTGGTTTGTGTGAGCTTTCGATGAAGACTCCTCGCACCTCGAGATATTAGTGGATTACTTCGCGTGGCATAGTTTTGTATCTTGTGCAGGGTTATTACGCGATGATTCGAATGCATGTGATTTATTTTCACATGAATCGCTTTGACGCTTATCTCCTACATGCGATTTCGTGATTATTTCCCTTTGGTTGATGCGAAGATTGCACGAAGTATTCCGGGTTTCTTCGCTTTGGATTGCTTTGCTACTAATTGATATCTGTTTGGTACTTTCTGATTCTAGTTTACTTCCCGCATTGTATTTTCAATTCCTTGCCATGAGAAGTAGGAATAGAGATGCATGCTTTATCGCTTTCTAGATATCATGAGAAGTAGGGGAATTAAGAGCGTGCACTCAAAGTCGCTGTTTAAAGTCCTGTAGCATACATTTCGCATTTGTGTGCTATTTGTGCTTGTGGTTTTTTTAAAGACTTATCATTGAGTATGCATTCTATTTTGTGTTTATATTTGTGCTCAAAGACCTCGGGAAAAGTATTTCCCCCATCCCCATTGAAGTCCTCAAGAGAAGTCAAGCGGAAAGGGTCCACAATCGACCCCCTCACTTTTGGTCGTGTCATCCTTAGCTCGTGATGCACCACGATGCTTCGGAGTTTTGTTGCTCGTGTATCGAGTCGTCAAGTGGAGAAGGGTCTGCATTCTGACCCCCCACGCCTTGTTAGGAGTTTACACGGCCAATGCTGACACTCAGTGATTGTCCATACCTCCTTTTGGACATCAGTTCACTTATTTATTATGCTTGCCTGGTCTTTCAGTGCCATGGTATAGATACCCTTATCCCACATAGAGAGACTTTGGTTAAATCGGGTGATCTGGTCCCCTTGGCTATAGCCCCTCCCCCTTATCCCTCTTAGTGCTTGTTTGCTTCGGGTGACGTTCTCCTTAGCTAAAGCCTTCATATCCTTGCATATGATTTCAAATTGCATGTTTGTGTGCTTTTGCCAAAGCACTTTCTTGATTTTGTTCTCTTAGGACCGCTCAGTTAGGGTAACTTTCGAGCTAGTCATTAGGATAGTCATCCAAGTATGTTAACATAAGTAGATAATTCCCTTTACCCTTAACCTTAGGACCAACTTTATATGTTAATATTAGGAATAGAGATAGACTAGTCTCCCTTAACATTTTCTTTCTCTTTTGCGTATGCATTAAGACTAAAACTCTCTTTTTCTTTCAAGACTTCAAAAATACTCTAAAACAACAAAAAAAAAAACCTTTTTTCAAGATAAAACCAACACAAAAAATTCAAATTCTTTTCGCCTTATGGCTTGTCATTAAAACTTTTCAAAAAAACGTGTTAATTCCTTACTGTGTCAACGTGTAATTCCCCAAAGGTCGGGTTACGGCAGAAAGTGAACTTAGTATCGTTCCATTAAAAAATAAAAAACCAACCAAATAATATGAGCCGAACTACGTTGCTCTGAATTTCCCATTGCATGAGGAAATACATAGGCATCTGGTCATAGGGCTTAACCGAGCAAAACTTTATAAATACCTTCTTTCTTTTCCTCGTGTTTTCTTTTTTACATTCATATTTATTTTTTCTATTAGCTGTAAGATTTAGAAACATAACACACCCATTAGATATATAACAGAAGTAGATCATGTAGAGTACTACAGACGTGTAGGGTGCTAATACATTTCTCTCGTATAACCGACTCTCGTACCCGATATCTTGGTCGTAAGACCGTGATTTCTCTCTTTCATATTTAGTCGATGTTTACATTTATCTCCATGAGATAAAATATGTTTGATGGCGACTTTATTGATTTCACTTGATGATTTTCCTAGTTGCTTCATAATGGAACTAGAATTGGTTGGAGAATCAATTGTTGTAATGGATAATGATGGATCTAAGCTTTCAATGAGATGAAGGATGATTTGATTTGTAATGTTAGCACTTCAACGCTTAAGTCAATAGGTGAAATACAATTGTGAATGAAATTTGAATTTGAATTTGTGTACCTGAATTTTTTCATGTGTATTCTTTACATAGTAGAGCAGTTATAACAACCCGTTATTTGTTAGGCGTGTGTGTCAGGAGCTGTTGGATCAAATGCAATCTTCTATATAATAAATCTCATTCATTGAGGGGTATCCAAATAAGTAATAACTTCTTCTAAGTGGTCGGTTGAGGGCCATTATAGCCGACCCAAAACAGTTTCCCCCTAATCCCTTGCTTATGTATGATAGTGCAAGGGTTTTTCATACTTGCCTCGCTCACTGATCATTTTTTAGTCATTTTGGAAAATCAGGAAAAGATAATACCATTTCTTTGAAATTTGTGCCTTTAATGTGCCTCATCCCTCAAATGTCTCTATAGAGGAACTCTTATAATGACCTTTGGAATTTGAAACACTTGGGTGTTTTATAGGTTCAATGTGAAGCGTCGATAGAATTTTCTTCCTTTACTAAGTCATCACATGACTCTTCAGGAGTTATTTTTACATCAATTTGAGACGTTCTTTATTCTTTATTTTTGCCTGCATTTCTTATAACGTTTTTTATTTCTGTGTTTCTAGAAAGTAGTGCTTATCATGGGTAGTCCTGATGAGGCCTTTTTGAACGTTGTTCCATCTTTGAATTGGATCATTCCTTTTAACGAGTGCATTTTCTCGATCTTGATCTGTCGACTTCCCTTAAATGACTTTAAAATATAAATTTTGAACCACTTGACCATTCGACTTCACTTCAATGGCTTAAAAATAGAAGTTTTGAACCATTTGAGGCTTTCTCTATTGTACCAACGCACTTACATTGTTGTTCATTTAAAGTTGGAAATCTTGTTTCCTGTGTGTTTTTATTTCATTAATGACAATATAAATATGTTGAAGATAAGGATAAAGTTTTCATCGTTTATTGAATTTCCTAATCTTGAGAATATATATTTTATTCAGTTCTATTTGGGAACTAGTAGAGGGGCTCCGAGAAAATGGTCTTGATCAAATTCAAAACTAATAGAATCACTTGTGAAAAATGGGTCTACAAAGATTAAATATGAACGCTAAAAAATCCAAGACACTTGTTTTCACAAAATGATTCTGAATGAAAGAGTGTTACATGTTTACAAAACGTTTGTTGACTCACTCTTTTGACTTTTTGCCAATTGATTTGTCACATCATCACAACTTATATATATTTTTTAATTTTACAAAAAAGCTTAAATTGACAAAAAAAATTGTTTTAAAGGGATTAGATATTAACATTTATTACATAAGAATTTAAAATTAAATCTTAAATTAAGTTAGGAATTCCCGAAACTAACTTAACCTAAAAAATAATATTTAAATTTTAAAAATGCGGGGCAAGTGATTCGTTTGTTATTAAAAATTAATAGAATAATATGTTTAATAGTAATTATAACTATTAAATAAATAATAAATAAAAATTTATGATTCATAGTAATAAATATTGATAAATAAAATTACTCAAATAATCTTAATTTAAGTTCCAAAATTTATTTTAACTACTGTGCCATATCTCTCGGCATGAGCTGTACATTATTAGTGTCAATTTCTTCTAGAATCACATACCTCTTGGCATGAGCTCTACAGTCAATTTCTCGTAGTTAGTTGATGATTAAAAACTAATAAATAATATAATAATTAAAAATTTAAGGATGTAGAGTCTGTTTGGTAAGACCAACTTGTGAACTTATGTCTTATAGTTTATAACTTTTAAGCTCATATGATATTTTAAACATGTTTGATAACGATCTTTTTATTACGAACTTATAATTTATTTTGCTACCTTATAGTTTATTTTTCAGACGCTATTTGAATTAGCGTTTTAGCTTATAGCTTATTATTTTTCTTCCTTTTTTATCCTTATTATTTTAATAGAAATCAATTTTTATCGTCAATAATTTATTTTAATTTAAAATAAAATACTAATATTTTAAATATCTTTTATCTCATTTTATATTTATAAGTCAGTTAAACTGCTAATGTTATCCAACACTTCAACTAACTTATCAGCCATCAGTCTCAACCATTAACTATAAACTATAAACTATAAACTATCGGTCATCAGTCATAAACTATAAACTATAAACTAATTTATCAATCAATCGCTAATTTTACCAAACAAACCCATAATAATTAGTTAGTTAATAAAAGTTAGTGGAATAATTTTTTCATTAATAATAATTATTAATTAAGTAAATAGTAAATAATAAAACTTAGTTTAAAATTTTGACGATAAAATTTACTTTAAAACTTAATACTTTTATATATAAAATTTTGAATAGGAGAAGGCTTGACTTATTCCAAACACTAATATAATTATTTTAATGATTTTTTTTTTAAATTATTAAAAAACATGAGAAAAAATAAACGTTTTAAATATAATATAAAAAGTTAAGTTTTTCTCATGGTTAATCTTTGTATGCCGTTTATTTTTTAGTCAAACATTTCATTAAGAAAAACATTATAAATATAAAAAAAAACCTTATTCTTTTAAACCTAAAAAACAAATATATAGAGTTTATTTTATTGATTCTTATTTTTGAAAAAATGATGTGTAAAAAGAACAAACACAATGATTTAAAAGATTAAAGATACAAAACCATAAACCGTGAACACACTTATAACATGTATTGAGTTCATTTCTATTACATCTAGAATCTTTTATAATATACATAGATTTTTTTAATGGATAGTCATTACGTCATAAAAGATTCACGAAAACGTTTTTTTTCCTTTAAAAATGCTTAAAAGCGCTGCTATATGTTTTAGCAGCGTTTTTTGTTTAAGTAAAAGCGCTTTCGTATGTGTACATAAGACAACACGATTTTTTAAAAAACGCTTTCTTAAGTAGGTTTTTAGCAGCGCTTTTTTTGAAAAAGCGCTTTCTTAGGCCTACTTTAGAATGTCTTTTATGTTTTTTGTAGGCATTTTTAGAAAGCACTTTTTCAAGAAAAGCGCTGCCTTTGGGCCACCTACGAAAGCGCTTTTTGAGAAAAAGCGCTACCTAAGGTATACATAAGACAAC
Organism: Vicia sativa; assembly: GCA_021764765.1. Lineage (NCBI taxonomy): Eukaryota > Viridiplantae > Streptophyta > Magnoliopsida > Fabales > Fabaceae > Vicia > Vicia sativa. The sequence goes on along the minus strand of CM038794.1, from coordinate 238,394,534 downwards.
GCTTTCATAAATCTGTAATTCATAAACCTGTAATTTACAATCGTAATCCCGTTATTTCAACAAAGAGATTATATACAAATACCATTATATACCATTGTTATCCAAAATATATATACACCATTATAATTCGATTCACATATTTTTAACATTACCAAAATCATGCTTACAAAATCAACCCTAACAAAATCATCCATAACAATAACTAAATTAGTCCTAATGTATGAACAAAACACGGTCAATTATGTATTCAAGGTCCTGGTTCTGCAAGGTATGAACATAATAACACGGTCAATATTGTATTCACACAATAACGTATTCATAACACTTTTCACACAATAATGTATTCATACCTTATATGATTCTTTGCTCAATAAAATATTGACACAATTCCTCTTTGATTTCTTTCGGGTTACTTGTATTGCTCTAACAAAATAAAAATATATATTTAGAACAATGTCACAAAAATAATTAAATATATAAACAAACACGAATATTTAGAATAATCTCACTTACGTATCAATCATTAACTTCATATCTGGATAATTCATCCAATCACCGTCAACAGAATCCAGATAATAGACCACTTCTTTTATAGGATCGATAGCAACCAACAACCAGTGATGTCTATAAATTAAAACAACAGTTTAGATGTAAATTTTCTACGCAAAAAATACAAATATTAAAATGAACTTAGAATGAAAATCTAACCATGTAAGAATAGTATTATACGGGCAAAGATACAAGCTTTCTGTACCGCCGGTTTCCTTGAATCTCTCGACTAAGTGCTCTTTTACTGACTCCAGTTCCCTAACAATTGTCGCTCCGCTGACACGGGAGGAAGACACGAAATGGAATCTGTTTGACAATTGATTCTCGCGCATCAATTTGTCATATAACAACCTTAAATAAAAACATAATTAATATTAGACTATTTTCTTTGAAATGTTTAAAAAAATGTTCAACTAATTAAATGATATATTGATCGGGTTATCGGATGTATGAGTGCATAACACCGACGCCTAATTCTCTATGAAGAAAAATCTCTTTCATGTCCTCTTGTTCAATTGTTTCGGTGCAAGAAAAACCAAAGATACCTTCATCCATATCCATTTGACGAATACCACCATTCATCAAATCTAATATTCCCACTAGTATATCAAGACACTGCCGGAATCGAGACACAAATTTTCTGACAGGAACTCTTTTCTTGGGTGGTGCGCTACCAATTTTCTGGCTCACTTGTTGTGACCCTTGAAAAGGTACCTAAAAATCATATAGACTTAGGTAAACTATAAAATTATGCAGTTTTTTATTCGGATCATATAATTAACACTTTAAACGTACCTCTTTTTGTGATGCAACAGACTAGCTGTGCTGCAAAATCCCTTTATCCTTAGATGCGAGTTTTGTAGGAGTCTAAAATTACCATGTAAAAAACTAAGGTCAGAATTGACAGTTGAATACTTAAAGATTCATAATGGTTTTCAACCTACCTGATCATCTATGAAAATAAGGTCCGATGGCCATGCAACAAAAGATCCTATTGCATCTCGCAACAATGTGGTCTCAGCAACAATGTTAGGTATCGGCAACAACGCATCCAGATCTAAAGCAACATCAACTGATACTTTCATGTGTCCATCCGGAGCGTTCTATGGTGAAGTAAATCTCCCAAAGTGTATGCACTTTTCCCTTGCCAACTAGGCGATAAGTCGGTGACGATAGGTATAAATGACAAGATGAAATGCCCTAAACCAATAATAACCGTTAGAAGTGACTAAAAAAATTCTGTAATAATAACGAATATATATTGTTCAGTTCAGTTCCTTTATAAATTACAATTAAACTTTCTCCTGTGGATTATCATCTTAATTACCTCAGGAAATTTATGTTGAGAGTTGATACTACCTTTGTCACTAGTTTCTTTCAACTATGAACTGCTCTTTTCTGTCATATATCTCTCTTTATCCTTCTGCAATTCAAGGACTTGTGCTTGTAATTCCTGCAATGTTCCATTATAACATGGCAATCATGCGTCTTTAAACTCTTTAACTTGAGGTCTTTCATAGACACAAGTCTTCTAATATCTGATGAGTAGCCTTCTGGAACTTTAACTTCACTTAGGAACTTACACAATATTTTTTTCTCCTTTCTAGATAGAGTGTAAACAGCAGGTGGTAGATATGTTTGTCTTCCTTTCTTCACGGATCCCAATTTAGTTCTTATTCTCATCTCTACCATGTCCTCCCTTGCTTTAAGGCCATCCTTAGACTTCCCTTTTATATTGAGTAACGTACCAATAACACTGTCAAATACATTTTTTTCAATATGCATAACATCAAGAAAATGTCTTACATACAAAGTTTTCCAATATGGCAATTAAAAAAAAATCGACCTCTTCTTCCACCCACCCGTGACAACTTTATATGCAAAAGGCTTTCCAAACTAAATACTGACATCTTTCACCTTTTCAAAAATTTGATCACTTGTCAATCCAAGCGGAGCTCTACGTTCTTCGGTATCTCCGTTGAACGCTTTTCTCCATCCAAGATATTGATGTTTAGAATTTAAGAATCTACGATGACCGAGAAAGACATTCTTCTGACAAAGTTTTAGTCGCGTCGTATCGGTTCCATCTTCACATACAGGACACATTTTTTCACCTTTAATGCTATACCCGGATAGATTTTCGTATGCTGGAAAATCGTTAATTGTTCCAAACAACATCGCCCTCAAGTTGAAACTTTCTTTCCTATACCCATCATAAACCTCCACACCGTTATCCCAAAAAATATTCAAATCTTCGATTAAAGGTTCCAAGTATACGTTTATGTCATTTCCTAGTTGTTTAGGCCCAGAAATTAACATAGATAATATCATGTATTTACGCTTCATACATAGCCGCAGAGGTAGGTTATAAATCATAAGAATCACATGCCATGTGCTATGCGAGATACTTTGAATACCATGTGGGTTCATTCCATCAGTAGACAATGCCAAGCGAAGGTTTCTTGCTGCTTTTCCAAATTCAGGATAATCATTATCAATTTTCATTCACTATGGTGAATATGTCGGATGTCGAAACTTTCCATCAATAATTCTTTTATCTGCATGCCAAGTCACGTGTCTTGAATCGGTTTCACTACGATAAATCTGTCTAAATCTCAGAATTATAGGAAAATACCATAAGACGTTTGCTGGAGACAACTTTTTCTTATATCGAGGGGCACCGCATTTAGGACACTCATTTAACGATGCATACTCGTTTCGAAACAAAACACAATCTTTTGGACATGCATGTATCTTATCATAGCTCATGCCAATAGAGTACAACATCTTTTTGGCCTCATGCGTTTGATTGGGAAGAACATTATCCTCTGATAGCATATCTTTCATAAGGGCTAATAACTTTGTGAAACTTTTATCCGACCATCCATTGCCCGCCTTTAAGTTGTACAACTTTAATACCGCAAACAATCTTATGAATTGTGTAGAACCATTATACAACGGTTTCTCTGCATCGCTTACCAACCTCTCAAACATTTTGGGACAACTCATTAAGATCTTCTTCAAGCACTTCTGCAATCTCTTCGACTCGATCATAATCATATGTATCTGTGCAATTGTCGTTTGAAGCATAGGTCTTATTATCCCCCGATTCAACATTCCTGTTACTTTTCTCACCATGCATATTCCAACATGTATAATTTCTATCAATTTCATATCATATTAAATGCGATGCCAACTGAACCGCGTCAACCCGACTCCCATAAAAGCAACACAAACAAGGACATGTCATTAGACTGGGTCTTTGCGAATAAAGAACTTAACGAATTCTGATACCCCATTCTCGTACTCTTTCGACAATCGATTGGAATACATCCATGTGTTATCCATGGTTTTACTAATTAAGCTAAACAAAAACAACTAATTAGGACACAAAACAGTATATTGCGTTTCTGTGAAAACGCAAAGTATACACGGAATAGATCCGTAGCAAGAAAACGCAATATATTCACACATTTTAGACGAATTCATCACAATACCAGTAATTTGAGGAAGAAATTTACCTCGGATTTACCGAACTCAAGGAAATGCAGATAATGAGCGCCGTACGTCGAACTAGGCCGAGAAACACTGCTAATTCAAAGGAAAGAAAACTTCTATTAGCAAAAATTTCATACAATAAAAACCGACTCAACCACTAATTATAGTTCATTCACAAGTAGAGAAGTAAGCAACTAATTTAAGTGGAAACGATCCATCATAGCAGTTCATTCAAAGCACAACTAATTATAGTGGCGAGAGAGAACAACTAATTACCTGTAGAGAAAACCACATTATTACAAACAATCTCAAAAACACATCAATTAGCACGATTAACATGGAATCGCAACAAAACTCCCACAACTTAACATGTAAGAAAATCTTGCCCATTTATTCTAAACAAACGCATAACATCAACAAAAAACTCTATTGCTAATTAACATGGAACCTTACCGATTTACCACCGATAACACATGACATTAATCCAACTTTGATTCAAATAACCTGTTATCAACAAAATTTTCACTCAAACTTCACACTACCATAATAACTTCACAGATTCAACTCGAATAATCGGAAATAATCACAACCTAAAACAAATAGCAAGCCCAATTCAAAATTCAACATTCAAATCTGAACCACACAAATCAATAACTTCAACATACCCAAATAGAATAACATCTGACACTATTCCAACACATTCTGATACTCAATGCGACACAAATTAACATAGTTTAACACGGATTTCTATATCCTAACATTTCTAAAAATTTAATAATGCTTCGTATCTAAAGATAGATTCTGTAAATAAGTTTTTCTTTCCATTGGAAAAACAAGATTCTATCTTTTTCATGACTTAATCAAACTACATTGTGCTAAATCATTCAACACTTCTTAAACACAATTGTTTTTTCGATTATCACCACCACCATTCATCAAATCACATACAGGAAACTAAGAAACAAAACCAAAACAAAATATGATTGTTGTTATCAAGAGTTCCAATAAACACTTCCTAAACTATGATTGTTGTTACATACAAAACCAACATATACAAAATACTCACACTATCAGATTTCCAATTTCTAGTCTCTTCTACAAAACCAACATCTATAAATGTGTAAGACACTATTGCTAATTTACCACTCTCAGAATATATGACACTCTAAAAACATTCTTGAGGTTCAAGGGGCTTTCAAAGACTAAACAAACCAACAAAAGCCACGTTCAAAGACCAAATAAACTAATGAAAGACACAGTATTCACTCACTTTTTTGTTATTAATGGGTTGTTCGTAAGTACATAACAATGCACTCCTTTGATAAAAACTACTATTATGAAGGTAATTGGATAACTTATCAAACTGACAAAAGTAATTGATATTGCTTAACTGCATATGCATCACAACAACTGTGTCATTGCAAGCCAAACAGACTAAGATACAATTTCCATCCATCTAAAACAGGACACATTACAATCAAATGTTCCCAAATATGGATTACATAAACTATATTTGCTCAACCTATATCAAATCGGAGAAAATGAAAATGAAAACATACCTTAGTTCGGAATCAAGGTTGTTCTTGAAGATGCTGAGCAGAAACAAGTTTGTTGAAGCCGTTGACGGAGGGAGTTGGACCAGAAATGGTGGCGAATGGTGGTTTCTTGACGGAGGGATGACGGCGAATGGTAGAGAGAAAAAAGATGGTGGTTTCGTGACAGAGGAAGTCGCTTAAGAGAGATTTGTATGGCTCAGAAAAGAGGGGAAATAGAGAAGATGAATAGGGTTTCACGTTATTCTTTTTTTTATTTATAATTTTTTTAATAACCTTATGAAAGCGCTTTTGAAAAGTGCTTTCTTAGGTGTTGTAATAGCAATGCTTTTTGCTAAAAAAACGCTTTCTTTACGTTCCCCAATTTAAGGTATATGGCAATGCCTTTCAAAAGCGTTTTCGTAGGATAACCTTTAGCAGCGCTTTTCAAAAGCGCTTTCTAAGGTAATCATTTAGAAGCGCTTTTGGAAAAGCGCTTTCTTAGATGGAGTATCTGTACGACCTTTAGCAACGCTTTTAAAAAACGCTTTCATAAGATTTCATTTGACAACGCTTTTTTTACACATATTTTTTTCCAACCTACAACAGTGCTTTTTGCTAAAAGCGCTTTCTATGTAGTGCCGTCAAAACTCATTTTTGACGTAGTGAGTTTTCTCCATTACACAATTTGTATTTCTAAAAATTACAGTCTTCTTGATTAGAGACACCGGTAATGGAGCAAACCTTGGAGATGAAGGATCTTAAAGATAGAAGAGTCGACATAAAATTTGTTTGTTTTCAATTTTAAATATGATTGGACCATAGTTTAAGGTGGTAGTTGTTCGGACTAGGTGAAGGTTTTGAGTAAGGTTTGAGAAATTGGAGAGAGATATTTTGTGGTTTGAATTTGTTTATGGTGATTGATCCTATTAAAAGGAGGTGGTTTTGAAACAAGCTTGAAATTTGTATATGACGAAAATGTATTTTGTAGTTTGCATAGACAAGGGAGACAGTGGAAGAGAAAGCACGCAATAAACTCTATGGAAAAAGTTAAACTATTAAGTAAATGTGTCTATATATATAATAGAATGAGTTTGTTAATAATACAATATTTAAAAAATCAAATCGTATCTATGTATTTATTTAAATAATGACCGACTGATATTTATTGTAAATGAATAAAAAACATTTCAAAAAAACATTTCAAAAGTTATGTTTTAGAATTTTCAAACATAATTAAACTCCTACAAATTGTTTATTTCTGTTTTTTTTTTAATGTTAATATGTTTTAAATTTAACCAAGCTTTATTTTTAACATTAGATAACAAACATATTATTATAATTAAAAGTTTGATCAATAAAAGATATAAATAAAATTTAATAATAATAATTCTTTTAAAATAAAATATTAAAACATTTTATTTCTTATCATTTTCTTTTACAATCTAAAAAATAACAATATGACTCAGTTTGGTAAAACAATTTGTGAGCTTATATCTTATAGCTTATAAATTTCTATGACATTTTAAATCTATTTGAAAACGATCTTTTAATCACGAACTTATAATTTATTTTACTAGTTTATAGCTTATTTTTCAGATGTTATTTCAAATAGCGTTTTAGCTTATAGCTTATAGTTTATTATTTTTTCTTCTTTTTATATCCTTATTATTTTAATAAAAATTCACTTTTATCCTCAATAACTTATTTTAATTTAAAATAAAATAATTATATTGTAAATATATTTTATATTTATAAGTCAGTTAAACCGCTAATGTTACCAAACAATTCAATTAATTTATCAGCCATCAGTGTCAACCATCAGCTAGAAGCTATCAGTCATAAGTCATAAGCTATAAGCTAACTTATCAGTCAACCACTATTTTTACCAAACAGACTCATATGACTCTGTTTGGTAAGACCAATTTGTGAACTTATGTCTTATAGCTTATAACTTATAAATTCATATGATATTTTAAATCTGTTGATAAATTAAAGTGGTACTAATGACCATTTTACATAGGTGTTGATAAATTAAAGTGGTACTAATGTCCATTTTACATAAGTGATACTAACTACCATCCATATTTTTTTTCATCTTATTACAATATTTTTCATGAATATCTCGTTGACTATCACTCATAGTAGAAGTGTCTTTCATGATGATTTGCATTGCCTTTAATTCTAGCTCGTCCTCCTTACTTTGAGCTAGTCTTTCCATTGCTGCTGCTCTTTTATTCCTTGCATCTTGTGTTGCATTTGGAATTTACTTTTCCTTACTCTTCCTTTTTGCTGCTTTTTGTCCCATTGGACGCTTCATTGGTGATGATGAGTTAAACTCGTAACTTGAAGGTGTATCTGGGTTAGCCGATGATGCCCCACTAGCAGAAGTCTTTGTTACTTTTGAAGAATTTCCAATCAATTCTCCCATCCATTTAGGTTCATCTTTTAACAATCGCCATGCGTACTCAAGATTGAATGTTGTACCTTCATCCCGAGCAAAAAGCATGTGCAGAGGCCATGATATCGTATCCGATGTCCCACTTTTCTTTCCATTAACAGCTTGTTTGTAACACCCAACAAATTTTTGAACCAAACCATTTATTCTATGCCATCGGCATTTTAATTGCCCCCTGACTTTTCCCGCGATTGCCCACGATACTGGTTATAATTGACAGTTATTCTTAACCAAAAACTCTCAGCCTTTTGATCAACTCCCACAATTGGATCCTTTGAAACATTGAGCCATGATTGGATAAGAAGTATATCCTCATCCCTTGTAAATTGCTCTCGAGATTTATTTTAACGACTTGAGTACCAACTTGAGTAGAAAATGGTGGAACTTGGGTAGAAAATTCCATACTATTAGAATTCATTTAAGGTATATGATACATATTTGGATTGTTTGGTGATGGAAAAAATATGGCGGGTTTGTAGGCATCGATGGAATTTGAGAATTTTGAGGATTTTGAGGATTATGATTTTGATAATTTTGCATCAAATTGAACATAGCTTGTTGATAATGAAATTGATTAGGATCCATTTGTCCTAATGAGAATAAATAGTTGGAAAAAAAATTAAAACTTGAAGAATAAAATAATAAAATTGTGAGAGAGAAATTTGAAATTTAAGAGAAAGTAGAAGTAAAAGAAATGTTGTGTTGGTAAAATAATTTGAAACTTATATTTATAAACAAAAAAAAAAAGTAAAAAAAAAAGAAAAAAAAAGCAATTATAATATAAAAAATTAAAAAGTAGCCGATACTTATTATTGCAACGTTGGACAGGCTGGAGAACTCTAATAAAAAGAAAACACATGTGTTACGTTTGCCAACTTGCAAACTGATCCATGCATCTCCCGTTGGAGATGCTCTTAGAGTTTAACCACTCAGTAAAAGCACAAACAACAAATTTATTAAACACTAAACATATGGAGAAAAAAAACAATGCAACATATCACTTTTCTATCTTGTGCAATTAACTTAAAACATGTAAAAAGAATTAGAAAATCATGAATTTAACATGCAAAAGACCAAATCAGAACATCAACAAAGTTATAAAAGTCAAAGGTAGAACGACAACAACAAAGCCACAAAAGTCATAAAGCTTAACAAATGTAAACATCTGAAAAAAACAATGCAACAGATCAACGACTTAACAATGAAGGCGTCGTCGAACATTTTTTATACGGCAGAGAGAAAGGTAACCCTGCAGAGGGCAAGAATATACCACACCTATTAGACATCAAACCTATTATAATATATTCTATGTGAGAGTTTGTTCTTGAAGCAATGTATTTCTTCATGAAGAAATGCATTGATCACAACATTCCATGATTCTAAAATCAATGTCGATACAATGATATGAAACTGGTTAGCAAATACTGCCGGAATGTATCCTTCCAACGAGTCAAAAAAGTAGATGAAATTAACTTGCAATGTCATCATCTTTTTTTCAACCTGTTTTCTGAAATCAAAAGGAAAAAAACAAGAGAAGTTAAAACTAAATAGAAATTTCTTCCATCGTTGTCTTTTTTATATCAAGAACCATATTGTTTTCTGTAAGCAAGTTGAGAATATTGAAGTATGTTGAGGAAGTTAATATGATTGGTTTAAATTAAAATAAGATCGAAAGTATAAAAATTGTTTGAATTACATAATGCATGTTTCAATGTTCATATTATATAATATTTTAAAATGCATGCATGCTTCAATATATAGTGCAAAAGCATGAACTATAAAAAATTAGTTAGAAGATGAAAGGATATGGAAGATCAAGAAAAGGCATGAAAAAGAGAGGTTGATGTGAGTATCAAGCCATCACCAATTTGATTGTTGATTCTTTATATAAGCCTGAATGCAACTATTTAAACAAAGTAAATAATATATATGGATGAATATAAGCTTGCATGCTTCATATAGAACATAAAGGTATTGTGAAAAACAAATCTTATAAATTGTGAGCTTGCATGCTTGCATTCTAACAACATAAGTGTGACCTGTATATCTTGGAGACACTGCTTGCAAGTAGTTGTGAGTGATATTTTATAGTGTATTATCCCCAAGTATCTCATTGCCCCATGTGAACTTATGAAGTCACTACAATGAATGATGTACATGAACTATTTTTACTCCTTCGAAGATGAATTAGTTGAGAAAGTGAATTAGTTCAGAAAGTGTAGAATATTCAGATGCCATGAAAAGAATCTGTAGTTACCGATGATTGAGTATCGTGTGTGGTTGTTTATCGAGAATTCTGGTAAACAACTGCTAGTCTTCCAAATCAAATAATTTTGGTAACTCACATGATCGATTAGATTGATCCTAGGACATATGCTTAAGTATTTGGAACTAAATTTACGTGATGATTAAGATTCTTGTTTGACATTCTTTTCGCCTATAACACTAAGTTTCTTGAAAGTTATAAATTAAAGTAACTTCGACTACAAAACTTTAAATGGTTAAAACACTTCGACTGGAAACTTAAAGAGATATAAAGGTTATGTAAAGGATGACAAAGGAAATGTATATGACTGAAAGGATAAAGACTTCGACTGAAAAGTAAAGACAATATAAAACTTTGTATGAATTAAAGTAAATGCTTCGAATAAACTGAACAAATGGTGTTGCTTTTACGTACATTTCTCTGTAACTCTTTTCTCTCAACGGTTGATATTTTGAGTATTTCGAGTGATTTGTACAAAATGAACACCCATAAATCATAACACTAAGACCCCTATTTATACTAATTCGACCCTAACAGTCCTATCTCAAGAAGTTGTCACGTTCAAAGATTGCATGTCTTACGAATTCTCTGGCCTCCACGCTTCTTCCATGAGTAACGCCCTAATTTGAATTCAAATCTCCTCTTGCTGTAAATATTGAATCTTTAGCGCATTCGAATTTGAATCCTCCAACGGATACTTTCCAAACTAAAGCCTTCTTATTTTCGAACGAAACACAAAACTTGGGCTTTTTCAATCTCATTCGAGTAAAAGCCCAAACATAAAAAACCTATCGTTCGAACCAGCTGTTGTCGAGATCACCAACCAACAAATTGCCCATCAAAAATGTGTATTTCGTTACATAGGGAAATATTCATTTTTAAATTATATGCTTGATTTCGACAATCCCTAAATCCATGATAACTTTGAATGTGCATGATGTCACAATCATCAGCTACTTTCTCCAAACGTCTTCTCAGGCGTGCGCATAACAGTTACAAGCAATCATTATTATTCAAAAAGCCAGTTTCTAAGACTGATTAAAGAGTAACCTCTCTCTCTTTCAATAGCATGAGCACACGTGTCCCACTACTTTTCTTATTAGAAAACTTTCCAACTGCCAAACCCTAGTGTAAATACTACACTCTTCCATTTTAGACGCTTTCATCTTCTTCAACCTTCTATTCTTCATCCATTACCAGAGAAAACCCCATTTTCTATTTTCACAAAACTTGAACAATCTTATTTCTCAACAATGTCAACCGCTAAAAAACAATCATCATCCAAGAGCAAGAAAGCTGGGAAATCAAAAGCTTCTTCTTCACAAACGAAACTCACCAGTAATCTTCTAACAACCGAGAATCAAGAGTTCATCACCACTCCTAAATTTACACCAGAACAAAAAGCTATTTATGTTTCTCAGGTACACATCCCTACTTCTGTGGCTGACAAAATCCTAAGTTTCATGGGACCTTTAATTCCTACTGAAAATGTAACCAAGTTTGTTGATTTTATCCCTATTTACCATGAAACAAAACCCATAGCAAATAAAACTAAACCACCCAAGAAAACAGATAATGATTCTGCTATAAACCTACTAAAATCTCAAAAGAAAATACTTCTGAAGAGACCTCTGTAGTTCTTTAGGCTAAAACATAGACTTTCCAATTTGAACACATCACTGAAAATTTTAAACCTTTTCGATCTTGCCCCTCATTACACAGATCATATTTAGCCTGGTCTGCTAAGATAGAAAAGAAGAAAACCCAAGAGTGGAAGGACTTAGGCATTTTTGACCTAATACAAATGTCAAAATTAGGCTTTAGCTATAGCCAATCCTTTCTCCTTGCGTCACTTTATTTTTGAGACGCTACTTATAATACTTTACATCTCCCTTGTGGGATGATGACTCCCACCCTCTTTGACATCGTTGCGATCACTGGGCTTCCTCCTACTGGAGAAGCTTTCGATCCTAAGGAAGATGCAGAAAACACCATTAATTTTGATGTTAAAACGCTATTTTCTCCACCTACATAGACATCTACCATGGTGAAGGAGAAGAAGTATCAGATGTTGAGCACATAGATTTTCTGGCCTTACGGATGTCAAAATATATTTTCTGTTGTAAATCGATTCAAGTGGTCAAAAGGTTTATAACCCTAGCGAACCAATTTCACTCTGGTCGAAATGTGTGTCTGAGCGAACTGTTATTAGTTGGACTTTATGAAAGTCTGGGGGTCAGCTATTTCCAAATTAAAAGAGTATCAGGCTGACATTAACTTACTTCTTGTTGGTTCATTTTGGCTCCTTCAACTGTGGCTCAACGCGACCTTCGAACCATCACTTCAAACCTCAGGAAACATGGATGAGAAAAACCCTAAAATCTCAGATCGAACTATAGAGGGTACTAGACTCTTACGATTAACCCCAAATGATGAAAAAGATAATTTGCAAAACCGCTTTACCTATTATATGACGATCTTTTTAAAGAGTCACAAATTTTATCCTTCGATTTCCCCTTTTTCCAATCGAACTCATGGTCCTTCCTGGTTCACTACTCCCTTTGAAGAAGTTCTGAGGACAGCAGACCCAGAAATCGAAAACATGTGGCGCATAATTATTTTTCCGAGACTCCTCTACTCCAGGATTATGCCAATACAAAAGCCACGCATGCTTGTTGGCTTATCAGCCTAACTTTGTATCCCGTCAATTTGGATTGTGCCAGCTTCTCCCTGAGCCTCTTTTTACTCGAAAGCGAGAAATCTGTGTGGCAGGGGTGGATTATACACTCAAGGAAATTGCAAAGTACCAAGGCTATCATGCTAACTTTGCTGATTTTACACTTATCTCATACCAACCTGCTTTCCACATGAAAAAAAGCTTCTATACTTGGTGGAATGAGTATTATTTGAAGAGTATGCTTGATACTACTCTACTCCAAAAACATCTAACAAAAGCTTTTTCGCTTGTGCAGGAACATAAAAAGAAAGGTAAGTTAACTCATATCAAAGAGATCCAGGATTTCCAAAAATACTTTGAAATTGTCTATGATCTCACGAATCTTCGTCGAACCGTCTTTGATGCAGCAAAAGTTTTGGAGGAAAAATTTAGAAAACAACTTTCAAAAATCACATTTCCTCCTTCTGTAAAACCTGAATATAGGTATAAGTTGTCCTTTTGATTTCAGACACCAAGGTTTCCCAAGTTACCTACTTCAGAGCTTGATTTAGCCTTTTTTCCTCCTTACCCGGACTAGTTTGTCTGCGGAAATATTTTTCATAAACATGATAATGAAGCTAAAAGGCCCGCTAAAAAGGTGACATGGGCTAAGTGTACTCTAGAAAGTTTCAAAGGTTACCTTCGCTACGATTTGTCAGCCATTTCTATCACATCTCAAATGGGCGAATGTGTGGAATCAAAGGATTCCTTGTTCCTTTTGATTACATTTTCTTTTCTTCTTTCAACTTCTCTTATATCCGATCTGACTGGCATGTATACCTCTTTTAGCTGTTGAACTAAAATCAAGTAAAAAAGAAAAGGTTTCTTCCCCAGTTAGCTCCACTAACACCTCCAAGCAAGCTACCATCTCTTCCAAGGATCCTGCTAGTGCGCAAGGCAAGTCTCCAGAAAAGAAGAAATTGAAAAAGGTATCATCTTACACCTTTCTACTAAACATAGAAATATTTTACTTTTGCTAGTCATAATGCCTTGCGTTCTCACACCAGTGGTCTGCCTCTGAAATCTCCAAAGAAAAGGAAATCCACAGATGACCAGGTCACTGATGGGGACGAACAAAATCAAAATGAAGAAGCTAATCTCTCTCCCCTTAAAACTCAAAAGAAGAAAAAGAAAAGCAAGGAATCTGATGATAGCTATAAACCAATATCTCATTCTGACATTGAAATGAAATGTGTACCCCCACCTAAGAAACAAGCTCAAACTCAGCCTTCAGGGAACTTGATTTTAGAGCATATTGGAAGCAATGTCTCGAATGATGACCCGGAGGTAGACCCAATTTCTTGACTCTATTTATTGCTTCAATTATTTGATTATTCATACTAATGTTTTCTATGCTCGCAGGGCAAACAGACAGTCCCCTTGAGCTCTTTGGCGTAGCAAGACATTCTTCCCAATACGGGTACCTCTTCACCCCATCTGGACTCCAGTGGTGTTACCCTGAACAAGGGTTCTTCAACTGCTGGAAAGCAACCTGATGCTGGAGAAATCCTTGATGAGCGAGAGACTTCTCCTCCTCAAGGAGATCGTTCGAAGGAACCTCAACACACTGGTAAGAGAATCGCTGAAGATGAAGTTCCCAACGAGGACAGTCCTAATGATTCTTCTCCCTAGAAGGCTCGATTTGCCGAAGATTTGGACGAAGAATATGACACAGAGACCGCCAACCACTATTTTGCAGATGATGCTGGTGAAGAAGTAGATCAAGAGAAAGGAACAAAAGGAAAGGATGATCCCACTCCCGCTGGTGCACAACAAATTTAGAGCCAAGTCCCAACAATCTTGATTGAAGAAGAAAAAGCAAACTTGAAGAAAACTAACCCTCTCCAATATGTGAAGATGATGATAGCGAAGAGAGGTTCATCTTTTGAAAAGAGTCAATTTGACGCTTTGACCTAATCGAATGCCACTGTGCTTCAAGCTTCTTATGATGAACTCCTTCGACAAGTGAAGAAAAATATCCTTGATGTTGACTTGTTTATTGTCTTTAAAAAGGATCATACAACTTATTTTCCTATAAATAAATTGATCATCCAAATAGACCTCACTACTTGCCCTCACCAATGTAGGTGAAACTCTTAATGGCCTCCAGATTATACTTGATCAAATTACCACTGGGTACAATAAGGAAAGTGATGCTGAATAAAAAATTCACTCGAAGCGTTAAGCGCTAACTATTGTATATGATTAAGCCTCCAAAACTTCCCAAGAGGTCGGGGCGTTGGAGCTTTATCACAAACAAGCGCAGTCAAAATATGATGTCTATACAAGATCAATTCTTCTTTGGGAGTCTCAAATTAAAGAACTCAAGAAAAAGATTGAAGACGCTTGAACTCAACAAGATGCTATCCAAAATATGGATAGGACTCAACTTGATACGCTGGTTTCGAAGATCCTGGAACAAGTGGAGCTTGCTGAGCGCATAAACAGAGAAATTGACACTCTTGAGGGTGTCAAAACTGCTACTCAATATAGAATGAATTTGGCCAAGATGAAATTTGACAAACTGAGGCAAAATTCTTCCTTTTAATTGATGTGTACTTCTAACAATATTTCTTGCTTTTACCCTTAATTATTGTAATATTTGGAACAAATCCATTTTGGAAAATTTTTGTTATTAGCGTCGTTTTGGCTCAACACTCACTTTATTTTATATTACTCTAGTGTGATTCGAATTTCTTGCAAGCATGGTTTGTACTTCTTTAAGTACTTTCCATTTACTCTTAAGATTCTTTGATCTTCTGCTAACTCTTCAATTTCATAAGCATTATTTGAAAATACTTGTAGAATTCGAAACGGTCCCTCCCAATGTGGTGACCATTTTCCTAATGATTTATTCTTTTTATCCATGGGAAATATCAATTTCCAAACTAAATCATTAATTTCAAACAACTTACCTTTGACTATTTTGTTGTATGCTCTGGCTACTCGTTCCTTTTGCCTTCTTAATACTTCCAAAACGCGCAACCTTATTTTGTCTAAGTCTACTAATTCATTCATCATCATTTCCCAATAATGTTCAGAAGGGATTTCATCTTGCCTTTGAATTCTTATTGATTGTAAATAGATTTCGACTGGCAAGATTGCGTCATGTCCGAATGTAAGTTAGAATAGAGTGGTATTAGTTGCTTCATTAGGGGATGTTCGACATGCCCACAGAGCTTGATCTAGAGTTTTATGCCAATTCTTTAGTTTTCATCCTACATGCTTCTTTATCAAACCTATTATTACCTTATTGGCCGCTTCGACTTGGCCATTCGCTTGGGCATAATATGGTGTGGAGGTTAATAATTTGAAACCCATTTCTTGAGCAAATTCCTACATTTTTTGACCAGTGAAGACTGATCCTTGGTCTGTTGTAATACTTTATGGGATTTCAAATCTATAGATTTTTTGCCTCTGGATGAATTCGATGATAGTTTCTTGATCAACGTTCACCAAGGGTATTACTTCAACCCATTTTTTAAAATTATCTATTCCCACCAAAATATAATTTTGGCCTTTGGATGAGGCAGGTAGAATTTCTCCAATTAAATTTAATGCCCAACCCCTGAAAGGCCATGGCTTGATAATATAATGCAATTCACTTGCAGTAGCATGTTAGATGTCTGCATGCACCTGACATTCCTCATAACCCTTAGCAAAATCTAGGCAATCTTTGAGCATGGTGGGCCAATACATTCCATATCGAAACAACAACCACTTCATCTTATGGCTTGCTTGATGTGCCCCACATGCTCCACTATGCACGCCAGACAATGTTAGATATGCTTCATTTTCCCCTAGACATTTGAGCAAGACTTCTTCTGGAATTTTCTTAAATAATTTGTTTTCCATCAAGATATAGGATAACGCTCTGTACTTGATTTTTCTCTCTGTGTCTATCGAAGGATCTATGAGGTAGTTTATGATTGGACTCTACCAGACTGTGTCTGCTAAGACATTGATAGCAAATACTTTCTCAAAATATGGTGAATAAAATTATAGTTATTCTCCCCTAATGGTAATAGTGAAAGAAAAATTTGTTGTTGGTCAAACGAAAAAAAGTAAATATATTATTTCATTAAGTTATAAGTTAATGTATAATTTTAAAATACAAAGAATTACATAAAAATTTAATTCTCACAAATTAAAGCGAATAATTTTTTTATTAATAAGTAAAATATGAATTGATAGGAGTACAAGGGGGTACTCTACTCATTACATGAAAGCTTAAGAAATACTCCCTCCGGACCTTTTTATAAGAAACACTTCACCTTTTTAGATTCATTGAATAATTAATGTACTTGGTCTATAAATGGTCCAGGTACATTATTTATTCAATGAATCTAGAAAGGTGAAATGTCTCTTATAAAAAGGACCGGAGGGAGTACTTGCTAAACAAAACAAGGTACCAAATTTCCAAGAAGATAAATTATAATTTGCACACTCTTTGAACTTATTGACAACCTATTCTCACAATAGATGCTTAACATAGAAAAACATTTTCGGCAAATCTAACCCATTGCCTTTGAAAAATATATTATTCCTACTAATCCATAATGACCAACAAACCGACAACCAAATTAAACCACTTGCAGCCTTGGAAGTCTTGACCTTGATCAAGAGTTACTTGATAAACAACCTAAAGACAGCTTCCACTATTTCAATAGAAGAAGGCAATTCCAAATCCAACCATTTAAAAACTAGACTCCATAAATAATTTGCAACAAAACATGAAACAAAAAGGTGCGTACAAAATTCTTCTTCTAAAAAATAATAAGGATAACACAACTCAAACTTATTGGTTATAACATTCCTTCTAGCGAATTCAGATAGAGTCGGTAAACTGTCGAGCATCATTCTATAACCAAATATAAAGATTTTTCTTGGAGCTTTGATCTTCTGAATCCTATCCAAAGCATGTTAAATTGTTGATGGAAATGAAGTGCATGCATAAATTAAATCAGACAGACACTTGTAAAAATGTGTTTGTACCTCTCCCACAAAAACGAATCTTCAACAAAATTATTCAATGATAGGCCTTCTAAAATTGATGTCAATTCTGATAAATATGTTCTCACTACATCAATCAGAATATCCATATTAACTTGTAACAGCTGCAAATACCAGTTCAAAATTTCATCGGTCCAAAATCTCACCCTTTAAATCTTTAACGTTTTTTGCTCTTAACAACTAAATAAATATGGAAATTGAATGCTTGGAGGCTCTCTACCAATCCAAATAGATTTCAAAAATACTAAATACTCGACATTTCACTCTTTATCTTTGATACTTCTAGCAAACACACTAAGATCCTCCAATTGAGCCAAGCCAATAAGCTTTAAATCTCTCCACCATAAAGAGTCTTTTACACCTATTAATCTATTAATATTCTTACTTACTTTTTATTTGATATATCCATATTTAAAAGAAAGAAAACCATGCCAAATTACATCATTCTCTTTGAGAATTTTCGACTTCCAGTTAGAAAAGAGAGCTAAATTAAAAATCTCATAATGTTGGATTCCTAACCCACCATTAGCCTTATACATACAAACCTTTTGCCAACTAATATAATTAACCCTTCTCCATCCCTCTTTTATCCCCATAAGAAATCCCTTTAGATCTTTATAATTTCATTAATAGCCAATCTAGGCGCCTTAAATAAAGAGAAGAAGTGAATTGGTAAGCTATTGAGAACTAAATTCAGCAAAGTCACCCTACACCCAATGGATAAATTTCTCCCTTTCCACATTGCTAGCTAGGTAAGAAATTTATCCAAAATGGTGTTCCAAGTAACTTTTCTCCTAAGATTATCACCTATGGGAATTCCCAAAAACATAAAAGGTAGCATGCATATTCTACAAGATAGAAAAGAAGATAAGAATCCTATAAGAAGGGCTCATTTACATTGACCCCGTAGACTTTAATTTTGTGGAAATTAACACTCAAACCAGACACTAGTTTGAAACACCTCATAAAGCCTTTAATTCTCCATAAGTTAGACCAAGAACCCTCCCCGAGAATGACGACATCGTCTGCAAACTGTAATAACTCGATTTAGATCTCTTCATTAATTTTGAAAGGATGAAAATTAATTGTATTTTTAACTAGACCCATCAAAGCTTATGCTGATAAGAGAAATAAGAAAGAGTGACAAGGGACCCTCTTGTCTTAAACCTCTACTTGCTTCAAATTATTTTGTTGGATTGCCAATGACTGAAATTGAAAAACTAACACACATTTCTCCATCCACTCCAACCACCTAACCCGAAAGCGCATCCTTCCTTTACCTCTTAGCATAATCCACCATCTCATTAATCACTAACATATCCTCGAGCATTTGTTTATTACAAACTAAAGATGGTTGTTTCTAGAGATTAAAGAAAGCCTCGCCTTTTTAGTCTAGATACTAAAATATTTTCCACGATCCTATACATACTTGTTACCAAACAAATGGGAAGAAAATCTCCAACTTCTTAAGTATTCTCCTTCCTAGGAATCAATGTTAAAAAAACTTGTTAAAATTGCTTTAGGTAACTTTCAAGGTGTAAGCGGATCTAAAAAATAATTAAACTGATAATCCAAATCAAACCAAACTAAAAAAGAATCAATTGTTTATAATTTGGTTCCAAAACCAAACCAAACTAGCAAAAATCAATGGGTTTGGTTTGGGTCTCGATTTTAGTTGTTAGTGAAGGTGAGAAAAACACAATAAAATGGGGGATTTGAACTGGGTTTTCTACCAAACTTTGTTATTTAAAATTAATTTGCAAACTAACTAGAGAAAATAAAATTAAGGAAAAAATAAAATGACTCTTTTGGTTTATACAAGTTCACCTTTAACAAGGCTACTCTAGTCCACCTGCCAAGATGATTTTGCCTTTAACATGGACTTAATCCACTAATCTCAACAAATTACAAATGCACAGACTTTTGGGCAGTGACTTACCACAACCGTCTGAGAGTCTCAACAGACACCTTAGGCATCTCAAGTGTACAGACTAACAACCTAGTCACTTGAGGAAATAATCAATTCTTAACAAAATTACAATCAACTATGTTTACAATGTTTGCTTTTAAAAAAGTGGATTAACACAACAATGAAAAGCAAAGTTTCTAATGCAAATAATGAGAAACAACTCTTTGTATTGATAACTCTAAGATAAAACACAAATAATGAGCAACAACTCTTTGTGTTTAATCTTTAATATCTTAACACAATAATGAGCAACAGCTCTTATGTTCTTGATATTTCTCTAGAAGAATAGATGTATGAATATTTGAATATTGATTCTTCTTTTCTCTTTATGTATATCGTTGTTTCATCAATTTTATTTAAATTGGATAATATTGAGTAGTTTGTCCCTCTTCAAATGATGTAGAGGTCTCTTTATATAGACTTTGAGAAACAGGCCGTTGATATTTGTTGATATGTCGTTTTCACTTGCCAGCTACAGTAACGATAACATTTAATCATGGTAAACAAAATAGTATAATACGTAAGCATGTAGTGGAATTTGAATCGTATTGACGGTATTATTAAACTCCATGGCTAAGTTTCTTTGATCTTATCTTCTGATGATTTACTTCTGGCTTGAAGTAGTAAGATTGGAAGATATCTCTTTTTGATCTTTGTTCCTTTATTCTTTGCTGGATTGATTTTGATATGATGAATAAGAATGATCCAGAAGATACTTCGTTTTTGTAGAAATAGAGCCTTTCAGATAGTTTAACATTGTCTTCAGATATGTAAGCAACAAATTATCTAAGGAACGACTTCTTTGAGAGTGAAAGCTTTTCTAATCCATCATGTTTTGATTTGATCTTAATTTCTGATGACAACTTTTCTAAGTTGCATATCTGATGTATGATTTCTGAAGCAAAAAATTATATCAATACATCTAATCTTAACAGTTTTTCTGAACTCCTAAATTTTGATATTTGGATTGAGCTAAAAGAAACAACTTATGTCAGCTACATCTTGGTTTATGATCTTTTATTTTTCTGCGAAAGTGTGTGTGATTTCTGATCTGAGAGTTATGCTTTTCTTGAGAACACGTCTGATTTTCTTTCTGGAGAACATTCAACATGCCTTAGAACTGCTAACGTTTCTTTAGAAACGGTCACAATAGTTTTTCTGGTGAGTGCAATATGTTTCTGGTGATACTTGTTTTCTAATGAATGTTACTTGTGTTGAGTAGATTTTCTTGAGTAGATATCATCCTTTGATCTTGTCTTCTAATTGACTATATGATGTTTATTAGGAATGCATGTGTTCCATGAACTATTCCAGTCTTCAGAGTCTTTACTTTGTCTTTAGAACTATGAGCAAGAACTCTTCTGATGAGCAAGTCTTGACTTCTGATTTGAGGGTAGAGGCTTTCTCTTAATGTGTTCAGAATCTTGACTTTGTCTTCAGACAAATAAGCATGAACTGTTTTTATAATAAATTTTTGACTCTGGATACAAGTCTTTGACTTTTTTACAAGCAGGATCTTTTCTTGTACAATCTAATTTCTGATCTTAAAGCATGAGCTCTTGTTAGAAACTCGTCGAGATTCTTTTCTTGTTAAACATTCAACATTCAGTAGAACTACTGATGTTTGATTAGAAATGAACTCAATGGTTTTCTTCCTGAGTGCTAAAGTGATTCTGATGATATCTTGGTTTAGACTACCAAGAACTCTAATATTTGTACAATCAATAA
Source organism: Vicia sativa (assembly GCA_021764765.1). NCBI lineage: Eukaryota > Viridiplantae > Streptophyta > Magnoliopsida > Fabales > Fabaceae > Vicia > Vicia sativa. The sequence continues at coordinate 238,372,805 of CM038794.1, read as the reverse complement.
AACCGTTAGAACTAAAATTGTTCTTCATAAAATATATGCATTGATATCATCAAAACATAGAGATTTAAATACATATCCAAATCTTGTTCTAGCATTTAGAAACTTTCAAACCAATGAACCAAACCAATGGTCATAATTACACTAAATCTTTTATTTCACCGATCATCAAGCCCAAATTTGGCATCGTCCAACCATTCTCCATATTTTTTTCCATTTCTTTCTTTTCAGCAAAACATGCATCTAGAATCAAACTCCAAAACATAGAAACTAAAAACCATAAGTCACAAACTTGTTTCACTGAACTGTTGCCCTCGTTGCTCGCCACCATTGTGTTTCTCTCTTTACCAACGCTCTGATCTGTTATGGTCGCCTTCTTTGTGTTCAAATTCTCTACGATATTTTTCATTTTTTTCAAACCTTTTTTGTTTCTTCTTCAAAAAAAAACATTTTAGACTTGTTACAAAATTTTGGTATGTGTTTGAGGTTTAAAACTTTTTAATTTATGTATATTGAAATTTTTGGTTATTATTGTTGTGTTTTATTTATTAAACTTTCAAATTCCTTTCAGTCTTCTAATGTCAAGTGTCGACTTTTATATTTGATAATGAACTTATTTCATTATGACTCACAAATAATGTCATTGTTTCGTATGGATTAAGAACAAGTTGTAATTTATTGAAAAAATAGAGCATGAAATATATTATTTTAAAAAATAATAGCATAAAATACATTGAAAAATACGATAATGGAGGATACACTAATGCATATCATGTCTGGAAAAAAACATTATAAATCGACCAATCAAACTAGTTAGTTTAGTTCGGTTCCTTTTTTGAAAAATACTAAAACCCAAACCAATGAAGATATCATCGATTAAGACATTTTTTTGACCAAAAACATGTCCCAACGCTCAATTACACCCCTAGGTAACTTATGCGATGAATAAAATATATTTACATAGGCTACTAACTCATCTTTGATTGTATGCCAACACACTATGAAGAATCCCATATTAAAACTATCTAGCCACGAACTCTTATCACAATCGCTCTTCCAAATAACTTCTTTGAATTCCTCAAACACAAAAGGAACTTCGAATAAACATGTGATAAGTATCAAAATGTCGATATTTTTAGTGTAAATTTGTGACACTTATCATTCTATTTTTGTGTAATAAATACCAACTTTTGTGTGAATGATAGTATAATCTCATTCTTTTATAAATACTATTCTTTTGATGGTTTTATCCCATTTTTGTAGGATTTGGATGAAGCACAGAACGTTTGAGATCGAATAAGGCTTCAAACGCGCAACTTTGAGCAATAAAAAAAAATGCACAAAGCAAAGAATAAGTTTTTCACATATTTCAAATAGTTATAAAAGCATCATATTTAGTCATTGTTAGATAGGAAATTGAATAAGCTTTACAATGCTTCAAACCGGGCGCAAAACAGAGTTACAATTCTCAAGTTATGGCGAAAATAAGTGCTAATTTTTTTTCATGACAGCACAAAGCGCACTAAACGCTCGATTAGGGGCTAAGTGCGGTCTACGATTTTCAGACTCTTTAAATAGGGTAAAAATCACATTTTTAGGTTATGTGTTGGGTATTTTTGAGTCCCAACACCATCAACATCACTTTTTGATAGATTAGCTTAGAAAATAACACTAGAGCTTGCTTATGGATGATTAAAGGTGGATTGCTCTTCGATTGGCTCTGAGAATCTGGTAGATTTGTAGTTTATCTCTTCTCCTCTCTATGTATTTCTCTTTTATTAGGTTTTTTATTTATATTTCCTTTGAACACATGTATATTTGTCGCTCGTGGCGTTGTTTAAAGTTTGCTTTACAAATATGTGTTGATTATTGTCTTAGGTTTTTACTTTTTGTTAAGGATTTGAGTAGTTATATGCATATACTGCTTAGATTCTTATCTAGGATGATTATCTATTAGTTTCTAAACTCTAAAGATAGATTTAGAGCTAACAATCTTTATGGGTGTCAAAGCTTAATGCTTCTGTGTTGGTTGTATCGGTTGAGAGATCGTTGATACGAGTAATATGGATGTTTGTTGTGTTATTCAGATTGGATGAGAGATCGTCACCGAGATGATATAATAGTTTTCTCTACTTTGGGTTAGAAATAACTTAGGGAGTGAGCGATGTTAGATTACTGGATGAGTATTGTAGGTTGAGTATAATTGGATGATAGGTTTAAGTCTGTGACGAGTGGTGTACATTCGTGTCAGATAAGTTGTCTATCCTTTTTACTTGTATACATATATTTTTTGTTGATACTTTTCTTTACAACTCATTTTAACCTCAAACTCATTAACGATAAATTTATTGAATGACGAATTTATAACTAATCTTTGTGGACATGATACGCTATAAACTATATATCACCTGATGAAAATAATACTTTACTTTTTGTTTGTCGCTTTACCACTTGAACAACATGTCTCTACTTCCTAAATCTATACTTTATGAACGAATGGAAGAACCTAGCATTTGCATCTCCATCTCTTTCTCTAATCCATCTAAACCCCAATTTTTGCCTCAACATGCTCTCATTGATTTTCCAATTAGACCAAACTCTTTCTGAAGCATCATTTCTCCTATGAACCAAACTACCTTCATCGTCCTCACCGACATGAATAGTTAACTCCAAATCTATAACATTGAGCTCTTTGATAACTTCATCCACTTTCAAGTTAATCACCCCAAATACCTCTACATTCCACCTTCTAAGCATCTCTCTCAACTTTTTCAATTTTTTCTTCATTATAAAAGCAGACTTACCTACTTACCTTTCACGAGACTAGATTTCCACACACACTTCTCAAAGGATTCATATTCTGGATGCTCAAACCAACACTTGAAGATCTTAAAAGGTTTTGGCCTTCAATTGACATTATTTGCTTCAAGCTTGAAGATCTTAAAAGGTTTTGGCCTTCAATTGACATTATTTGCTTCAAGTAATATAGGTCTATGATCTGAAACTGCCCTCTCCCCGACTACTTGATACACAATCCACCACTTGCCTACTAAACCCTTCTAATTGACGAAACCTATACACTTACTCATATAACTCCCCCTCGAAATCAATCCAAGTAAAAGAATTTCCCCTCAAAGGAAAATCCACCACTTCAAGATTATCAATAAAATGGCAAAACTCTAGTAATTTTCTTCTATTTTCATATAAGACTTCCCATTTCTTTCAAATTTTAACTTGTCATTATTTGGAATTGGTTACATACTAATGCAATTACAACAACTTTCTGTCTTTTAACAAAAAGATAAAAATAAATTCACCAAAAAGGAACATTTTTGTAATACTAATTTATATCTTTTTGCATAAACTCACATGTTTGTCGTGCGCTTGGGCTTCCATCTTGGGTATAGATTGTTTACAGGGCACAATTTGATAATAATTTGAATGTTGCTATCAAGAAACTTCATTTGCTATTGCTTGTCTTTAAAAAAAACAAGTTTATATTTGTATTGAATTGACAAATGGTGTGATGATTTTGGAGAATGAGGTTGATTTGTTGAGTAAAATTCAACATATCCAAATATAATTTCTTTATTGGGGTGTAGCTTTAATGGAGAGTCAAGTTTATTGTGGATGAGTTGATGCAAAATGGATAAGTTTTCGAATTCGCATTTAAGCAATCAAATATTGACTTTTACCATTAAGTTGTTATTACGCTCTTAGTTACAAAAATTGGTAGTTTCATTATTTTAAAAAAATTTATGTTGAAGCATCGTCTAGGGTCAAGATTGACTTGCATTATGAGAATGAAGATTGATCTTTGACATAACAAGGTGAATTTTGTATTAAGTTAGAATCTCTGGAATTTTAAGAAAACTAACATAAATTTTGTTGTTTGATGATGACTAGAGGATATCTACATGAGCAATGTTAACCTCCTGATCCATAGAGAATTGAATTTTTTTATTTAGCAGAGTTTCTTATCTAGTGGTAGTGGTTTTAGCTCTCTGATTTTGACATTGGAGTATGTTGCCCCATACTATATTTTAGATGGAAATGCTAACTAAACTTCATATTTTTATTATTATTAGTTCACATCATATGCATTGATTTGGCATGTTCATACATAAGAGATAACAAAACATATCTTAGATGTTGTTTCTTTTGGGGTTTAGAGTACCCCTCATTGAATTAGGAAGGAAGCTTGGGACCAGCTCCAAACATGGATAACATGGTAGATCCAGTGATATAACGAAATTCAATCTCAGTGAAATGTATTAATAAACAAAAACAGTTCTAGCCTATATGGAAATGACATATAAATGTTGAATGAATGACAATCAAACATAAAGCATAGCAATTTTAACCAAAAATCAGAAACTATGGCATTAAAATTCTCACAGCCAAAAAATATCACTTGCAATAACTCAAAAATATGATATTAAAATTCAATAACATCCGCTGTGTTACATAAAAAATTAAACAAAACTCAACAAAACTACTAATGAATTTAAACTCAGCAAAGCAAGAACCTCAGAATCCAAGCTTGGTTCGGCGCCAGTGACGACGTTTAGCATTGTACCTAAACAACAAAAAGAACAATCAGCAAACAGAATCAATAATTGAGTAATGAAATGTGAGTGAGTGCAGAGAGATGAACCTGATGGTGTTGTCGGTCCTCATCCGGATCCAGTAAGGAATAGGCCTGTTCTGCCTCATCTTCTTCGCCAATTTCTTCTTGATCATGAAGGTCTTATGTGACGGCTGTACAAATACAAATACAAATACAACAAATTAAACATCAAAAACAGAACCTAAACATGAAAACCTTCACGGAATTGAAAGCACAAGAAAGAAGAGATTCAAAACTACGATTTGAGAGTGTACCATTTTCGTTTCGCTGAGATGCTCGACTGCTCCGTCGTTTGATAAGAACCCTAATCTGAAACCCTAATCAAAAACTTCAACCCAATTTATATTTTTATTTAATGGTTTTTTTGGGCTCGGCCCATTAACCTGCTTATTTTCCTGTCTTGTATTTAGTCACAATCCAAACTATTCTACTTCATACATTTCAAATTCTATTCTTAACCCCACATTTTCCAAAAACAAATCATTATTTTTAGGGTTAATACACTTTTTAGTCTTTGCTATTTGGCGAGATTTCAAAAAGGATCGGTAAAAAAATATAGATTTCATCTTTGTATTTTGAAGATTCTCTTTTTTTAGATTTAAGTGGATCTGATCAAATAAGAGAGTGATGTGGTATTGATAGAGTGACATTTTTTTCACTATTCACTTGAGTAACAATTCACATGTTATTTAATTATTTATTAATATGATATTTAAATTTTTTTTTAATTAATAAAATAAATTAAAATATTTAGTATCTTAAATAAGTAATTAGATTGCATTATAACACTTCGTTTACCCCCCAAAACCTATAATAGAATACGCCATATCTTTATCGTATTCTCCATGCTTTTTTTGCCACCATTGCCACGTTGTGAAGGTTTCTTTATCGATATGAGGTACGTTTCATCTATTTAGTCAATTAATCATACATTTTTGTCATTTATGGTTGATTGTTGCATGCTTATTTTATTGTGTTGGGTACAATATTGTTCAACTTAATCTTTCATCACGGTGGAGAGTTTGTTCGTGAAAGCTTCATTTTCTACAGAGGAGGATTTGAAAATATCGTTTATGTTCAAGATTTAGACACAGGGTCATATTTTGAAGCTTTGAGCTTAGTAAAGTTGTGTGGTTTTGACGGTAGTGGTGTCCGAATGTGGAGAAAGATTGAAGGGATTGACGAAGGTTTCTTCCACCTGACTGATGATATCTACGTTACAAAAATTGCCAAATATTATATTTCTTACAATGTTAATGGACATATATGGGTGGAGCACAAAGTTACAGATAATTCAAAAAGAGTACTCATTCCAAATTATGTAGATGTTGGTGAAGATAGTGAAACATATAAAAAGTATTACTCATATAATGTGTGTCCTACTAATGAAATGGATATGTGGCCTAAGATTGATGCTGAGGATATGCTTCCACCACCATTTAAGAAAGTTCCAAGTAAACCTAGGAAACTTAGGTTTAGGGAACATGATGAAAACGGTTCTATAATGAGAAGGTCTGGCGTTAGTGTTAGTTACAAGTGCACTAAGTGTGACAAGATTGGTCATAACTCAAGAAAATGTCATATTACAGACTACCATAATAAGTTCGGCCAATCTTATTGGAACCTCCAATAAGTTTGTTGATCCTTATTGCAAACCACTATGACCGCAACCAGAGTCTTCTTGAGTATACAAGCCTTCACTCGATCACTCAAGGAATAATCAACTCAAAAGTTGAATACAAGTGTTTATTTTTACAATATTCTTATATAAAGAAAATTATATAAATTTTAATTACATCAACACAAAAGTGTTGATAGCATGATACAAGCAATAACTCCTTGCTTATTTACAAAACTATACAAAGTTTTTGTGCAACGGTTTAGTATAGATTTGTTGAACTGATTTGTTAATTTTAAATTCTTCCAAGTACTTCTTTTATAGATGAAAATAATAGATTTGTTGGAGGGTCGAATAGAAAATACAAATACAATTGTACTGTTCCCAACGGTCATGGTGAGACTGGTAGACAATAGTATCAAAAGGTTTGTCCTTACGCCCTTTAGAGAGTAGAGGTCACAATGTATTTTTGCACTTTTATACTCATCATACACGCAATCCCTTAGTCTTGATCTTCTTCTTCTAAGCCTTAAGTGGCTTATAATATATATGTTGATGAATCTTGTTGCAGAAGGATCAGAACTAGTATCTTCTAGAACCTAACTCTTCATAACCTTAACAAATGGCTTGTTTAAAGAACGTTTTCCTTCACAGTCTTCAGCACTTGGTCTTTAGAAGCTTGTCTTCAGATCTTTAGAAATTCTTTCAGGTGAACCTTATCTTCAACATCTTCAGAACTTAGAACAATAGAAGTAAAGCTTTAGAAGGCCTCTAAAGCTTCCTTGAGTAAGTCACGATCATAAGTTATTTTCTAACGTTCCTTAGAACCGTTGCATAAGACGCATTCCTTAATCTTGACTTAAGTTTGTAACACACCAAAGGTATTCTTCTAAAGTGTTGAGTTCAGAACCTAATGACATTACACAGCTTCTTACCATAGTCAGGAACTATATGACAAAAGCCACACACTAGACAGAAACCTATTAGAGTACACAATGGTTCTTAAACATAACATCTAAAGTTATCATCAAAACATAAGGTCAGATGTAGAGCAACCTTTTTTCTTATAGACTACTCTAAAGACCAACTCAGCCTAAGGTTGACTATACAATGGTCAAAACTAGGAAGATATGGAATCTTAAGGAAATTTTCCTTATTTTCATTTCTCTTTTGGAACTTTATCATAGAAGATTGTAAGTTTGATAGTGGTTGTTCCAGACACATGACTGGAGTAAAGTTGTTTCTAACTGAGTTTGTATCCCATCATATGTTACTTTGGTGATTGTGCCAAATGTGCATTTAAGGGTGTTGGAGAATTGGATTGATGACGGTCTTATTGTTAAATTTTTGGCATCTAATATGATTATCAGAAGTTAGTTATGCCTGGAGGTAAATACCTTTAAGGTAGTATGGTTGATCACTGATGAGAAGATTGAAGGTGTGATGAGGAAGTTTGTTCTAACTAGCTCATCCATATGCTTAATGTCCAAGGAAGATAGAGTAGGATGTCACATTAGAAGATGCAATGTCTGACTGTTAACAAAGTCCTAGAACTTATATTGTGAACCTAATAAGGATAATGCAAGGTAAGAATCTTTGTGGATAAAGGCATGGGATGGGTAATCTTTAATAAAGAAAAAATGGATATTTATGAAGTCTTCAAAGGTATTTATCAACTTCTTCAAGACAATATGAGTTCTAAGTGTGATGAATGGACATGTGAGAGTTATCTTCCAAAGAATAGGTCATACGGTGATGCTTTCTATAGATCCAATATCTATGTTTATAGCATGAATTGGAACATTATCTCATCAGTTATAGTTCAATAAATGAGACAGTCTCTTAAAAGCTAGAAGGAACTGAATCGATGAGATCTCAGGCCATGAAAGTTCCCTCTTGTTTTTAAAAAGGTTATTTAAAGGAATTCATTATGAAGAAATTATCCTTAAGTTCTCATATGTCATGTCAATTAATTGAGACATTGTGTGATGATTTTTAGAGTAAATCTATTGGAACATTATGTACAAGAACAAGTTTGTTAGAGTTTGAGTTTCTTCTTGAGAAACAATCTTGTCTCTTGATTAAGAAATAAGTCAATTTATGTTTCCTAGTCATTGTCTAAGGCTATGTCTAATGCTTAGGAAAGTTGTTTCTCTAAATTGATTTGGCTACTTAAAGTATATAATGTCCTAACAAGATGTCATGACATTGTACTGTGAAAAGTTGGTATTTTCAAGAATGTCAGGTTTCTCAGCAGGAAAAATCTCTTTGATTATGGGCATCTTTTAGTCATGAATTTTTCTACATGCAATAGTGTTGGGAATTTAGAGAATATGTTAGGAGATATACCTTTCTTAAGTGTTTGAAGGCAAATCTTTTGGAGATTTTGGGGAATGATTTGGGAATATGTACTGCTGAAAAGTTGTTGAAGGATGGGAAACGTGCTAACACTACTTTTTCTCTTCCTTTAGTCAAGTGGTGCATGCAAATTCAATATAAGATATTGGTCCATGTTCAAAGTCAAATATTTTTATCGTTGACCAAGGGAATGTCAGGATAATTCCCAACATTATAAGCTTGGGAAGTAAAGAAGAAGAAAAATAGAGTGTCTTTCTCTTGTGATGAGTGGTGCATTGGTAGTCAAGGATAAATTTAATTTCTTCAAAAAAATTCTCATCGACTAGGCTTTTGTTACAAACAAGATAACTCCTCTCTTTTAAGAATTTGTTGTTACAAACAAGGTAGTTTGTGTTACTACATCTCCCTCATCTTAAGATGCGTTTTAACATGAGCACATTTTCCAAGAATGTTGTTGTTAATGAGACTTGTTTGTTGGAAATAAAGAAGTATAAGGGTGTCGATCCAAAGAAAGTTGAGTCCAAGGTGGAAACACTTGTTGGAACATCGACTGGAGCATTTGTAACAAGGAAAAATTTTGTGACAAGGATGAAGTCCCTCAAGAAAAATCATGTTCAAAATATGATCCTTATTGTAACATAATAAGAACTAATACAATAATCCTAGCAAATTATCGAACATTCCGTGTTTAATCAATTTTTCAGATTTTCTTTTTGACTTTGTTGATACGAAATACAACTTACAATCTAATTTATTGTAATGTAATAAATAATGTAATTTCAAGTTTAACAACAATGAATTTATCTATACGTATGGATTACATAATCAATGAATGTTAGACGATGTGATCAATCTAGAAGGGGGTTGAATAGATCGGTGGTTTTAAAATTTGTGGGTTTAAGAAAAATTATTTCGAAAGCCTCCTAGATTTTCAATCGTTTAAACGATCCACTATTGAGAAGATCGGATATGTGAACCGTATGGATGATGTGAGAAAAATTGCTTTAATCAATACAATTTAAACTCGCTCAATTAATTGCCTTAACAATTTCTTTGAGTATCAAATACTTCCAATGAGAGTAGTAAAGAGCAAAGTTAAGCACAGTGACCAATTTGTAGAAGATATAATTTATCAAACACTTTGTAAGTGAAATTTACTAGTGTTGTATTAACTAATTTGTGTTGTTGAAATTTGTCACGTAACAATCAAACAAATAGTTACAGATGTGTTTGTTAGAGCTCGACACACCACAAATTCAGTTTATGCAAGTTTGATAATTTGAATCTTACGAGTCGAGTCAATCAAATAAGGAAAGTAAAATGTGAAAAAGAACACGAGAATTTATTAAGGCAGTTCCACCTTTCGTCCTCGCGTGGTGTACAATTTTTTCATAAAATTTCAAATCATAACAAATGAAGAAATGGTTCCCTTTTCACACAATTCAATTGTTCATGGGAACTTATCTTCTTCACGATCCTTGGTTCAACCCAAACCAAGCTTCGATCTCTTCGAGTACACCTCTGATTATCGATACTTGAAATTACTATCAAATTGCTGCAGAATTACTTTCTCTCGGCTGATATTAAATGAACAAGATTGACCCCGAATCTTCCTTCACGATCCTCCGACTACCGTTACTTGATCAAGCGAACCCACTGTTCCCCGACCATTTCACTCGGTTGAATATGATGAAGCAAAGATTCGTACCCAAACCCCATCACTGATTCGGATCTAGGAGGACAAAACCCTAAAGGTTTTATTCAAGAAAGAGCCCACAAAGCACAACCCAATTTGAATTTGTTCTTCAATTGGACGTTATCACCAATCTTCTAATTTTGATTTAATTGCTTTGATTTCGTGAAGAAAATGAATTTGAAGAAGAGATGATGAAGATGAAGTGCTCTCAATGTGTATCTTTCACTCTATTCTTGTTGAAGCTCTAAAAAGAAATGACCCATTATTTATATGTGTTAGTTAAAATGAATAAAATTAAGACAAAAAATAAAAAAAGCTACAGCACAGTATGAATGCGTCAACTGCTCTAGGAGGGAGGGTCGGCACGTAACTTCCAGTCACTGAGCGTAGGGACATCATAGATGATTGCGTCGATCGTAATAGGGAGGTGCGTCGACGCAAGGCTTTGAGATTTTGCTTCCTGAAGGCTTTTGTGGGTGCGTCGACCATAGGGTCGACACGTAACTTCCAAGGGGTGTTCCTAAAAATTGCATCGACCAGAGTGCTTGGATGGGTCGATGCATATGTAGGTTTTCAGGACAGGTTCCATTTTTCTTTGTTCAGCCTGTCATTCAACTTTCCTACTTTCTCTTGGATGCATGCCATGATAATCTCTGGGGTTTTGACATCATAAAAACTCGACCTATGCTTTCACAATGAATTTAACAATTTGCTATAGAAAGTAAATGAGAAATAGATAGGACATATCAATTTGTTTAGGAAGCTTACCATTCTTCTTTGTCATGACTACATTTGCCCCTAATTCCAAATGGAATTGAGATCTCAATATTACTTTGCAAAAAGTCAATTACAAGATAAATGTAGCAATACAACCCTACAAACCCAAAAAGTCAATTACAAGATAACATAGCAATACTCCTTCGACCGAATCAACCGTTCTTTGAAGCTTTCACTAGATCGAATCCGATATTTGTGAAATCTTGTGTAAACCCCCAAATCAACACTATGATCTTGGAGGACAAACCCTAAGGTTTTTCCCAGTGAAACCTCAAATATTCTCAACTCAATTTACCAGTAGACATACCTAAATTGGATGTTATCAACACTTGTCTAGATGGCACCTAGATAAAAAATGATTATGTGTAGTTTGATTGTGTGTATGCATAGATGAAAGGTTGAAGATGAAGAGTAATATTTGTATGTGTTTATAGTTTCATCAAATTGGAAATGATGCATGTATGAAATATCTATATCTGTGAAAGTTTGAGGCAAAAGGGTAACCTATAAATTAAAAAATAATGCAATTTTTTCATAGAAAAATTACAGCATATGTCGACACATATAAGTCATGTGTCAACTCATGTTGATGCATGTGCCCACATGTTCAAGTTCATGTGTGGACACATAGAAGAAGAAGCTATAGACTTTAAAAATGGATTACATGTATCGACCTGTACATCGTAAGTGTCAACACATAAATGAGATTTTTACATTATATGTTAACCTGAAAGGCTGTATGTGTTGAGACATAGAAACAAAATGTTAGATCCAAAGTTTTATGATTGTCAGCAATTTTGCTAAAATATGGTTCATGACAAATGTTGAGCAAGGTGTCATAACATCTTGATCAAATTGATACAACAAAGTGTGAAGGATGCATTAAAAGCAAATGTTTTGACATATGTTGTAACATGTTGAACCAGAACATTAGTACAATCTATTTTAAATCTTAACATATTTGATATGATTTTGTGATGTTTCTCTTGGATATATCTCAATAAATTTTGTAGGTCAAGAAGATTTAATCTAGAACAAGTGATCTAATCCCCAGCAGTGCATAAGTTTCTAAAATTGGATGTTGAGACAATTTATGAAACTTGATGTTTTGTTCCAAGATTTAATGATATTTTTCATGCATAATTGGTGTAACCCTCAGCTTGTGGATCAAGAAATATTTGGGTGAATATTTCGTAGCCCATGGACTACTGCAATGTATTTAAAAAGTGACCTAGGCCTAATGTAATTTAACTTTTCACAATTGTAAAATTAGAGGAAGTCTAAAGTCTTAGGTTTTGAGAGTCTCTTGTGTTTTTGTAAGTCACCTTTCATTTTTTGATACAATGAGGTAAATTGGCTTGACATTGTGTTATGATGATGGAGCATCAATATTAACATGTATTGCAAGTGCCAGAATTTCACAAAGGGTATAAACTTCAATATTGAACCACATGTGTCGACTCATACCTCACATGTGTCGATACATAGTGTCACACCCCAAAATTTGTCATCCTTGTCCTAACTTTTTTCTTGGTTTTTCTCTTTTGTAATCACTTGACATTCACTCATTTTGAATGAAGGTTTTGAGACATCGATGACCAAGAAATCTTTAATTAGGGTTTCACTTGATTTGAGTTGGCTACATCAAGCAAGGCCCATCTCAATCGAAGATGGATGTGGGATTAGGATTTCTATCTGATTGAAGAATTATATACCAACAGGATATTTTCTTTTGTTCTTTCTTTAAACATAGATTATGAATTAGAGTATTTTGTCCGATGATTGCACCAGTCTCCTTTACATTATGGGTTTTTTTCTTATAAGAGAAGAAACCTCATTCCAGGGTAATTGTTACCTAATGTTCATTTAAATTTTGGTTTCATGATCAGCAATTGGTGGAAAGTGATAAAAAATTATTCGGCAAAATTTCAATTTTTGGTCAACAAAGTCAAATATGGAGGTGTGACTTTTTGAAGACCAAACCCCATTTGATCTTTTGTTTCACGAGGCTGCATTTTTCTTTTTGGACATTTATTTGAAAGGATGCTACTTAAAGAAGATTCAAACAAAAAATTGGAATTAAGACTTGGAGAATGGAGATTAGAAAAAGTCGGGTTGTATTGAAACATCAAGAATTCATTACAACATATCAAATACATGGCAATATGCATTTTACGTTGAAAACCATAAAAAATCACAGTTGACCAAAGTCTAAACTGTCATTCTTAGACCTATGACTACTCAAATGCATTTCCAAATACATTTGCCATCGTTATGCTTCATTTCATTTGTCCCAAACGTGCAAAGCCTTCAGGTCCTTTTTAAATTCACCTAGTTTCCAACAAGCTTCAAATGTGATATAGTTTTGGAATAGAGACTTGTCAACTTGTCATGATCTACAATTTAATTTGCTGCATGCTATCTACCTGCAATTAAAACATAAGCCAACGCAATTGAGTTTAGCAAGATGACAATTGGCCAGAAGCAACTTGTTGCCATCAGATTTGCACCAATTGTCACAAGTATCACGGTGATTCCAAGAGCATTATAACCTGCAGTATTCATGAACAAAACTTCGCCGGCAGGTACACCAGAAAAGGAATAAAAGGATGAAAGTTAATACAGAAACTAAAACTGTGTCATACATTCATCGTTCAAAAACAAAGCTAGTAGTCAGTTTTCAGGCGCACAGTGGATTGCTAAGTTCAGAACTGTACTTTCATTAAATAACCACATACCCATGTTACTTCATATGCCGAAGGCAAGTTCAAGTCGCATCATCATATAACTTTCTATAACCTACACAAAGAAATAAGATTTCACCAAATGATACATACATACATACATACATATATACATGCAGCAAAGAAAACGTGCATTACGTCAATACCAGCAAGCATTACCCATGGTCATACAACATTCAACTCAGTGCAATCCTAGTGGTTATTCAAGCAAGACAAATGTATGCATATTCTAGTTATGGCCTAAGTGCAAATAGTATGAATCAAAGAGTTTCAAGCCAAGCATGAGCATCCCAAATCAAACCTGACACATTTATTCGCAATACACTCATTTATCCATCAGCACTGCTAAATGCATCATGAAGGTGTATCCTTGTAGGTTCTCAAGTCCAGCCTTATCATGGCCTGTTATCTTTATTCCAGCTTAGGGTGTTCTTTTTGTCAACCTATCCAAAGCAGAAGAAAGTGTTATATCCCTCATCCATGTTTCACCCAAAGTTTGAAGAACACCATGCGCATAACAGTGAGAATTAATGCTATACTCGATTTAGAACACAAATCAAAATCAAACCATGAAGACAATTCAAACAGGGCACATTTAGGCATTATGCTCAAGCTCATTATGCACCATTATGGCCATCCTCTTTTTCTGCGATGAGTTATTTGCAGAGCTTTTGGAGAGCTCTGTTTGAGGAGAGAGTTCATTTTTTTCTATTTGAATAAAAATCGTTTTGCCATTTCGTGTTCTTTTTATGTTTCATAAGTCAAGCTACTCAACGGTTGGTATACGGTGGTGACAATGGCCTCCGGCGCCACTTGTCACCGTTTCTGTTGGGGATGAACTTGGTGGTCCGATGTGTGCGAGTACATTAAGTTTGTGTAGACATAATCTATAGCCTTTCGATCTGAACCAGTGGTTGACCAGCTGATCCAACGCACAAGATCCACTCTCAGAAGTCAATCAAGTTGACTGAGGGTCTATGGAATGGGCGCTTGGGCTTTTAGTCTGCAAGCCTGTTTTTTTTTTTTTCTTTTGTTATGGGAAGAGTTCACCCTCAGAATTACTAGCCCATGACCCATTTTCCTACTCATTTTTTCCCTAGTCTTATATTTTTTAGTAAACTTTCTATATTTATTTTTATCAAAAGTATGTTTAAATATTTAGTTATCTTAAGTTATGTTTATAATTCATTTATTTTACTTTTTTTACTTAATTTTATTTAATAAGTTTATTTAAAATTAATTATTATTTTTATTTGATCTAGTTGGTTTCACTTGTGTGGATCAATTCGATCAAATTGTGCTTATTGCGTGATGACCACCTTGTATGGGCATGTGTATTTTATTTTATGTTATTCATTTTGATTCAACCAAGTGTATCTCTCATTTTGGACGTGTAATTGTTTAATGGTTGTATTTTACGTTTACTTGCTTATTCACAATTGTACACTTATTGAAATCAATCAAACATCGCATCTTGCTTCATATACCAAGTCTTAAAATATTTTTGTGAACAAGGGTCAAATGGTAGGGAATAGACACATGTCTATTCTCTCGAGATTTAATCAAGGATAAGTTATCGGACTTATATTGATAGATCATAACCCGCATAAAACACTTTCATAATTAACGTTCCAAACCTCGGTCTAACTTCGAGTGGCTTTTAGAAAATTTCTTTTTTTCTCAAATAGATAAGGGTCAAATGGTAGGGAATAGACATATGTCTATTCTCTCAAGATTTAATCAAGGATAAGTCATCTGACTTATATTGATGAATCATAACGTGATTAAAACACTTTTAAAGGCATCTCACCTTTTTTTAATGAAAAAGGATTAAATGGGGGAGTCAAGGTATCTACCTTTTCTCGCTCTAAGTGTGTGAGTCCCAAGTATCTACTATGGACATTCAAACTCTTTTGTACTATAAAAACAACTCAACCGTCATTCAAATATGTTGTGCCCTTGCGCACCACTCTCTTTTAAAATCAAACCAACAAACAATCTTTTCTTTTCAAGAAGAACTACGGAGTTCTGACTTTCCCATTACACGAGGAAGTACGTAGGCACAAGGTTTTAAAACTTTGGCGAACTCAAAATAACATAAAAAAACCCCTTATCTCTTTTTCTTCTTTAAGATTGTAATTATCACACTACCACTCAAACACACACGAACTAAACGGTTCCCATTGAGTACGATGGATGTGAGGGGTGCTAATACCTTCCCCTTGCATAACCGACTCTCGTACCCACCTCTTGGCCTCGTAGACCATCTTATCCTTTGCTCGTGGGTTTTACTTGATGCTCTCCCATTCCATTTGGAATAAATAAGTACTCGATGACGACTTCATTAAACGAATGTAATTTTTTGAGGCGCGACACATAGACCTATTTTTCATGTAGAAATTGATTTTTTTTAATGCATGATACCTTTTCCAAACATGTTCTAAATGCATTCTAAGTACCTTAATGCAAACATGCATATAATGACTCATAGATACTGTCCAATATACAAAAATGCTAAATTTATCATAGTTTTAACATCATATAAAATATCGAACGGACAAGTACACTCACCCCCTTTTTTTGGTGATGGAAAGACTTGTGATGATGCATTTTGTGTCTTCATAAAGGCTCCCGTTTAATACGTGCATCCCAAATTTGTCTTTGCATATGCATCTCCCACTTTAACGACATCAAAAAGAGACAAAGAAATTCATGAGAAGTATCATTTATCACACAAATACTAATATATCACACAGAGAAGTTTTTGCAAAGGAAGAACATGCAGTCACATATACCCATATACGTGGAGTGACTTAATGCTTAAACATAAATAACAAGTAATACTAATCACCATAATAACAAATACAAAGGCATGAAATATTATGAATGCAATGCAAGAGCAAACTATTGAGTTGCTTTCAAAAATGTTACGATTATGCAACACTTCACATTGGTGCTTCTGATGTTGCCCATATTTATGCCCAACTTGGTGAAAAAGGCATCACCACTAAAACCAAAAACAAAGATGTTCTCATAACATGTGACATGACTTGATCAATAATTGCATTTTTACGATAACATGCTCAAATTAATTCATACACAAATGAATAGTTAACAAACTTACATGAAATGTAAGGAATAATAATAGAAAACATATTTGTACACCAAGAACATATACTTCAAATGAGAAAGAATCAATAGCATAAAGTCACTTTAAGCATATAAATTCAAAACACACAATGGTTGTCAATTGAAATTTTTGGAAGTGAACATTCACAAAATATATCATATATTAAGCATATCAAGCATTTGGAACATAAATAACATTGCAATGGTAAAAGGATTACTTTCAAGGAGAAAATGGAAAAAAATATCTCATAGATGAATGGAACAGAGTATGCACACACACACAGTATGAAACTTTCAAATGAAAGTTTTAGCAAATGTATATAGAGTGCATGCAACAAATGTATTTAGACAACATTTGAGATAACAAGAATCCCAAATTCCCTTCGAATGTTAAAAAAAGGTTCGATTGCAAGAGGTTTTGTAAAGATATCCGCAAGTTAATTTTTACTATCAAAATTCTCAAATAAAATATTCCCCTTTTCAACATGGTCACGCAGGAAGTGGTGATGTATCTCAATATTCTTAATGCGAGAATGTAACACCGGATTATTGGTTACATTAATCGCACTAGTTGCACATGATAGGAATACATGGAATTTTAATGTCTAAGTCAAGTAATTGTTGTTTGAGCCACAAAATTTGAGCACAAAAACTACCGTTTGTGACGTATTTTGCCTCGGCCATTGATAATGCAACAAAAACTTGATTCTCACTATGCCAACTTACTAAGGAATTTAAAAACATGTGGCAAGTTCCACTAGTACTTTTCCTACTTGACTTGCAACTGGCAAAATCAGAATCAAAATAACAAACAAAACTATAATTGCTTCCTTTGGAATACCAAAGCCCATACTTAGATGTACTATAAAGGTATCTAATCATGTGTTTGATAGCGTTTATATGAGATTCCTTAGAAGTCGATTGATACCGGGTGCACATGCAAACGCTAAATATAATGCAGTCTAGATGAAGTATATATATATATATATATATATATATATATATATATATATATATATATATATATATATATATATATATATATATATATATATATATAAGAGATCCAATGATACCTCTATATTTCTTGACATCCATATCCTTATCATTTCATCTTTATCCAACTTACCATTCGTTGGCATTAGAGTGTCAATTGTTTTTGCCTATTCCATATTCCATACTGAATTGTTTTAGCAATTCAAGACAATACTTTGTTTGGCACACGAACGTTCCTTCATTGAGTTGCCTGACTTGAAGTCCAAGAAAGTAATTCAACTTCCTCATTAGACTCATCTAAAATCCCCATACATTAGCTTAGAAAACTTCTTGACCAATTGCATATTAGTAAAACCAGATATGATATTGTCAATATAATTTTGAACTAGAAGTATGTGTTTTCCTTGACGTTTAATGCAGAGTGTTGTATCTACCTTCCCTCTAGAATATACTTGGTCAAGGAAAAAGTTTCTAAGATGCTCATACCAAGCCCTAAGGGCTTGTTTGAAACCATAGAAAGCTCGTTTTAGCTTATAAACATGATTGGGATACCCGTAATTTTCAAAATTGGGAGATTCTGAAACATACACTTCTTCGTTAATGTATCCATTAAGGAAAACACTTTTAAGTCCATTTAAAATAATTAAAAATTCGTAGAGCATGCAAAAGCTAGTAAAAGGCGTATATCCTCGAGGCGGGCACCGAAATATAAGTTTCCTCATAATCGATGCCCTCCTCTTGATTATATCCTTGAGCAACTAGCCGAGCCTCGTTCATGGTTATCACTATATGTTTATCTAGTTTATTTCTAAAAATCCACTTAGTGCTTATGACTTGATGATCTCGCAGATAAGGAACAAGGTCTCATAGGTCATTTCTTTCAAATTGATTTAACTCATCTTTCATGGTCATAAGCCAATGCTCATCAAGTAAGGCCTTTTTTTACGTTTTTATATTCAACTTGAGACAAAAATGCAACTTAAATTACTTGTCTTAGAGTCAATAGTTACGCCTTTGGTGATGTCTCCAAGAATGTTTTCGATTGGATGATCCTTGGAAGTTCTGCCCTCCAAGGAAATATCATCCTCTATATTTTAACTTTCATCTTTCTTCTTTTCATGGTCGTCATCTTCCTCCTCCTCAGATTTCACCGAATCAATTTTATCAATTCCTTCTTCGGTGTCATTGAGTATATCTTTTGTAGATGGACTTGTACCATGAAATGAAATACTTTTCCCAAAAATTTCCAGTCAAGAGTAACATGTACTGACTATTAAACAATAAGTAATCTCTTATTATACACTCTATATGCTTTACTTGATTAAAAGTATCCAAGTAAGATACCTTCATAAGCTTTCACATCAAATTTTCCAAGATTATCCTTACCATTCTTTAAAGCAAAACATTTGCATCCGAAAACATGAAGATATGATAAATTTGGTTTTCTACCTTTTAAAAATTCATAGGGTGTTTTGTCTAATATAAGACATATAAGTATCCTATTTATGACATAACATGCCATGCTAATAGCATCGGCCCAAAAATACTTAGGTAGACAACTATCATTAAGCATAATTCTTTCCAACTCCTCTAAAACATGGTTTTGGCGCTCCATAACACCATTTTTTATGGAATCCTAGGAGATGAAAAGTTATGTTTAATGCAATATTTATCACAATATTCCTGAAAGAGGTGGTTTTCAAATTCACCTTCATGGCCGTTTTAAATAACATCAATATTTGAAAACATTTTTTCCTAAACATGGTTCTATATTGTTGTTAAGTAAGATGTTGCAACATCTTTATCAACTGTCATAATAATTTTTTATGTTATGAGTTTTTTCCAGATGTCGTAGAAGATATAACAACTTCATGGTCTGATACAACATACACTGTTGGTTTAAATCTTGACAGTTCTGATTTGATTATGGAATATTTCCTTTGGATATATTTCAGTTAATTTCGCAGGTCAAGAAGATTTTATCTGGAACATGGATATATCTCCAACTGTGCATTTGTTACTAAATTGGGCCTTGAGACAATTTAGAAAACTTTGTATAGTTTGTTCCAAGATTTAAGGATACTGTGCTACACAACAGATACAACTCTTAAATTGTGGATCAAGAAATATCTTATGGAAATTTCGAAGCCCATGGGTTGAAGAAGTGTATATAAAGAAAAGAATTGAACTTAAAGTGACAAATTTTATCTTTCAATTATTGAAAAATTAAGGGAAAAGAATAGTATTAAGTTTTAAGAGTCTCTTGTGTATAAGGTTTTGTCACCCTTGTATCTTTCGATACATGTGGTAGAAATTGTAATCTCACTTAGAAGCCTTTAAGTAATGATTCGAGTATTGTTCTCCTCAAATTTGTGAAGCAACAGGGAGTATGTTTTTGGAGGAAGCTTGTAAGCAACTCTAAGTATTGTTCTTGGTCAAGAGTCTTGGATGATTTTCTTGTAATGGAAGTATGATATTCTTTTTAAGTTGTATTTGTTGCAGTAATTGTGATTGGGACTATTAGTTATCACTGAGGTGATTTAGGAAGTGATATGGCGATTTATCGTATTTATGGAGGACCTAGGTAGAAGTTTCATTGGGTATGGATTAGGCAGGAAGTTGTAAATGGGGGAGTTTAGCTTTGAACTAATACTGCTGATAGTCGACTTCCTTCCTGGCTTGGTAGCCCCCAAATGTAGGTGTTGTTGCACCGAACTTAGTTAATAACTCCACATGTTGTTTATCTTTATGTAGTGTAAGTTTCTGTATGCATTATAACTTGATGAATCCGTTTAGGATGTCATATCAGATGTTGTATCATTTGTAATGATATTATTCTAATATTGGAATTTGAGTATTTCCATGTGTTGCATGTACAAAAAAAATGCAGTTCCTCATCCTCTTTCTTAACCTTTTGATTATATACAATATATTGCTTTAGAGATTACATTTTCTTTCTGGTTTCTAAAACCTTAGCTTCTAAGTGTGAAAATATTCTTTTATTTGAAGCTAACTTAAAAGCATTCACGACTTCTCTATGTAATTCAGAGTAAGACAAATTATCAACATGTTCATATTTAGAATGACTTAAATTCTTTTTCTTCTTTTGACGTTGATGGGAGGACGAGGGACATACGTTCACCTCCATTTCACTATCACTTGAGATTTTATTACTTGAAGAATCATTGTCATTTTCGCAAGAAACATAAGCTCTTCTATACTTTCTAGACTTCTTGAGTTAGCCCTTTTCTTTATCTTTGTCATGATATGGACACTCTAACCTATAATGACCCAATTTCTCACAATTTTAGCATGAACCTCTTGATTTTCCTTTCTTGTTTTCATTTTTCTTAGAGTATGTAGATTGTCTTCTAAACAAAATGGAGTTGTAGAGAGGAAGAATATGACTTTGCAAGAAATAGCCAGAACCATGATCAATGAGACAAACATAGCAAAGCACTTCTAGGCTAAAGCAGTAAACACAACATGTTATATTCATAACAAGACTTATATTAGACAAATTTTAAATAAGACTCCATATAAACTGCGTAAGAACAGAAAACCCAACATTTCATATTTTCATCCTTTTGGATGTGATTATTTTATTATAAACACTAAGGAAAATCTTAACAAGTTTGATTCTAAAGTACATAAGTGTCTAATGTTAGGATACTTTGAACTCTCAAAAGGCTATAGAGTGTATAACACATAAACACAAATTATTGAAGAATCAATTCATGTTATATTTAATGATAAGATTGACTCTGAAAAGTCAAAGCTAGTTGAAAAGTTTAAAGATTTAGAAATCACTTATTCAAGCTCTAAAGGTGAAGAAATTCTTGCTAAAGAACTTGAGAAGAATGATTTCAATGATGTTCGACCAGAATTCGTTGAAGCTCAGAATCCTTTGAGGAAACACAAAAAAAGGTATTCACATTTTGAAGAATTGATTTTAGGTGACATGTGTCATACCCCAAAATTTGCCCTCCATCTTCTCAAAAGATTTCATACATCTATGCTCAAGGATTCCTCAAGAGTTGATCAGACAAACTCTCTCCTAGACAATCAACCCAAACTAGGGTTTGGTATCTCTCAAGTCAAGATGGATTTCCAACATCTTCAATGGTCTTCATGCCTCCTCATATGCTTCAAATATTCTCCATGTCAAGTTTCAAGCCTCACAAGTCAAGTTTCCTCAGGCAATTGCTCAGATGGTTGAAAATCGGGTGTATTCGACAAAAGTCAATGTGGTCAACATACATCAAAACTTCTGATTTTTGGTCAACATCCTCATTTTGAAGTTACATTCATCATTTGATCAAGGGTTGATCATGATTCATCAAGAAAACTCAAGATTTGCTCAAAAGTCAAACTTTCTAAATTAGGGTTTCTAGGTGAAAAGTCAACTGAACTTTGGTGATCATAACTTTCTCATACTTTCTCGAAATTTTCCCACAAAAGCTCATTTTGAAGGAAATTCAATTCTCTACAACTTCATGTCTCACAAGAATGTCCAAAAATGCTTCATTTGAGAGGTATAGCTCAAAACATTACAGGTCATTTTCAAAGTCAACAAAAGTCAACTTTTGATTTGAAGATATATTGAGCATGGTAACTCCAATTGAGATGAAACCAAAGACATTGTTTAGAGGACTCTTAGAGCTTTCCAAAAAGTCCAAGAACGCTCAAAATGTGAAAAATTGAGCAAGTTACACCATCCACAAGTTGGGCAATTTTGAAAGAATGCACAAAGAGATACTTCAAAAATCAAATCTTTTGCAAATGGGCCTACTTTTTCTTCATCCTAACTTGTTCCTCATACAATTAGGAATGTCCAAGCCAATGCCACGAATTTTTGATTTATTTTTCTATTTAATTTGTAATTTATTCATTTAAATGCAAATTAAATCTTAAAATAAATTATAAAATCAAAATTAATTGGAAGATTGATTTTTATTGCTTTCTTGTGATCCAATCAACCCATAAATGCCAGCAATTTCGAAATTAGATCAAATTTGGCAAGATTGGATTGAAATTGGACAAAGTTTGAAAATTTGATTTCATGAGAATATCAAATTTGATTTCCATTGAATATTGATTAATTCTTTCCAAATTCAATCCCAAATCCATCCAGCATATATACTTGATGCATCTCAATTGCAAGGGACGAAAAAATTGCTCTACAAACCCTATTCCAAAGTTCAAAAAATCTGTGCACTTGAAGCAACTGGCAACCCTAGTTTTGCTTCGATTCAGCCAATTCCAAGCCTTCCATTGTGTTCCTTGAGGCTCTCAGAATCGATCCAGACCCTTACAACTCTCAAAAACATCAAGAATTGAGAGAATACGATTTCGATTTGTTCTTGTTTTTTCCAAATTCGAATTCTGTTATTCATGCATTGTTAATGTGTTTTGTTGTTGTTTTCGTGCTTAGAACAAGGTTTGCAAGCTTTCTGGGTCATTCAATTGGATTTTCGTGGCCTGGAGCATGATACGCCATGATTAGGGTTTCAGGTCATGATTTAGGGTTTCTTTAAATAGGACAAATTGGACCAAACCGATGCCACCAGGATGATCAGTGGACCAAGACGAATCGATCCATGGCCTTAGATATAATTTATATTACGTATATTGTGTTTTCCATTTTGCCCTGGCTTGTAGCGTCGAAGAAAGGCCGACGCAAAATTCCCAGAATTCAAACAAAGACGATGATGTTCTTGGCGCGGAAACGAGACCATACGAAGGCGACGCGTGTAAATTCCACTCACTCCAATTTCCAAACAGTAGCGTGTGTTGGCTCAGTTGGTCAGCGTGTTGGTTTTCAGAGTTTGAGGCCAGTGACTCCAGTTCGATCCCTGGCCATGACATTCTTTTTACAAGTTTGCAAACTTGTATTTTCTAACATATTTTCCTATTTTCTTTTATTCTAATATTTTTGCATATTATTTTAATTGTTTTCATGATTTTTATTCTGCATTAAAAAAATTACCAAAAACATTTTTTCTTTTTACATTATTTTCATAAAAATGTTTATTTAATTTAATAAATTTAGGAATATAATTTTTGCATGCATATTTATTTTATTTTTAATTTTGCATTTAATTCACTTTTAATTGCATTTTAATTATTAAATCTTTTCCAAAAAATCCCAAAAAATTATTTTAACTTATTTATCTCATTTCCAGCATGTAGTAATTTTCTCATATTAAAATTTGCATTTTTCTAACAATTTTTCTCTTGTTCGATTCATATTGCATTTTCCGATTTCTTCCTTTTGTACAGGTTGATCCGATTCAGACGATTTTCTCTTTATCATTTTATCATTCTATTTTTTTTCCAATAATGTAATTGCTCATGGGATATAATAGTTTAATTTAGGCCTTTATTTTCCGCATTTTAAATTATGTATCTGCCCCAAAGCCATGTAATAGCGTAGGATTTACATTTCCGCCTTTACATTCCGCATTTTACTTTCCGCACCCTTATCAATTGCTAGTAATTAGGCGTGTATGGCAAGATAACAATGAACATAGCCCACTAATCTTCAAGATAATATATTCGAATTCAACACACTTCTTTCACACGCACCTTAGGGTAATTCTCTCGATGCCTTCGAATTCAAAATGGTCATGTCCCTCGAACGTAGAGGTATCCTAGCACCGTTGCCTTTCAAACAAATCATCATAGTCCCTTCGATACAAAGATCATAAGACCCACGATGTCGCCTCCGAATACATGATCTTGACCCTCGATTGTCGCCTACGAAAAATGATGATCGTCCCTTTGAATGTGCTAGGATACTCCCTACAAGTTGCCTTCTATGACCATCCGATGTCCCTTCGAATGTCCCGCTTACATCCAACGAATGGAGCTACCTACTAACTAATGGTATGGCTAGCGCTATTCTAAAGGAATGTAGAAGTACAACAAAACGACCAATTTTGAGTGGGTAAATAAGTCTTTTAGTTGCTTGCTCTATCAAATGCTTTTCACACCACACATTCTTTCTCAAAGTTCAAATTCTCTTCAAAACAAATACATTTCCGAACACTTTGTATACACTCCTACATGAGTCATTACAAAGTCAAAGCGAAATGCCTTTTTCAAAACATTTTTGTCAAACACACGAAAGCAATTTTAAAAGTGATCTAGAGCAACTAAGAGCCGTAGATAACTACGGATGGAAAGGGTGCTAATACCTTCCCTTTTCATAACCATTCTCCGAACTCGAATCTAACGAAGGTCTTTTACATTACTTTTACCTTCCCTTAATTGGATAAAAATAAAAGTCGGTGGCGACTCTTGCTATCCGCACATTTGGATACAAAATCCTACAAAGTCGAGTTCACGTATTCAATGGCGACTCTGTGGGAAACACCCTAAAGAGAGAATTGCCTTAGGGATTTCTAGATAACTTTATTGCTTTTGTTTGACTTGTATGCTTTATCTTTAAGGGTTGCTTGGGTATTATATTGTTGGGGATCCTACACGGATCCGGGTTTCCTTTTAGGTAAGTAGCATTAGATCATCGCGACCGCTAGACGTATAACTACACGGTCAACATGATGGCTACGTTAGCGTGACACTTTGGTTGTCCGATACTCTTCATTCCCAAGTTGAAGATAGTATTTGGCTTCTGCGTGGTGTCATCAGCGCTAACTAAACTTTTAGAACCTTAATTGACCCATCTTGGCCATTAGAAGGTAGTGAGATGGCCGACTTTGTGTAGACCGAGGTTGGTTGATACTCGATGCTACGCTCATTGAGATTAGACTTTTGGGACATTTTCGATCGACCACTTGGCGTCGTATTGAAATAAGCGCCTCGAGAAAGATCTATGATATGAGATTCCTAGAACCGGTTACTATTATAGGACGGGATGAACCAACTCAAACTTTTGGTGGGGTAATCACCTATACCTCATGCAAGCCTTAAACCTAGGCTCATTGTGTGAATTGTTTGTGTGTGCTAAACATGACATCATGACATCATCCGCATTGCATATCATTTCTAACTATTTCAAGGACCTAGGGATTTATCTTTGCTCTGTTTGTGTGTTATGGCTTCTAGAAAGACTATCCGAATCAACTTCATGGGTATCCCTTCTCAACTCAAAGAATTGGTTTTAGAAATTCCCGACCATGCTCAGTTCATCAAAAGACATGGTTATCGCTTGATTTGGTTATCTCGGTTTGAAGAAGATATGATGCATGTCCTATTGTTCTTTGATCGAAACACCATTGCTTTACATTCCCAGATTATCAGTTGGTTCCTACCTTAGAAGAGTTCTCTAAGCTACTTGGGATACCTATTCTTGATCAAATGCCATTCACCGGTTTAGAAAAGGTTCCTAAGTATGAAGACATCGCATCCGCTTTACATCTTAAGCGTTCAGATATTGAAGCCAACTGGGAAACTAGAAGTGGAGTTAAGGGTTTACTTTCCAAGTTCTTAATTAAGAAAGCCCGAGAATTCCTCAAAGTTATGAGTTTCCATGCATTCGAAGACATTGTGGCCTTGCTAATTTATGGTTTGGTTCTATTTCCTAACTCGGATCAATTCATCGATATCAATGCCATCAAGTTGTTCCTTACCCGTAATCCAGTGCCTACTTTACTTGGAGACATCCTACATTCTCTCCACACTCGTACTTCTAAGCGACAAGGAACTCTCATGTGTTGTATACCGTTACTTTCAAGGTGGTTTATTTCGCACCTTCCTCCATCAGTCTTGAAGAACAAACAAAGGTTGAGATGGTCTCAAAGGCTAATGTCACTCTCTCATTCAGATATCCGTTGGAATCTTTTCTCTCAAAAGGACTTCACCTTCATTGAGCGTTGTGGAGAATTCCCTAATGTACCACTACTTGGTGTAAGGGGAGGTATTACTTAAAACCCCTCTTTAGCTCTACGTCAGTTTGGTTTTGCTCGAAGAGATGGTCCACATGATATGCTTCTCCAAGATATTGTGTTCGATTACAATCACGATCTCCAGAATTACCGATGAAGGTTTATACATGCTTGGGGCATGGTAAAGAAGACTGATACCAAGACTTTGGGGCACCCGAACTCCATTCCTTGGGAACCTTACCTCAAATGGGTGAGAGCTCGAGCTCAAAACCTCATGATGCCATTCACGCTGTTCTACCCGTAATTATGGAACTGTTGCTATAGGTGGCGTACCTATCTTTGTTCTCCATCGACATGCCCTACGATCTTGAAGACTTGAAGAGATCCTGGATTCAACTAAAGGAAGAAAGGGATACCTTTGAAGCTCAGTGTTATGCAAGTGAGAAGAAAGTGCTAGAGTTGACCAAGCTACTTCACGAGGAGCGAAACATCAACGCTTACATCGGCACCAAGATGAAGCGCCCATGGGAGACTTAGAGCTTTAGGATGTTTATGTTTTCTTTTATTGCTTTGAACTATCTTTTGTACTTAAAAAGAAAAAAAGAATAATGAGAAGTACTAATAAATGTTTGTTCATTGCTTGTTTAACAAATTTAAATCTCTAAGGTCCTTGAAAACATTGCATTGCATTCGCATAAACATTGCATAGCATAGCATAAACATTGCATCACAGGTACATTGGAGATTGGTTTTCTCATTTGCTCGCTATTTATTTTAGCAGAAATGGCTCTTGAACAGACTGTCAAAGATCTCCAAGCTCAGAATGCTCAGTTTCAGCAGATGTTCACCAACTTGGTCCAAGGCCAAGAAGATTTGAAGAAGCTCATCAACAAGAAGAAGAAGGTTGTTGGTCTCCTCAACATGGGTAGACGTTTCAAAGGGGGTCCTAAGGTGGTCAGCCGTATTGAGCTCTCTGAAGGAAGTGTCCATACCGAGGGGAGTACCAAGGGTGATGAAGGTGAGCAGCGTGAGCCAAAGAAAGGAGGAGAAGATCATTCTGATTATAGCCAACACTCTGATGAAGATGACAAGTACAAGCAACTTGAAGACCGTCTGAATGCTGTGGAAAACCTGAAGATGTCCGGGCTGAATTTTGATGATCTAAGTCTTGTCCCTGGTGTTGTGATTCCTCCCAAGTTCAAAGTTCCTACTTTTGCTAAGTATGATGGCATGTCTTGCCCAAAGTGCATTTGAAGTCCTATGTCCGGAAGATCAATCCCACCGATGATGAGAAAGTTGTGGATGCACTATTTTAAGAGAGTTTGTCGGAACCAGTTGGAATGGTACTATCGCTAGAAAATGACCGTATCCGTACTTGGGTGACTTGGCTGATGTTTCTCTGACAATATGAGTACAATCTTGAATTGACACCCACTCGCATGCAACTACAAAGCATGTCTATGGGTCGTGACGAGAAGTTCAAGGAGTATGCTCGAAGTGAGAGATCTAGCGGTGAGTTCAACCACCCTTGTCCAATAGGGAGTTGGTTGATATGTTTATGGGAACATTGCCCGTTCTTCAATCATCGATTGGAAATTCTTCATCCGGATTCACCGAGTGATATTTGACGTATTGAACGGTATCAAGTGGGAAGATTCATGTAGAGACATCTTCAAATGCGAAGAAATCTTTTGGTGGTAAGAAAGAAGCCAATCTGTATGGTCGAAAAAGCCGAGCCAAGACCGACCGTGCTCAATCGTAGGCGGTTGTGATCTCAATCCTACATCACAACCTCGGTGAGACAACGCAGCGTAGCGAGCGCCATGAAGGCGTTCTGAAGATCAACATGCCTTGTCGCAAGCCTTGCAACACATGTTGAGCAGAGTGATAACCTTGAGGGATCCTCCTCGAATGTCAACACTTCCTCTCCAAGTACAATCCTAATGCTAAGTGTGCTTACCATTCCA
The DNA here is from genome assembly GCA_021764765.1 of Vicia sativa. Classification (NCBI taxonomy): domain Eukaryota; kingdom Viridiplantae; phylum Streptophyta; class Magnoliopsida; order Fabales; family Fabaceae; genus Vicia; species Vicia sativa. The sequence continues at coordinate 238,344,044 of CM038794.1, read as the reverse complement.
ATAGCCAGGGCACGACGACAATTGTTGGGCTCACGAAGAACAAGATTCAAGATATGATTGAAGCTAAGCATATTGAGTTTGACCCTCCTTGAGACTCGAATGTGATCAACGCTCCTATGCCTAACCATGACAAGAGTTCCAATCTTTGTTGGCGATACTTATGTTTTCAACATAGATGACTTGACCATTCCTCGATGGTATTAAGAAGAATTTGTTGCAAGCCGGTGTCAATCCGGGATGCCCGAAGATTGTCGTTGGTGCCCGTCCGCACTGATGGTTGTGCTTGGTTGAGAAGGCGTGTTCGGTGTATGATGGACAACCGTGAGATACTATTTACGAAACCACGTGCGAAGTTGTGTGAAGAAATGTCTAAGTTGAAGATCGACAATGCGAATGGCTGTATCATCGTGTGGGATACCTTGGGGCAGCCAAGTGGAAAGTATGATTACATGGTGAAGTACCTTTCACGATAGCTACAAGATTCCTATTGAAGATGTTAAAGGCGACCGGATGGGGTGACGATTTCCAGAAGATTATCTGATGTTAACACAATAAGGATTTCCTCTGCGATCCTGTGCCTAGAGTGGCGCCTCTCATTATCACTTCTCAAGACCGGTTCCATATTCCTCGACAAAGCTATCCCGTGGAATTATGGAGTGATGTTTACTATCATGGCGTCAAGCAAGACCCTCGACCATTGAAGATCTTCTTGAAGTTTCTATTCGACATTGACAACATCACCGGATCGATAAGGTGACGAGAACCGGAAGGGTATTCTCTCGAGATCTCTCCTCCAAAACAACTGCGACTCCAGCTCGCATTCCACTACTCAATCAATATCCCGGCTAGAGGAAAGAACCGGTGACTCATCCTACTCAACCGAAGTACCAAAGGAAGTTCCTGAAGACACCTCCAAACAAGAAATGGAGGAAATTCTGAAGATCATCAAGAAGAGTGATTACAATGTTGTGGAACAGTTAGGACAGACTCCGTCCAAGATATCCATGCTCGCTTTGCTCTTGTGCTCCGAGGCTCATGCTAATGCCTTGGTAAAGTTTTTGAAGAATGCTCATGTACCGCAAGACACTACCACTGACCAGTTCGAAGTTTGTATTGCTAGCCTGGCTGCCAACAACGGCCTAGGCTTCTCGATCTTGATTTGACTCTGCGGAAAGAAACACAACAAAGCCTTGCACATCTGTTGAATGCAAGGGCACTACATATCTCATGTTTTGGTTGACACGGTTACGCTTTGAATATCCTTCGAAGGCGCTTTTGATCGACTTGATGTCGAAGGGTTGGTTCGAGACCGGTGACATTATCGTGAGAGCTTTTGATGGTTCTAAGTGGATGCTTGGAGAGCTCACTCTGTTAAAGTCGGTTCCCGACTTTTGATTCCACTTTCTTTGTCATGGACATCCGTCCGACTTACTCTTACCTACTTGGCGCCCTTGGATACATGGGGCGGTACTCTACTTTGCATCGAAATTGAGGTACCGGTGAAAGGAAGGTTGTCACGGTATGTGGTGAAGAAGAGTATATGGTCATCATCTCCATCATTCCGATACCTTGAGATGGAGGGTGAATTCTTGAGACTCCTGTCAAGCTTTTGAAACAATCCCAGAATCGTTCCTGTTGACTCTCCAGTCACTCCACGAAGGTGCTAAAGTTCCGCCTAGGATGACCTCATTGAAAGATGCTCAAGCTCTTTGTTGAAGAAGGAAGAGTACTATTTGGGGTCACTCCTAATCTTCCTTTCAAATTTGACAAATGGTTTAGGCTTCACCATCAAGGTCGAGAAGATGATACGCCAACGTGCCGCCAACTTCCTTCCGCATCGTCGAATGGAATCCATGCTATAGAACGGCGACAACGACGACATCAACAAGTGGATCTTCCAACTCGGATCATGGGCTCGGCAATTGGAAGGCGAAGGCGTCATACCAATCTCCTTTAGTCGAGTAATTGCTCTTGTTTTGTTTTGCTTTTCGTATTTCTTTATGTTTTGAACAATAAACTTTGAAAGCCTAGTGCCTTGCCGGGCATCATGGCTCGTTCGAGGTTATTATTATCATTGTTTGCGTATTTTCATTCAATAAATTCGTTGGACTTTTGCATTCAATTGTTTGTTTTCTTTCTTTTACTTTATCACCCTTCAAAAGCTATGTGTTTCTTACACACACCCACGTGATACAACTGCAGAATCACTCGAATCTCGTTAATAACGCTATGCTAGTGCTAAATATGACTTCGATAATCCGATCTACCAAGCCGAAGGCGAAAGTGAGGAAGATTGTGAAGTGCCGGAGAACTTGCCTACAAGAAGAAGCGAGTTATCTGACCACCACGAAAGCAAGTTGAGGTTGTGAATTTGGGTGCGATGAAGAAGAAAAGAGATCAAGGTAGGAGCGGGTCTTGAGCAGTGTTAAAGAAAGATTGGTTCGGATGCTACGAGACTATATTGAGGTTTTGCTTGGTCATACGAAGACATGTCGGTTTAGACATTGATATTGTGGTACACGATTCGACAAAAGAAGGTTTTCTCGGTGAAAGAAGGTTCGTCGTATGCGTCACGAGATGTCGAGAAAATCAAAGCCGAAGTTATGAAACAGTTCAACGCGGTTTCTTAGCTTACTTCCTATCGATGGGTTGCTAATGTGGTACCGTGCCTAAGAAGGATGGTAAAACGAATGTGTGTGGATTACGAGATCGAACAAAGTGAGTCCGAAAGACGATTTCCACTTCCTCATATTGATGTTCTGGTTGACAACACCGCTCAGCATAAGGTTTTCTCCTTCATGGATGGTTTCTCCAGTTACAATCAGATCAAAATGGCTCCTGAAGACATGGAAAAGACTACTTTTGTTACACAGTGGGGCACTTTCTGCTACAAGGTTATGCCGTTCGGACTGAAGAACGCAGGCGCCACTTATCAGCGTGCTATGGTGGCATTGTTTCATGACATGATTCATCACGAGATAGAGGTCTACATCGACGACATGATAGCTCGATCACAGACTGAAGAAGAACATCTTGATCATTTGCAGAAACTCTTTGACAGATTGAAGAAGTATAGATTGAGACTTAATCCCAACAAGTGCACCTTTGGAGTTAGATCCGGAAAACTCCTAGGGTTTGTAGTCAGTGGAAGAGGTATTGAGGTTGACCCTGCCAAGGTTAAAGCTATTCAAGAGATGCCAACTCCCCGCACCGAGAAGGAAGTCAGAGGTTTCTTGGGCCGTTTGAACTACATTGCCAGATTCATTGCACACTTAACTGCTACTTGTGAGCCAATCTTCAAGTTACTTAAGAAAGATCAAGTAGTGGAATGGAGCACGATTGCGGATCGCTTTTGACAAAATCAAGGAGTACCTACAATCCTCCTATCCGATGCCAAGGAAGACCTCTTATCATGTACTTGCGGTGTTAGAGAATTCAATGGGGTGTGTGTTGGGGCAACATGGCGAGTCAGTCGAAAAGAGCATGCAATATACTACCTTAGCAAAAGTTTACCGATTGTGAAACAAGATACTCACAGCTCGAGAAAACTTGCAACGCTTTTGGGCTACTCCGACTAAGGCAGTATATGTTGACTCACACTACCTTGTTGATTTCTAAGATGAATACGATGGAAGCCGCCAACAAGAACATTAAGAAGATTATCTGAAGATAGTGACTTACAAAGATTGGCATGAGATGTTGCCATTTGCTCTTCATGGTTATCGCTTTCTGACGAACATCCAGGGGCAACCCCTTCTCATTCGTATACGGTATGGAAGCCGTCTTACCCATCGAGGTTCAGATACCCTCAACCAGAGTCCTCGGGAGGAGAGTTAGGCGAAGACGATTGGGTCCAGACTCGCCTCGACCAGATTAACTTGATTGATGAGAAGCGACTCGCGTCCATCCATGGACAGATTTATCGAGCGAATGATCGAGTATTTAACAAGAAGGTCAAGCACCGAGTCTACCAAGTCGGTGATCTAGTAGTCAAGCGCATCATTCTTCCACAAGGTGATCCAGGGCAAATGGACTCCCACTTATGAGGGACCGTTTGTAGTCAAGACAATATTTTCCGGTGGAGCTATGATACTTAGCACCATGGATGGTGAAGACTTCCACACCACGTGAGCAGAACATAGTCAAAAATACTACGCATAAAGAGACCCGCTAGGTCGGCGAACCTAGGCAAAAATAAGGGCATCTGGCGAACCAAAGGTTCGGGCAAAAATAAAGGATATATACAAAACATGTACACCGACAAGTCGAAAACACGGCTTGGGCAAAAAGGTATCGGTGGTGAAAACACGAAAGGCGGTCTAGGCAAAAGTTAGGGATTTGAGCGCGACTATGTCTCTTCGGATCACACTTCGGACTACTATCGACATTCAAGATTCAAATGGCGAAGATCATCTACTCACTTTCTCTGCAAGGAGATGAGATAGTCGAAATATATGAGTACTAGCATAGTTGGAACTTAACGAGATTGTTTCCGCATAGCTTTTACCTTTCTTGTGTACAAACTACTTGGCCGCCACCTTTCAAATAAATACAAATTCTTTCTCTTTACAATCTTTGTTGTTGTCGTTTGCAATAAGTCCAACGTTTGTTTTGAATGACTATCGCATTTGACAATAAGAATCTAATCACAAACATCTGGCGAACATACAAAGTACTTACTACGGTTCGGGAATGGGGATGACGACGAAAGTCACCAAATAGTTCCCATGAGCATAAAGGTGTCACTCACAACACACCTTCCCAAGAGTATATGTTAATTCATAAGCGGTGATTCCACTCAACCGAGCAATGTTACATCGGTCTCAAGCGGTAACACATCATCCCAGTCAAGGTATTCATCCCAAGACGTGTCTCAATCCTCCCCTTCTCCCGGCAGTATCCGGACTCGAAACTTGGTCGAGATAGTGCATCGGAGAAACATACACCTTTATTCCCGGCCGGAGATTACAACGGACTCAGACTCTTCTAGCCGGTCTCTCGCAACCATCAAATGCTCTCGGTGAGATCTACACTCGGAATCCCCAGCAGAGCGTCTCCTAAATTTCCTCAGCAGGATCTACATACAAGGTCCCCATCAGATCGCCTCCCTGACTCTCCTCAGCAGGGTCTATGAGATCTCCAACCACGAGCTTCTCAAATCTCTACCTTCCTCAACAATGCCTAGGCCCAAGACTTGGTCGGATAGTGCATCGGAGGAATCCAGGATATCCTTCTTCTCCTTCAAAAGCGGGGTTCTCACCTACACAAATCCCCAAGCGGAAGTCAGAAATCTTCAAACAGAACATCCGCATCTTCTTCAAGATGGATATGTTTTGAAATATCACAACATCTATCATTCATACATTTCTCATAAAGTCATAATTCATGCATAAGTCATTCATATACACTGTCATGCATCATACTTTGCATAAAACTAACCAATTTTCTATCAAAATTCCTCTTGTTTTTCCAAAGCAGTGTGATCCTCGCAAAGCAGTCGAGATTAAGCCCGAGCGGCGGAAAACTATCGAAAGAACAAGGTCTAGGATTAAGCCCCGAACCGCGGAAAACTATCGAAAGATCGCCCTTGGTTGTCCTCCTCCGTGGTCGAGTAAGCCCGAGCCGCGGAAAACTATCAAAAGACCACCTGGTTATCCTCCGATAACGAGCAATGGATCAACACCGATGCACAACAGGAAGCTATCCACATTTTGCCAACTACAATCTCCTCGGAGTAATCAACACGAAGATTTATTCGATTCCTTATGATCAACAACAACTACAGAGTCTAGCGTACGACTCAGTTGCCTTGGATGGCATCTTAAGCCCATCTCCGACTATTTGTCAACATCTCTTCACTTTCGAATCTGCATATATGGTTAAAAATCAATACGGACCAATAACTTCATTTAAAGTGAACACGAAGTCTAACGTCGACTCCCCGGATGGCATCTTAAGCCCATCTCCTCTCCGTTCGGGAACATCTCTGAGTCTAACATATGACTCACTCCCCAGCATCGACCTTTCTAGATGGCATCTTAAGCCCATCTCCGTCAGCTCTCCTATTAACAACCTCGAGTCTAGCGTACGACTCGTTCCCCAGTGAAGTCTCCAACTTCTCCAAATGGCATCTGTAAGCCCATTCCCGCATCGTCAGCCAATAGCGAGTGCAAATTTTCAGGTGTACTCGAGTGTTCAATCATCTTCTACCTTCAGGTCACGAAAGACAAGAATGTCTATCTAACCCTCCAGTACAAGAAGATTGAACAGGGGCAGCTGTCATACCCCAAAATTTGCCCTCCATCTTCTCAAAAGATTTCATACATCTATGCTCAAGGATTCCTCAAGAGTTGATCAGAAAAATCTCTCCTTGACAATCAACCCAAACTAGGGTTTGGTATCTCTCAAGTCAAGATGGATTTCCAACATCTTCAATGGTCTTCATGCCTCCTCATATGCTTCAAAGATTCTCCATGTCAAGTTTCAAGCCTCACAAGTCAAGTTTCCTCAGGCAATTGCTCAGATGGTTGAAAATCGGGTGTATTGGACAAAAAGTCAACTGTGGTCAACATACAGTCAAAACTTCTGATTTTTGGTCAACATCCTCATTTTGAAGTTACATTCATCATTTGATCAAGGGTTGATCATGATTCATCAAGAAAACTCAAGATTTGCTCAAAAGTCAAACTTTCTAAATTAGGGTTTCTAGGTGAAAAGTCAATGAACTTTGGTGATCATAACTTTCTCATACTTTCAGAAATTTTCCCAAAGCTCATTTTGAAGGAAATTCAATTCTCTACAACTTCATGTCTCACAAGAATGTCCAAAAAATGCTTCATTTGAGAGGTATAGCTCAAAACATTACAGGTCATTTTCAAAGTCAACAAAAAGTCAACTTTTTGATTTGAAGATATATTGAGCATGGTAACTCCAATTGAGATGAAACCAAAGACATTGTTTAGAGGACTCTTAGAGCTTTCAAAAGTCCAAGAACACTCAAAAATGTGAAAAATTGAGCAAGTTACACCATCCACAAGTTGGGCAATTTTGAAAGAATGCACAAGAGAGATACTTCAAAAATCAAATCTTTTGCAAATGGGCCTACTTTTCTTCATCCTAACTTGTTCCTCATACAATTAGGAATGTCCAAGCCAATGCCACGAATTTTTGATTTATTTTTCTATTTAATTTGTAATTTATTCATTTAAATGCAAATTAAATCTTAAAATAAATTATAAAATCAAAATTAATTGGAAGATTGATTTTTATTGCTTTCTTGTGATCCAATCAACCCATAAATGCCAGCAATTTCGAAATTAGATCAAATTTGGCAAGATTGGATTGAAATTGGACAAAGTTTGAAAATTTGATTTCATGAGAATATCAAATTTGATTTCCATTGAATATTGATTAATTCTTTCCAAATTCAATCCCAAATCCATCCAGCATATATACTTGATGCATCTCAATTGCAAGGGACGAAAAAATTGCTCTACAAACCCTATTCCAAAGTTCAAAAATCCGTGCACTTGAAGCAACTGGCAACCCTAGTTTTGCTTCGATTCAGCCAATTCCAAGCCTTCCATTGTGTTCCTTGAGGCTCTCAGAATCGATCCAGACCCTTACAACTCTCAAAAACATCAAGAATTGAGAGAATACGATTTCGATTTGTTCTTGTTTTTTCCAAATTCGAATTCTGTTATTCATGCATTGTTAATGTGTTTTGTTGTTGTTTTCGTGCTTAGAACAAGGTTTGCAAGTTTTCTGGGTCATTCAATTGGATTTTCGTGGCCTGGAGCATGATACGCCATGATTAGGGTTTCAGGTCATGATTTAGGGTTTCTTTAAATAGGACAAATTGGACCAAACCGATGCCACCAGGATGATCAGTGGACCAAGACGAATCGATCCATGGCCTTAGATATAATTTATATTACGTATATTGTGTTTTCCATTTTGCCCTGGCTTGTAGCGTCGAAGAAAGGCCGACGCAAAATTCCCAGAATTCAAACAAAGACGATGATGTTCTTGGCGCGGAAACGAGACCATACGAAGGCGACGCGTGTAAATTCCACTCACTCCAATTTCCAAACAGTAGCGTGTGTTGGCTCAGTTGGTCAGCGTGTTGGTTTTCAGAGTTTGAGGCCAGTGACTCCAGTTCGATCCCTGGCCATGACATTCTTTTTACAAGTTTGCAAACTTGTATTTTCTAACATATTTTCCTATTTTCTTTTATTCTAATATTTTTGCATATTATTTTAATTGTTTTCATGATTTTTATTCTGCATTAAAAAAATTACCAAAAACATTTTTTCTTTTTACATTATTTTCATAAAAATGTTTATTTAATTTAATAAATTTAGGAATATAATTTTTGCATGCATATTTATTTTATTTTTAATTTTGCATTTAATTCACTTTTAATTGCATTTTAATTATTAAATCTTTTCCAAAAAATCCCAAAAAATTATTTTAACTTATTTATCTCATTTCCAGCATGTAGTAATTTTCTCATATTAAAATTTGCATTTTTCTAACAATTTTTCTCTTGTTCGACTCATATTGCATTTTCCGATTTCTTCCTTTTGTACAGGTTGATCCGATTCAGACGATTTTCTCTTTATCATTTTATCATTCTATTTTTTTTTCCAATAATGTAATTGCTCATGGGATGTAATAGTTTAATTTAGGACTTTATTTTCCGCATTTTAAATTATGTATCTGCCCCAAAGCCATGTAATAGCGTAGGATTTACATTTCCGCCTTTACATTCCGCATTTTACTTTCCGCACCCTTATCAATTGCTAGTAATTAGGCGTGTATGGCAAGATAACAATGAACATAGCCCACTAATCTTCAAGATAATATATTCTGAATTCAACACACTTCTTTCACACACGCACCCCTTAGGGTAATTCTCTCTCGATGCCTTTTGAATTCAAAATGGTCATGTCCCTCGAACGTAGAGGTATCCTAGCACCGTTGCCTTTCAAACAAATCATCATAGTCCCTTCGATACAAAGATCATAAGACCCACGATGTCGCCTCCGAATACATGATCTTGACCCTCGATTGTCGCCTACGAAAAATGATGATCGTCCCTTTGAATGTGCTAGGATACTCCCTACAAGTTGCCTTCTATGACCATCCGATGTCCCTTCGAATGTCCCGCTTACATCCAACGAATGGAGCTACCTACTAACTAATGGTATGGCTAGCGCTATTCTAAAGGAATGTAGAAGTACAACAAAACGACCAATTCTGAGTGGGTAAATAAGTCTTTTAGTTGCTTGCTCTATCAAATGCTTTTCACAACACACATTCTTTCTCAAAGTTCAAGTTCTCTTCAAAACAAATACATTTCCGAACACTTTGTATACACTCCTACATGAGTCATTACAAAGTCAAAGCGAAATGCCTTTTTCAAAACATTTTTGTCAAACACACAGAAAGCAATTTTAAAAAGTGATCTAGAGCGACTAAGAGCCCGTAGATAACTACGGATGGAAAGGGGTGCTAATACCTTCCCTTTTCATAACCATTCTCCCGAACTCAGAATCTAACGAAGGTCTTTTTCTGTTACTTTTACCTTCCCTTAATTGGATAAAAATAAAAGTCGGTGGCGACTCTTGCTATCCGCACATTTGGATACAAAAATCCTACAAAGTCAGTTCACCGTATTACAACATGTCTGAACCAGTCAAAACTAGGCCCTCATTCAAACCTTCTAAAGAGACGCTTTTGGGTTTGGTGTCCTTCACAGAACCTACATTTACTTATGAAGCGCTTCTAGAAACAGAGTGGATTATAGAAATACAAGAATAACTTAATCAATTCTCCATAAATGATGCGTGGAATCTAGTTCCCAGACCCAAAGGTACTCATGTTATTGAAACCAAGTGGGTCTTCAGAAACAATCTCAACGAGAAGTGGTAAGAAACAAGGCTCGAATGGTATCACAAGGTTATAGTTAGTAAGAAGGCACTGATTATACAAAAACCTTTGAACCGGTTGCTAGGTTAGAGTTTATTCGTGTCTTAATGTCTTTTGTTGTTAATCATGACATCATCTTGTATCATATGGATGTTAAAAGTGAATTTCTTAATGGTTACATAATTGAAGAATTATATATAGACCAACCTCTTGGGTTTGAAAATCATAAAAATCCAAATTTTGTTTTCAAACTTAAGAAATCATGGTATTGTCTGAAACAAGTTCTCAGGGAATGGTATGAAAGAATAAGCAATTTTCTGTTAGAAAATGATTTTACCAGAGGAAAAGTGGATACTGTTCGCGTTAAAAGGTGACGCGCTAGAGGATGCGAACGTGAATTCGGATTCTCTGGCTCGAAACGATTTACTCTTTTGATTTGTTTATAAAGATGCCGCGAGCATCAAGCTTTATTATTTTCAACACAAGAAAGATGATTTAATGATTATGAAAAAGGGGAAAGCTGAAATACCCTCAATTGATATTGGTATGCGTAACGACTAGCGCAAACTAGACGCAACGTATTGGGGAGATTCTAAGTAAGGGGGATTGTTATATAAAGGGAATAGATGGAGCACCCTAAATATATATAGTTATCTATAGCTTTATATATGAATATATTTGATATGTTTGTGTGTTTTAATTGCTATTTCTATGATTGGGAAAGTTTCTCATTTGGATTTTTAAGAAACAGTAAATTATGTGGGATTCTAGGTTTTGTTATTATTGTGCTCGCAAAGATCTGTGGATCTTCTGCATACATATCCCCTAGTGGGAATCAGAGCATTTGTAGCTCGGATCTACAGGGATCTATGGTTTGTTTGGTCTGTGGGAGAAAGAATTTTGCTCGGCAAGGATGAGACCTTGTGCCTACGTATTCTCAAAAGGAGGTTGAGAAAGTCAGAGCAATCGTAGTTCCCACTTATGCTAGTGGAAAGCAACGGGATGTTAGTTTAAGAGACAGTCAAATGTTATCTTAATGAAAAATATATCTAATCTATTTCATCACATACATTTTTGAAAAGTTTGACTGTTTGAAATCTTTTGTCGTAAGTATTAGGTGTTTTGCTTGAGTGTACAAGCGTTACCACTTACATGTTTAAGAAAGATGTTTGAAAAAGATGATTGAATCTTTTAACTGTAAGCATTAGGCGTTTTGCTTGAGTATACAAGCGTTACCACTTACTGTTAAGAGATGTTTTTGTTTGAAAAGAGTTTGAAAAAAAAGTTTGAAAAGTTTTTGACTGTATGTGATGTGATAGATGAGATACTTCTTCCATAGAGATGATAGATGTCTAAATCTAGAGGAGAAATTGATTGGATTAAAGGGATGCTTTTAAGAAGCCCATAGGTCCTTGTATTGTTAGCCCAAGAGGAGGCATTCCGAGGGTCATCGAGGGTCATCGAGGGTCCTTGTATGAAGCTCAAGAGGAAGCTATAGGGTATGGCTGGCTTTGTGTTAAAAGGGATTTCACCGGGAAACCATCCTTTTGGAATTAAGTGCAATTTCACCGGGAAATTTTACTCTCTGGGGATTTTGAAAGTGATTTCACTGGGAAACCATCCTTTCAGGGTTCTATCTTAGCGTGGGTGATTCTTTGTATTGGAAGCCCAATAGGAGGCTGTTAAGAGATTTCCTATCTCTTTCATTGTATGATGCCCAAGAGAAGGCTAAACTCAATGAGGAGTTCTTTTGAATGAAGCCCAAGAGGAGGCTGACTCAACAGGGGAGTGTTATCTTATATGAAGCCTAAGCGGAGGCTAAACTCAGATGAATAAGTTTCTTTGTACGAAGCCCAAGAGAAGGCTAACTCTATGGGGAGAGTTATCTTGTATAAAGCCCAAGCGGAGGCTAAACTCAACTGGGGATGAGTTATCTTGTATAAAGCCCAAGCGGAGGCTACAACTGTGGGGAACCTATTGGTTAGACTAATTGTTTTGTTATAATTAGACAGTTGTATAAACAAGTGTGTGTGTGTGATATGTATTCACAGGAGTTTATGAAGGAAATATAAACAGATGCATGTAAAGTTTATTTACAAGAGTTTATGAAGTATAAACAAGTGTCTGTGAAATGAACGTTTAAAACGAGCGTAACTTGATTATTTACAAGTCTGAGCTGTGTACAAAGAAATGAATATGTACACGAACGAGCTATTTATGTACCGGAAAAGATGGATGTACATAGGAGGGTTGGGACTTACACCATAAGGGTGGCCCATTGATTTGAAAGCAGTTTCACAGGGAATAATGCTCCTTTCAATACCAATGGTATTCAGTGTATATATACAGACGACACGAAAACGAACGATCGAAGTTTGTCTGTGAAAAAAAGTATCTGTATTATGTACAAATAAAAGTTTTGTATGAAAAGAAATTGATATGTACATGGAAAAAATGTATGTACATAAAGAATGTTGATTTGTGTATACATAAGTGAAGTGAAAACAAACGATCGAAGTTTGTCTGTACTTGAGTATAAAAAGTATCTGTATTATATAAAGATGAAAATTTGTATATGTTTGAAGAAAATTTGATATGTACAAAGAAATATTATGTACACAAAAGAATGTTATGGGACTTACACCGTGAGGGAGGCCCATGATCGATTGAAAAACTTGAGAGAAAACGAAATTGGTTTTATCGTTTAAACCGGATCGATCATGGTAAAAAGATGCAAGTTTGATGAAAAGTTTTGAAAAATGATTTGAAAGTGTTTTGAAATGTAAGGTTCATTTATGAGAAGTTTTTAAAAAAAACCGGAAGTCGAAAACTTGAAAAATTCACCTTAAAAGGAGGTTTGAAAAAGTGTTCAGAACGTCGTTTTCGGCTCGATTAAAATATGATCAGATGAAAGTTTTTTCTGAAAATTTTTGCACTATCATAAAATAGATGTATTTATTGACAAGTGTACAAAAAATCACCTTAAAATAAGGAGTTTTGATTGGTCAAAAAAATTGTGAAAGTTTTGTGAAAAAAAAATGAAAATATGGAAAAGTTATAAAAAGAAATGGTCCTGATGGGAGTTGAACCCATGACCAAAGGGTAGAACACGTGGCCGAAAGACTTAAGGGGAAACAAGCTACCACTGAGCCAAACGCGCGCTGGTGTTAGTGGACCAAAACACGTGTTAAAATAACATTGGAATATTTGAATTTGAAAAAGCTCAAGAACACGCGCGAAGCTTGTTCTTCATGTTTGATCTTCAGATTGCAAAATTCAAGCTAAAATCTTCATTTCTTAATGAAATTGAATGAAATAAAAATCAAACTTGCTCGATTTTTCGTCACGAATATGAAGGTGGATGTTAATTGCATTTATATTTAACCTAGCATGCTTGAATTTCTGGGAACCACGATGAACCCTAGAACTGAGTTTTTCAAATTAAATGATGTATGATTGATGATTCTTTGATTTTCTTGAGGGCTTATGATCGTTATGAGTGCAGAAAGAGATCGGCCAAGAGTTTTTTTGTTTAAGTTCAAAGAATATGGATATCCAAGTTTATGTTCATACCTGTTCAAGTGAGAATCGAAGGAGGTATTAGAGTGTTTCCAGAACTTGTTTCTTGATCATTTGAGCATCATCGGCATGTATGGAAGCTATGGAAGTGGTCTGCTTGCCTTGAATTGCCTTGGATTACTCCAGCCAAGTCTACCTGCACATACTGAAAAATGAAACTCGATTTCTTGGTTAGAGTTGTTACAGATGTTGGTTATTGATCTGGATCATATACATGAGGTATATGGAAGGTGTTAGAGTGATCACAACACAATTTAATCCAGCCAAACTTCAAATTCGAATCATAAGCCAGTTTTGGAAAGTTTGAAAATATGAAAAGTGATTTCTGGTTTTTACTTGTTCTTGTGTTGATTTTATGATTCAAACAAGTTTTATATTGATAGTGAAGCATGTTTGACACCAAAGTTCATCATGATTTTGACTGAATTTCAAAAATGCAATATTTCTCACTTTTGCACTATGTTGCTTGATTTTCAAGAAAGTAGAGTGAAAGCATGGATTTGCATTGCTTTGGTGTGGTTTTGGACTTGAAATGTGATCTATTTATAGGCCAAAAGATTCTGAAATGTTAGGCAAGAGTACATGGCAATTGGTGAATCAAGGATGCCTTAAGGGGTAAGAATGACATTTGTAAAGGAAAAGGAAGTTTCCTTTTTTAACCATGTGCTATTTTTACTTTGATCCTATCTCATCTCAATTATTACTTCCAAGCTGATATTTATCAGTTCAATCAATCCATTTGGCATGGTTATGTTGCTTCTAGATGAAGAAATCTCAAAAATGACCTATAATTGAAGTTTTGGATTTTGAAAATCAAGTTCATGAAGCCTTATGTTTCAATTTCAAAAGCATAGCTAGACTCCATGGATTTGAGAGTTCTTGGACATTTTGGAAATCTTGTTTCACAAGCTACAACTTTCATGTTTTGAGTTTTTTCTAATGCAAAATGGAACTAGGTGAAAAAATGGCATGAAGTTTGGAAAAAATAAGAAATTTCAACACTTAGAAATTTTTCTAAGTATAGAAATTTTTGACTTTTTGTTGACTTTTCCAAATTCTTTGATTTTTTATGATCATGATGGATCATTTGAAGTATTTTGATGATGGAAAAACTTTTGTTTTGAAAAATTTGACCAAAAGTCAAAGTTTGAATTTTCTGTGCAGATGAATTTTCATCAGATGATTCAGAAATTGACTGATGAATTCTGTGAACTTCTGTGATGTTTTGAATCCAGAAATTAGGTCAAGATGTTGTACCTAAGATATAATGACCAATCTCTATCCAAAAAAGTCATTTCTTGCTCAAAAAGTCAGAGAATTCTCATGCCCGATCAAAACCCTAATTGGTCGATCCTCGATTGATTTATGAAAAAATTTGGATATCTGATGATCAGAGGTTGATGATTTGATCAAGATAGATCAAATGAGGTGAGAAAAACTCAAATCCTAATTGGTTGCCTCTTGAATCAGATGAAAATCTGATGAAACCCTAATTTTGACCTGTGAATGCTATACCCGATTAATGCTATCTGAATTGTTAGTGATGCAATGATGCAAATGTAAGGTGGTATATTAGGTCAAAAATTGGGGTATGACAGATACTACTTTGTTTTGTAAAAAATTAAAAAATTAAATTCTAGTATTAAGCTTTGAAAATTTTTGTTGAGTATTAAGCTTTGTGAATATCAAACAAATGATGAAAATAGATCTCAAAATGAGTTTTAAAGATATTACCAGTTATCAGCAAAGTGATAACTATAACAAGGTAAATCTTTTTAGAACGTTGCTGTATATTCAGCTTTGTGAATAACAGACAGTGAAAGATACAGAACTTCAATGAGTTTCTGTTTTCTTGGATAAAGTCTTGCCGAGGATCTCTCTTTTGAGAAGATGCGTGCATTTTGATTAGAGGGCACAAGTTTTCTTTTGGACAGAAAGACAACTGTTGGGGATTTTTGAATTGTCGTGATTTGGCCTTGTTGAGAAGGACAAACCTTTTTGACAATGTTGAGGAATGAAAATAAATAGCTCAGACAATGAGGCTATTGCTTATTGCTTTGTTTGACTATAGACAGGGTTCTATCCAGGAACGAACTGGAAAGAAAAAGTCAATCAAGACATTGTTCCAAATGAGGAATGATCTCAGCTGGCTAAAGTGGTTGAGAGAAGAAAATGTATTTCTCTGTTTGGGAATACTCCGTTGGGGAAAAAGATGTATTTTTTTCTGTTTGGAGATATTCTACTGGGGAAAGACTTGTACTTACATGAGTAAGTGTGACTTACACCAATGATATGGAAGCAAACATTTCGAGGAATGCAAAAATGCATGAATGATGCTATTATGTATGAGTGTCATGAATGTTATATGCATGCTAACAATACTTGACAAAGACACTACAGAGATATTTGGGAAAAGGACCACGTCACAGTTCGAACAAATATTCAGTGAATATTGCAGCAATGGTGCAGATGTTCACTAATGAAGAATTTGAGTTGCACACTTTAAACTTTCAGAGAAAGGCACTTCGTTGGCAACTTGGTTAGGGATTCTTTTTTTTTGGGATAAGAATACCGTCCTTTGATGATTTCTGCTGAGGAGAAGACTGCTGTAGTAGTTGTTTTATCCTTCGGAGATCGAGACACTCATGGAGAAACTATTGAAGTTTTTTCCGTGTTCATAGTTCAAAGGAAATTTTTTTCTTTTTGTTTCAAAATTTTGAAGTAAAAATTCATTTAAAACATTTTAGTTTCAAAAAGTGATTTTCACAATAAAAAGCGTTATTTTGCAAAACAGAATAAAGTAGGAATTGCAAACAAATGGCACAAGGCTCAAATTTATTGATAGAATGGTAATCAGCCAAAGGCGTGATTCCATGGGCTATTTACAAAAGTTGGAAATGATAATTTATTAGGAAAAGGCTACATTGAAAGCAAATAACCGCTACTATCCCTAACAACTTTGAATTCCCACTGTGCTTGTTGCTTTAGAAGAGTTGATTGAAGATCCGTTGATGGAAAATTCTTCAGATGGACAAAGTACGGACTGATGCAGTTACTTCGTCATTTTTGTATCCTTGTTTTTGCCTAGATTGTCTTTTCAGGTTTTCAATCTATCAGGATAATTTCTGTTTATTGTCTCTAATTTTTACCTGGATCGCCCTTTCAGGTTTTCAATCCACCGAGACGCTCATTTTTGCCTAAGCCGCCCTTTTTGGGTTTTCGACTTACCGAGCTGTTCTTTTGTTTTTTTTTAGACAAAGTATTTTTTGACTGCGTCAGCATTCACAGGATGCGGGAGTTCATCACCGTCCATGGTTGTGAGAGTCATAGCACCGCCAGAGAAGCTTCTTTTGACGATGTATGGGCCTTCGTAATTAGGAGTCCATTTGCCCCTAGAATCTGGTTGAAAAGACAGAATCTTTTTAAGCACAAGGTCACCTTCTCGGAATTCACGAGGTCGGACCTTTTTGTCGAAAGCTTTCTTCATTCTTCTTTGATACAGTTGTCCGTGACACAGAGCGGTCAGGCGCTTTTCTTCAATTAAGTTCAGTTTGTCGTATCTGTTTTGACACCATTCGGCCTCAGATAACTTAGTTTCCATGAGAACTCTCATTGATGGGATTTCAACTTCTACGGGGAGCACTGCTTCCATGCCGTATACTAGAGAAAAAGGAGTTGCCCCTGTTGAAGTGCGTATTGAAGTACGATATCCATGCAGAGCAAATGGCAGCATTTCGTGCCAGTCTTTGTAATTGATGACCATTTTCTGGACAATCTTTTTGATGTTCTTGTTGGCAGCTTCGACGGCGCCGTTCATCTTTGGCCGGTAAGGAGATGAGTTATGATGCTCATTCTTGAATTCCTCACACAGTTCTTTCATCATTTTGTTGTTTAAGTTAGATCCATTGTCTGTAATGATCTTGCTCGGAACACCATATCGGCAAATGAGGTTGTTCTTGATGAACCTCACAACCACTTGTCTTGTAACATTGGTGTAAGACGCTGCTTCGACCCATTTGGTGAAGTAGTCAATGGCTACTAGAATGAAGCGATGTCCGTTGGACGCTTTTGGTTCAATCATCCCAATCATATCGATGCCCCACATGGAGAAAGGCCAAGGAGAGGAGAGAACGTTGAGTAGAGTCGGAGGCACATGGATCTTATCTGCGTAGATCTGGCACTTGTGACATCTTTTGACGTGTTTACAGCAATTATATTCCATCGTTATCCAATAGTATCCTGCTCTCAAGATTTTTCTAGACATTGCATGCCCATTCGAATGGGTTCCAAAGGACCCTTCATGCACTTCATGGATGATCGTGTCTGCTTCTTGTTTGTCGACGCATCTGAGCAGAACCATGTCGAAGTTTCTTTTGTATAGCACATCCTCGTTCAGGAAGAAATTCCTAGAAAGCCTCCTTAGAGTTTTCTTGTCTTTGTACGATGCCCCGAGTGGTACTCTTGCGTTTGAAGGAAACGCTTGATGTCGTGGAACCAAGGTTTATCATCGAAGGCTGCTTCTGTCGCAAATACATATGCAGGTCTTTCAAGGCGTCTGATGCGAATTCTGGGCATATCATTCCAATCGTTGACTTTGAACATGGAAGATAGAGTGGCCAAGGCGTCTGCCATTCGATTCTGATCTCGAGGGATATGATGCAGCTCTACTTGGTTGAAGAAAGTCAACAACCGTCTTGCATAATCTCTGTAGGGAATTAGACCAAGATGATGAGTCTCATACTTGTCTTGGATTTGATTGATCACAAGGGCTGAATCTCCATATATGTCAAGGATCTTGATCCTCAAGTCGATGGCTTCTTCGATACCCATGATGCATGCTTCATATTCTGCTATGTTGTTGGTGCAATCAAATAGCAATCTGGCGGAAAACGGGATATGGGAACCCTCGGGGGTAATGATGACTGCCCCAATTCCATTGCCAAAAACATTTACTGCTCCATCAAAAACTAAACCCCATCGGGATTCTGGATCTGGTCCTTCTCCGTGTAGAGGTTCGTCGCAATCTTTCATCTTTAAGTACATAACGTCCTCGTCTGGGAAGTCAAACTTGAGAGATTGGTATTCGCTGAGCGGTTGATAAGCCAAGTGATCGGCGAGAATGCTTCCTTTAATCGCTTTCTGGGCGCGGTATTGGATGTCATATTTAGATAGCAGCATTTGCCATCGAGCGATTCTCCCGGTTAAGGCAGGCTTTTCAAAGACATACTTGATCGGATCCATTTTGGAGATTAACCAAGTCGTGTGATTGATCATGTACTGGCGGAGACGTTTTGAAGTCCATACCAAAGCACAACATGTTTTCTCAAGCATGGAGTAATGAGTTTCATAATCCGTGAATTTCTTACTCAGGTAGTAAATGGCATGCTCCTTCTTACCGGTGTCATCTTGCTGTCCAAGTACGCAGCCCATGGACTCCTCTAGTACGGTAAGGTACATGATTAGCGGTCTTCCTTCAACTGGAAGGATCAATATTGGTGGTTTTGACAGGTATTCCTTGATACTGTCGAATGATTTTTGGCAATCGGCTGTCCACACAACCTTTTGATCTTTGCGGAGAAGCTTGAATATCGGCCCACAGGTAGCAGTCATTTGAGAGATAAATCTGGAGATATAATTCAACCGTCCAAGAAATCCTCTTACTTGCTTTTCCGTATGTGGCGTAGGCATTTCTTGAATAGCCTTGACTTTGTCAGGGTCAACTTCAATTCCTTTTTGACTGACGATAAAACCTAGGAGCTTTCCAGATCTTACCCCAAAGGTGCATTTGTTAGGATTTAGGCGAAGCTGAAATTTCCTTAGTCGTTGAAACAACTTTAAGAGATAGTCTATATGCTCCTCTTCAGTGTCAGAATTTGCTATCATATCGTCTACGTAGACTTCGATCTCTTTGTGCATCATGTCATGAAAGAGAGTAGTCATTGCCCTCTGGTAAGTTGCGCCTGCATTCTTTAATCCAAACGGCATTACTTTGTAGCAAAAGGTGCCCCACGGCGTGATGAAAGATGTCTTCTCCATGTCTTCGGGAGCCATCCTGATCTGATTATAACCAGAGAAACCATCCATGAAGGAAAAGACGTTGAATTTTGCAGTGCTATCCACTAGCATGTCGATATGCGATAGTGGGAAATCGTCTTTTGGACTTGCTTTGTTCAAATACCGGTAGTCAACACACATTCTGACCTTTCCGTCCTTTTTGGAGACAGGCACTATCACTATGCCAGAAATAACCTACGAAAGCGCTTTTTTTGGGCTTTAAAAGCGCTTAAAAGCGCTCTCGTAGGTGGCGCTGCTAAAGGTTTTAGCAGCGCTTTTTGTTCAGAAAAAAGCGCTCTCGTAGGCCTACCTATGAAAGCGCTTTTTGGTAAAAAGCGCTTTCATAGGTAGGCCTACGAAAGCGCTTTTTTTTTGAAAAAGCGCTTTCATAGGTGTATTCAGAATTCGTGTCAGGCAATCTAAAGTAGGCCTATAAGAGCGCTTTTTTCTTAAAAGCGCTTTCATAGGTTTTCTACTGAAAAATCTAAAATTTAAAAAATTTCTAAACCTGCATTTTTTTGCAGCAAACCTGTAATTCCTAAACCGGTATTTTACAATCTAATCTAGAAATACCAATATATATTAGTTTTAATCCAAATACCAAATGTAATTCAAATACCAAATATTATATATATACAAATACCATTATAATCAATTCATATCCAAAATATATATACACCATGGTAATTCAATATTAACATGTTTTTAAACGTAACAAAATACACCCTAAGAAATCAGCTATATAACATTAAGTAAATCAATCCTAATCTACATATATATCCAAGGTCCCGATCCGCAATATGAACATAATAACACGGTCGTGTTGTATACACAAAACAATATATTCATAATTAACCAATTTTCACACAACAATGTATTCGTACCTTATCATAAGATTCTTAGCTCAATAAAATATTGGCACAACTCCTCTTTGAGTTCTTCCAATTGACGTGGCGAGTAATATGGACAATTGTATTGATCAAAATACTACATTACAAAACAAAATATATGCATGATTTAGTTTAATGTAATAAATTATATGCAAAATCCGATAAGTAATAAAACAAAGTATAAATCCATACCGTGATTGGAATCTCGATTTCATTCATTTGAATGATTTCTTTGATAAACTTCAAAACGAAGTATCCGCAATCTATGCCATTTTGTTGTTTAGGGCACTACGTTGAAAAACAAATAAGATTATACACATCTATTGTTTTATCAGGTAGCATAAATATTATAAGCAAAATTGTTGAAATTTATATACCTGTACTTTGATCCAATTAATGTTGTTTGATTTAGACCGTGGTACCCGTGCTTCCCTTTGACATCGGAATACTTGTATTGAACTGATGACAAAATTAAAATATTTATTTAGAACAATGACATAGAAATAATTAAATATATAAACACAAACATTAATTTAGAATAATGTCACTTACGTATCAATCAGTAGCTTCATTTCCGGATAATTTGTCCAATCACCGTCAACCGAATTCAGGTAATAGACCACTTCTTTTATGGGATTGATTGCAAGCAACAACCAGTGACATCTATAAATTAAAGCAACAATTTAGAAGCGAATTTTAATGTAAAAAATACAAATATTAAAAGGAGCTTAGAATGAAAATCTAACCCTGTATTATACGGCAAAAGATACAAGCTCTCTGTACTGGCAGTTGTCATGAATCTTTCAACCAAGTGTTCTCTTACTGAATCAGGTTCCCTAGAAATTGTTGCTCCGCTGACACGGGCGGAAGACACGAAACGGAATCTATTTGACAATTGATTCCCGCGCATCAATTTGTCAAATAACATCCTTAAATAAAAACATAATTAATATTAGACTATTTCAATTAAATGTTTAAAAAAAATGTTCAACCAATTAAATAATATATTGATCGATCGGGTTACCGGATGTACGAGTGCATCACACTGATGCCTAACTCTCGATGATGAAAGATTTGTTCCATGTCCTTTAATCCAATTGTTTCGGTACATGGAAAACCAAAGACAATTTCCTCGACATCGATTTGACGAATTCCATCATTCATCAAATCTGATGTGCCAACTAGTGTCTCCAGACACTGTCTATACCTAGGCACAAATTTACGGACAGGAACCTTCTTCTTAGGTGGAACCCTACTAACTTTCTGGCTCACCTGTTGTGACTGATCTTGAGAAGGTACCTTAAAAATCATATAGAATTATGTAAGATACAAAGTTATGCGGTTTTTTATTCTGATCATAAATGAAACACTTTAAAAGTACACTCTTTGCGATGCAGACTACTTGTATTGCAAAATCCCTTTATCCTTAGATGCGGGTTTTGTAGGAGTCTAAAATTACCATGTATAAAATTCAGGTCAGCACTGTCAGTTGAATACTTAAAGATTCATAATGGTTTTCAACATACCTGATCATCTATGAAGATGAGGTCGATGGCCATGCCACAAAGATCCTCGCATCTCAGACAATGTGGTCTCATAACAATGTCGGTACCGATAGCAATGCATTCATATCTAAAACAACATCAACTGATACCTTCATGTGGCCATCCGGGAGCGGTCTATGGTGAATTAAATCTCCCGAGGTGTTGTGCACTTTTCCCTTGCCAACTACCCGATAAGTCGGAGACGCTAGATACAGCTGACAACATGAAATGCCCTAAACCAATAATAACAGTTAGACTTCCTTTAATGTTGAAAATAATAACCGTTATAATTATACTTTCTCTAAATATAATGGATTACCATCTTAATTACCTCGGGAAATTTATGTTGACAGTTGATACTAGCCTCGTCACTAGTTTCTTTCAACTGTGAACTGCTCCTTTCTGCCATATATCTCTCTTTGTCCCTCTGCTGTTCACGAACTTGTGCTTGTAAATCCTGCAATGTTTGCATCACCTCTACATTGCTAGGATTTCTTTTTCTTGGATTGTTATACAGAGAGGTAGGAGCCACACCATGGCCTTTACCCCTCACTCGTCCCGGATACTCAGCAACACATAGTGCTCGACTGAGTACGCTCTTGATATTCGGGTCATCACCCGTGGATACCGATTGCGATATAGTCTCCTGTAATTCATTTAAATATCGATAATTAAAGACACAACGTTAATTATATATTAATTAAAGACATAATGGTATACTTACACACTCATCATAAATATGTTGCACATCGGGGTTAACAACTTGATCTCTGCCAACACGAGCTTCCTTCCACAGCACATGTGCAGGTAGTGATGTTTCGTCACTCTGCGTCTCTTCCAACTACGCATTGTTACAAATAATAAAATCATCAATACACATTGTTACAAATTAATAATACACATTGAGATAATTAATAAGATCGTAGAATTGAGATTTACTTACAATTTTTTCCTGTAAGCGTGCATATCCCAAATGACCTTTTTTATATGGATATGCGGGTTTTGACGCTCTCTCACGATTTACTGCACTCACTTTCTTAAAATTCTCGTCTCTTCTTTGACCCACAAAAGCAACCCATTCTTCGGGTGTAATGAAGCCCTCATATTTATTTGGTCGTTCAGGATCCTCTTCAACAAAATTTCCTTCATCGTCTTTAAGAAACCTATTTGTCAAAAAATTTCTCCACGCTCTATGTCTTTTTCCGGCCAAGCCCATTATATACTTTTTGCGGGCATCTTCAACGTTAAAAGACCTCTACAAAAAAACATACGCATAGAGGGTGTTAGTATATGTAATTTAAAAACAATATTTTCGTCAAAATAAAGCAAATAACAACAACCATATATGATACCTTTATCTCGGTCCAAAGTCTTTCTTTAGCCTCATCCAACTCTCCTGTTTTCCAGGTAGGAGTGGTGATCGGAATGTGCATACGAACAAGCGTACCGATGTAGCTTGTCAGCTTTGCAGAATTAGGCCCAATTAGTTGGTCATCATTATTCCAATCTACATTATACATAATACCTCTATCTCTATCACGGATGATTCCCCGCATGATAGTTATGCCTCGTGTGATGTCCTTATCTGAAGTGTCTTGTGGAACATTATCTTGTGGAACATCTCCTTGTGGAACATTTTCTGAATTATCTTGGTTACTAGCCATTTGACCTGTAATAAAGAAAAATTAGATTAAATTAAATGACATGTATAAAATTCCATAAAGCAAAAAAAATGAAATGACATATATTTAAATTTTACTGGATGATATAGGCTATACATATTATACTATAATGAAAAAAATGAAATGACATAGGCTATATATATTATACTATATTGAAAAAAATGAAATGACATATATATATACATTTTATTGAATGACATTGTCTATAATTATATATACTATTACCTTTTTCACTAACATCTCTTTCTTTTCTTGGTAGGAATATGTTCTACTCGTCTCTTAACAACGCGGACGGTTGGATTGATCCAAATACCCTCATTATGATCATTTCTAATGCATGATTCATTCTCATTTTGATCATTTCTGGTAAAAGATTCAATGTCAACACCAGTATCGCCTTGGTCTCCAATCTTTTCATCAATTACTTTGTTAGAGAAAAGCACTATAGACCATTTCATACTTGTCGGATCAGTGACATAGAACACTTGTTTAGCTTGAGAGGCTAGAATGAAAGGCTCATCTTTGTACCCCGCCCTGTTAAGATCCACTTGCAAAAATCCTGACTTATCCATCCGTATACCATTATTATTCTCAACCCACTTGCAACCGAATATAGGAATCTGTGAAATTTCTCGTAATCAAAGACCCAAATGCGCTCGATAACCCCAAAATACGACAGATTTGCAAATTTCGGGTTTAAGTCCTTCACACTAGATATGTGCATTGCTTCAGCTACCAAGGTGACACCACTATTTTGCATAGTACTTTTATCATCTTGTTCTTTGGTATAAAATGTGTATCCATTAATTGCGTATGCGCTATATGTTAAACATCTCAACCTTTCTGCCACTGAGGCGGGATCTGAACGATACTTTGAATAAATATGTTCCTTAAACCATGGTATGAAACTTCGATTGTGCTCTCGTACAATCCAATTCTCATTTCTATTCGAATTTAAACCTCGAAGAACACCCTTGTGTATTTCAACATACGGCTCAACCTCAATCTCATTGTGCAGAACATACAAATGCACTTGATCCCATTCGACCCTTGATACTGTCACAACTTTATTTCCAATTAGCTTCTTACCTTCTTTTTTTTCAACAACATGAGATTTGGGGAGTCCAATTGATTGAACATTTGACAAATATTCAGTACAAAACTCAACCGCTTCTTCAACAATGTATCTTTCGCAATACAACCCTCGGTCGACTCGATTTTTCACATACCCTTTTAATATTTTCATATAACGTTCGGTAGGTACATCCATCTCATATAAGCTGGTCCGCACAATTGTGTCTCTTTCACAAGATGAGCGACAAGATGAACCATTATGTCAAAAAGAGGGAGGAAAATACATTTCAAGCTCACACAAAGTAACAACTATTTCTTTTTGCAATGTTGGCAAGATCTCAGGATCAATCACCTTACTGCAAATTGACTTGAAGAAAAAACACAATTTAGTTATTGCGCTTCTTACCTTTTCTGGCAGAATAGAACGTATACCTATCGGTAGAAAATGTTCCATTATAACATGGCAATCATGCGTCTTTAAACTCTTTAACTTGAGGTCTTTCATAGACACAAGTCTTCTAATATCTGATGAGTAGCCTTCTGGAACTTTAACTTCACTCAGAAACTTACACAATGTTTTTTTCTCTTTTCTAGATAGAGTGTAAACAGCAGGTGGTAGGTATGTCCGTCTTCCTTTCTTCACGGGTCCCAGTTCAGTTCTTATTCCCATGTCTACCATGTCCTCCCTTGATTTAAGGCCATCCTTAGACTTCCCTTTTATATTGAGTAACGTACCAATAACACTATCAAATACATTTTTTCAATATGCATCACATCAAGAAAATGTCTTACGAAAGATTTCCAATATGGCAATTAAAAAAATCGACCTCTTCTTCCACCCACCGTGACAACTTTATGTGCAAAAGGCTTTCCAAACCGAATATTCACATCTTTCACCTTTTCAAAATTTGATCACTGTCAACCAGTAGAGCTCTCGTTGTTCGATATCTCCGTTGAACGCTTTTCTCCATCCACGATACGATGTTTAGAAGTTAAGAATCTCGATGACCGAGAAAGACATTCTTCGACAAAGTTTCAATCGCATGGTATCGTTCCGTCTTCACAAACAGGACACGCTTTTTCACCTTTAATGCTATACCGGATAGATTGCGTATCTTTGGAAAATCGTTAATTGTTCCAAACAACATCGCCTCAAGTTGAAACTTTCTTTCCTATAACCATCATAAACCTCCACACCGTTCTCCCACAAAATCTTCAAATCTTGATTAATGGTTCCAAGTATACGTCTATGTCATTTCCTGGTTGTTTAGGCCCAGAAATTAACATAGATAGCATCATGTACTTACGCTTCATACATAGCCACGGAGGTAGGTTATAAATCATAAGAATCACAGGCCATGTGCTATGCGAGATACTTTGAATACCGTGTGGGTTCATTCCATCAGTAGACAATGCCAAGCGAAGGTTTCTTGCTTCTTTTCCAAATTCAGGATAATCATTATCAATTTTCATTCACTGTGGAGAATCTGCCGGATGTCGAAATTTTCCATCAATAATTCTTTCATCTGAATGCCAAGTCAAGTGTCTTGAATCGGTTTCACTACGATACATCCGTCTAAATCTCGGATTATAGGAAAATACCATAAGACTTTTGCGGAGACAACTTTTCTTATAACGAGGGCACCGCATTTAGGACACTCATTTAACGATGCATACTCGTTTCGAAACAAAACGCAATCTTTTGGACACGCATGTATCTTATCATAGCTCATGCCAATAGAGTACAACATCTTTTTGGCCTCATACGTTCGATTGGGAAGAACATTATCCTCCGGTAGCATATCTTTCATAAGGGCTAACAACTCTGTGAAGCTTTTATTCGACCATCCATTGCCGGCTTTTAAGTTGTACAACTTTAACACCGCAGACAATCTTGTGAATTTTGTACAACCATTATACAACGATTTCTCTGCATCGCTTACCAACGTCTCGAACATTTTGGGACAATCGTTAAGATCTTCTTCAAGCGCTTCTGCAATTTCTTCGACTCGATCATAATCGTATGTATCTGTGCAATCATCATTTGAAACATAGGTCCTCTTATCCCCCGATTCAACATTCCCGTTACTTTTCTCACCATGCATATTCCAACATGTATAACTCCTATCAATTCCATGCCGAATTAAATGCGATGCCAACTGAACTGCGTCAACCCGGTTCCCATAACAGCAATACAAACAGGGACATGTCATTCGACTTGGGTCTTTGGTGTGCGCAACAGCAAACTTAACAAACTCGGAAACACCATTCTCGTAGTCTTTCGACAATCGATTGGAATACATCCATGTCTTATCCATATCAACTAATTAGTGCACAAAACAGTATACTGCGTTTCTGTCAAAACGCAAAGTATACACGGAATGAATCCGTATCAAAAAAACGCAACATACGAAAGACAATTTAAGACAAATTCATCACAATATATACCAGTAATTTGAGGAAGAAAGTTACCTCAGATGTTTCGAACTCTAAGAAACGCGGAGAATGAGCGTCGTACTTCGAACTAGGCCGGGAAACGCTGCAAATTCATAGAATGTTATTCAATATTTCGGATCGATTGTCGAAAGATATATACTATTTTAACATAAAGGTTCACAATAAATGTCACATATATATTTTCAATGTTTGGGAAAGCTATGACAATAATACAACACAAATATTAGAAATAGTGAATTCACAAAGTCAACATAAACCCACAAATATAATCCAAAACACAAACCATTTCAATGTTACCACCAAAATTATGTAGCATGCACCCGGAGAAATAAAACATACATCAACCCACAAATAAGAAACATATAAACAAAAAATAAGTAGAAAAAGGATAGTGTTAGATTTGTAAATACATAATTATAAGATATTTGAAAAAAGGGAAATATACATAATTCTATATACATAATTCTATAAATACAAAGCATTACAAAAAAGGGAAATAACAATTATAACTAAAAGATATTTGAAAAGATGCCATGTAAGGGACTTTTATATCCATTTTCATATGTTTTTTTACCTTATTTCACCTTTTCGAATCAAGAAGTTTTTTTAATAGATGATTTGAAAAATCTTAGATTATTTGAGTTTAAGATTAGATGTTACCTATAACATTTAAAAGGAATAAACGTTATAAACCATATTGACCTATAAAATATCTCTATAATTTGACTAAATCCTCATTTTCGTTACTTAATTTGTGTGAACCGATACAATCCCTGGAGGCATTTGATGACCAAACTAAAAAATGAATGTAATTCAAACTTACGGGAACAACTTTGTAACTTAAGTACTAAATTCAAAGACTACAAGTGTCATTCAAATCGAATATTAACCTTTTCATATATATATATAAGTAGTTCAGATTTTGTCATTTTGAAAAACATTCTTAATTCTTGATACATTTCCAATATAGTAAATCAATTAAAACATATATAACATAATGATTACTAATTTTAGTTATAATTGCGAATTGATAACAAATTTTTTAATAATAAACAACTTCATATTAAACCTGTTCCTAATTTTATTCTCATCTTCGGTGCTTAAATTTACCATGTTAGTGGGATCCCAAGATATTTTCCAAGTTCAAAAGTTCCTTAAGTCCCGAGACTTGAGAAATTTGTCTTCTGAGATATTTGTCTTCAAAAGTTCCTTGTTCCTACTATATCACATATCCCAGCTATAGTTACTGACACCTATAGTTTCAAGTTAACTGACACCTATAGTTTCAAAGCATTTTCAACATAACCCTAGCCATGGTGATGTTATTCTATTATATGGACAAAGAACCCTCACAGCAACACAAAAAGCTAGATTGAAATATTTCACAATACAAAACAGACATGCATTGTAACCTAGCCATGGCAGACTAAAACAAAGAAGAAGAAAAACAATGCACCTGTCAAAGAACGGCGGCGAGAAGACAACGGCGGCGAGCAGAAAGAAAACAACGGCGGCGAGAGGAGAAGACCGGCGGCGAGAGGAGATTGCTGGAGAAATGGAAATGGAGAAGAGGTACAGTACAAATACGAAAATGAGAAACTGAAGTGAATGGAGCCAAAATTCGTATTTAGGGATTTCAATTTTAATTATAAAATAACCTACCAAAGCGCTTTGAAAAGCGCTTTTATAGGGCACCATTTAAGAGCGTTTTTACTCCAAAAGCGCTTTCGTAGCCCAGACCTACAACAGCGCTTTAGAAAGCGCTTTCATAGGGACCCCTTTAAGAGCGCTTTTTAAAAGCGCTTTCATAATACCCCCTTTAAGAGCGCTTTTTTTAGGCGAATTTTTTTTAAAGGCTACGAAAGCGCTTTTGCCCAAAAGCGCTTTCGTAGATGCGCTGCCAAAAATCTTTTTTTTTGTAGTGTATGTTGGCTAGCCATTGAGGATACTCAAAAGTGACGAGGAAACCAGCATCAAGCTGCTTTTGAACTTCCTTTTTTATTTTCTCAGCCATTTCAGGGTGAACTCTCCTCAGTTTCTGCTTAACTGGCGGACATTCTGGTCTTAACGGCAAGTGATGCTCCACGATGCTGGTATCTAGACCCGGCATGTCCTGGTAGGACCAAGCGAACACATCAACATATTCTTTGAGAAGATTTATCAATTTGCTCTTGACACTGCTGTTGAGTGAAGCTCCGATATTTACTTCTTTTCTATCTTCCTCAGAACCCAAGTTGATTGCTTCTAAAGGTTCTTTGTGAGGCTGAATGATCCTTTCCTCGTGCTTAAGTAGTCGAGAAATTTCATCCGGGATCTCTTCTTCAACTTCTTTTTCGGCGAATTCACAGGGGATTTTAGAGTTGAGAAAGAGCGTAGAGTTACTGCTTTCAATGGATTTGTCCATCTATTAATCTGCATTTTTGATTTATGTTTGATTAATTAACTCTTTACTTTTTTTTTTGAAGAAAGTTAATGTGAAAGTGTATGCAGATTAATTTTTAATTATGATTTTTTTTTGAAGATTTTTTTTAATTGTGTTTTTTTTAGGAATATCATTTCCAGAAAAGGGTAAAAATGAAAATAAACACAAAGTGTGGAATCAAAACAACGCATTTTATTTATGATTCACAATATGAACAAGGCCCTAAAATACAAACTCATTCGTCTTGGGCAAGACAAAGAGAAATTATTTAAAAGCTAAGCCCTATAAAACATCTCTTCGCTTTGGGCGAGGCGAGAGTTCAAAACAAAAAGCAAAGATAAACTACTTAGAGCTATGAACATTAGTCCGAACTTCAATAGGTTTCCAATAGTGACGAACTCCCTGGAAGTCGAGGTACTCAGGTAATTTTCCGCTTGGTTTAACCCTTGAGTAGACTTTGGTTGCTGGCTGAGCAGGCTTTGAAGACTCTGGACGATGGCCCTTGCCCTTTGTGCTTCTAAAGAGATCTTCTTGATTAATAGACCGGGAAGTATGAGATATAGCATTTGTACTTCCTGTTGATCTTTGTGTTGAATTCTGGGGATGTTCCTTCCAGTCTTCTAAGTGAAGAGACTCGTTGTCAGCGACACTTTCCGCATCGTATCCTTAATCATACTCTTGATCTTCAGTGATCATGTTGACATAGTAATAACCAGGATCTGGCTTAGGGAATTCCACAGATGTGTTGAAGCAGAGATCTTTGTTTGGGATCTCGATCTGTTGATTAGTTTGAGAAGACGAGGATTCCCCCTCTGGTTGACTAGGGTATTCAAAGTCATCACCCCATCCAGTAGGCTGGATATCTTCGATTCGGATTTTCGAGCTTTCTGGCGCAGTATACTTTACCATGTAGTCGAATTTGCCACTTGGTTCTCCCAAGGTATCCCAAATTTTAGCAGAGACTGGTGGATTTTCATGTTGCTGCAGGGATATGTCTTTGAATTGATCAGTCGGTGCATATGATTCCTCTTGAGACACATATTCAGGGTTATTCAAATAAGTGCTCCACTCTTCAGATTCAGATGGATCGTCTTCATCCTCTTCAATGGTTACAACATTAACCTCTTGCGGAACAGGGTTTAAGAAACCTCCACTATGAAATACTTCCTTGATCAGGGGAAGTGCTTCATCCTTTTGCTTTTCTTTGGAGAATACAGGTGTGAACCCGAGTCCGGCTTTTGTTTCATTCTTGACAGGTTTGATTACTTGTCCCCATCCTTGAGTATTTCCATCTTTCACCATTTGTGCCGCTTCTCTATATGAAGAGATAGATGATCTATTTTTAGTAGACTCATCTTCTAATGGATGTTCTGGGAGATGTGTCCCTTCAACGTCATTAGCCGTGATGAAAGAGAAACTGGACAGATGGCTTACAAGCAAAGCTTGTTCACCGCTGATGGTCACTAACTTTCCGTTTACTGTGAATTTTAATTTATGATGGAGAGTAGAAGTCACTGCTCCTGCTTCGTGGATCCAAGGTCTTCCTAGTAGACAACTGTAAGCAGCTGGTACGTCCATGACTTGGAAAGTAATTTTGAAAGTGTGCGGACCAATCGTCATCGGGAGATCTACTTCCCCAATAACTGACTTCCTTGACCCATCGAAAGCTCTTACTATTATGTCGTTGAACTTCATTGGCGTCCCTTTGTAAGAACGAAGCGGCTGCTTTTGGCATTACATTTAAAGATGAACCTGTATCCACCAATACATTGGACAGGGAATCTGACTGGCAAATCATCGAGATGTGCAAGGCCAAATTGTGATCTTTCCCTTCTTCCGGAAGTTCCTCGTCACTAAAACTCAGATTATTGCAGGCTGTTATGTTGGAGACGATCCCTCCAAATTGGTCTGTAGTCACATCGTGATCCACATAAGCCTGGTCTAGTACTCTCATCAAAGCTTCTCGGTGAGCTTCGGAGTTGAGGAGTAAGGACAGTATCGAAATCTTTGAAGGAGTCTGCATCAGTTGATCTACGACTCGATATTCGCTCTTCTTGATCAGTTTTAGTATCTCTTCAAAGTCTGAGTTGATGTTGGTTCCATCAGTAGAACCATTATTTGTGCTTGGGTTAACAATGGGAATCGTTGCAGGATTCTCAGCAGATATGCTAACCTTGCCTAACAATGGAGCCGCAGCGATCTTGGTGGCAGTGGAGCGTATCTTAATTCGCGATGGAAATGTGTAGGCATCCTTCCCATCCTCTCGTGGGCATTGTATTGGTAAGGAATTGCTTTGGTATATATGGAGGGCAAATTACCAAAGGAATGTTGGAAGATGTACGCGATCTCCACATGCTCGGGTATGTTGAAACAAGGGATCACAACGCTCGATTTTCCGTTGAAGAAGCTCATGCGGAAAATGCCATACCGTATTTACGCCATTGTCATCTCTGTTTCTGTAAACTTGTAAATCACCAGTGTCTAACAAATGCTGGATATCTGCTCTTATGGTGGAACATCCTTGAATATCCTTGGAGCAAATGTTGCAAGCTGAGTAATTGTGCTTAACAAAGGTGCTCATTGAACTGTACGTATCATGAAAATGTACCAAGTTCCCTCTGATTAAGTTTGTTAGTGTTTTAAGTTGGCATCAATTTTGGTAAAACTAGGCTTTAGAAATGTCTTGATAGATGTCATGACATTCAGAGATTGAAGATAAATCCCATGGACAAGGATGGTAAAAGTACGTCAGCGGGAAGCTAAAGGCGTGCTGGAAATTCTGGAAAACATCGATGTCATAATGATGTTATGACATTGAGACATGCTCGATAATCGCTTTTTCCCGAGATTTTTCGGGAAGTTTGTTGAGCATTTTATTTATGTTTTTTGTTATTAGAAAGCATGCTCACGTGGCTGCTAGGTTAATCTTAATTAAACCTAAATTGGTTGTTGAACAAACCATGTTTTTAGGAGAGAATTAAGTAAACCCTAGCTATCTTTATGGAAGCCCAAAATCAAGATTCGTGGATCGCTTCTATATAAAGAAATCAACCTTACTCTACACCACGCCTGGATTCCATTGAAGACATTGAAGGCTTTTGTTTGTGTAACGTTAAAGGTTTTAACAGTTGGTCTTTGTAATTTAGTTTTCTTGTGAGCCAAGCAACTATCAATTGATAAGTGCATTGGACTAGGATTTGTAAGGGTAGTTTATCACTCAAAGCTTTAAAGCACGAGTGTTTGTCTCTTGATTAAAGCTTTGAAGCAAGATCAAGATATTTTATTGAAGTGTGTCTTCACAATTCAATTAGTCAATAGGTTGATATCACTGCGGTGATTGAGGGGTGAGTAGAGAACTCGATCTAAGTAGGACTTAGGTTGAAGTGTCATTGGGTAGATTAAGTGAGGAGTTGTAAACGCGAGTTTAACTCGAATTGATACTACTAATAGTGAATTTCCTCCCTGGCTTGGTAGCCTCCAGACGTAGGTTTGTTAGAACCGAACTGAGTGAACAACTTATTGTGTTATTTATCGCTTATATTTACCGTGAATTGTCAAAGGTCGACATCGTGTCATAACATTCTCTGTGACATTAAGTATCTGCTGCCCGGAATTTCAATTGGCATCAGAGCAGGAACCCTGCTTGTTATTTCTGGGTGAGATCTAGGGAAAATAGTTTCTGGCATAATGGATAAAGAAGCAGGATTTGGAGGTAGACCACCTATTCTGGATGGGTCCAATTATGAGTACTGGAAGCCTCGTATGGTTGCCTTCCTAAGATCAGTGGATATCAAGGCTTGGAGAGCTACTGATAAAGGATGGAAACACCCAACCAAGGTTGAGAAAGATGGGTCTACTGTCTTGAAACCTGAGGAGGAATGGAGTAAAGAGGAAGAGGAGCTGGCTCTGGGAAACTCTAAAGCATTGAATGCTTTATTTAATGGTATTGACAGAAATATCTTCGATTGGTTCATCAATGTGAACGGCCAAGGATGTTTGGGACACCTCAAAACTACTCATGAGGGAACATCTAAGGTGAAGATGTCAAGACTTGATGCTCACTACCAAATTTGAGGATTTGAAGATGAAAGAAGATGAGACTATTCATGAGTTTCACATGAATGTGTTGGAGATTGCCAATGCCTCGTGAGCACTTGGTGAAAAGATGTCGAGGAAAAGTGGTGAGAAAGATTCTCGTGTCCTTGCCCAAAAGGTTTGCAATGAAAGTGACCGCAATTGAAGAGGCTCAGACATCGCACCTTGAAGGTTGAAGAACCGATAGGATCTCTTATGACTTTTGAGATGGGGATCGGTGAAACTGACAAGAAGAGCAAGAGCATAGCACTTGTATCCAATTCAAGAAGGATGCAAGGAGGAAGATGAGGAGAAGATATCAAGCTATAGCCATGCTTGGAAGATTCAACAAACCGATCAGAGAATTGATCCAAAGTCAAGGTCAAATGTCAAGGACACCGTGATCCGACATCGCAGATCCTATGACTCAGCAGAAGATCCAAGTCGAGGAAAAGGAAGTCAAAGCAGAGGAGTCCAATGTCATGAATGTGAAGGATATGGACATATTAGAGTGAATATCCCACCTTTCTTAAGAAACAAAAGAAAGGAATGGCTATCACTTGTCCGATGGTGATTCGTGAAGTGAATCGAGGAAGAAGGTGCCAAACTTGTCACCTCTCGGAGTGTACAATTCGACATGGACTCTAGTGATGAGGAAGTGACATTTGAAGAGCTTGAGATCTACAGAAGTGTGTGTGAAAAGTGGTGAAGTGTGTCACAGAATGAGGAACAACAAGCGATTGAGAAGTTGGAAGTCGAGAATGTGAAGCTAGAGGTGAGAAAAGGAAGACACACCACTATAAATCTCCTCAACAGTGATATTGTCATGTTGAACTCAAAACTTGATCGATGTCTAAATCATCAAAATGATGACATCCGTATCGATAAGTTGGAGGAAATTCTTCACTTGGACAAAATGGGAATAAGCATGGTCTAGGATATGTGGTGAAAAGAAACCGTTGGTGACATTAATAAGCAAAGACATGGAGAACAATGTCAAAACAATTGTCACACAAACCAGAAATGTGTCCGAACAGGATATGTGGTCGCAAAGAAATTTGCCAATAACCGTGAGAGGAACAAGTCAGGAAGTCAAAGGCAAAGAGGATGTCATACCACAAAACAGAAATAGGTCCGCTCAGACATGTGGAGACTAAGAGATTTGTTGATCACAAAAGGAAAACAGACCTAATGAACCAATGTCAAAGCAGATGTCACAACATTGGATTCAACATCAAAATCATAGAAACTTGAGCAAAAAGTTTCAAAGGTGGAGATGTTATTATTGTGGAAGGTTTGGTCACATAAAGTCCACCTGCTATAGGCTACATGGGTATCCTAATCAAGTTCCTTATGTGAAGCATAAGTCCAACAAGGCATCATACACTCACCAGTGGAAGAAGAAGAAGACCATAGCTCATAACACAAAATTCTACGAGCACCTTCCAAGGAAGATTGGTATTTTGACAAAGGATGTTCCAAGCATATGACCGGAGACAATCTTCTCAATGATGTTAAGCCTCATTCTACCAGCTTTGTTACCTTTGGAGATGGAGCTAAAGGAGAAATCAAAGGTGTTGGAAACTCAAACTGGTCTGGAGTTCCAAACCTAAATGAAGTACTGCTGGTAAAAGGCTTGACTGCAAATCTCATTAGCATAAGTCAGCTATGTGATATGGGATTCATAATCAACTTCACTAAGACTGAATGTCTTGTGATTAACGATGAACAAGCAATGATTATGAGAGGAGTCAGATCAAAGGACAACTGCTACTTGTGGGAATCTGAGAACCCCACTCTGCCATCTATGTGCTCTACAGACAAAGATGAAAAGAAAGTGAAGTTGGGGCAAAAAGAAACCGATCAGCCCACACCTCGAGGAATGGAAAGGACTGGCCCATAAGGGAGTCAAGATTACCAAGAATTCTCATGAGAAAAGGGAAAACTGTGGTAATCGCAGTCGACAGAAATCGAATGTCACACTCAATGTCCAGACATTTGATCACTCCTGAAGTACTGAAGCAGAGTACTAGGTTCTGGCATGAAAGGCTGACCAAGTGTCTTACCGTCAAAGAATACAAGGGAAGAGTATTGGATGATATCCTCATTGTCAGAGGAGGAAATATCATGGTGGCCTTCAGCCATGGTAATCACTGGAATCAAGAAGTCTCGATAGATTAATGGATGACTCAACACTTCTTTCACAGAACAGGTGTGCAAAGAATTGTGTCAAGAAGCCTGGAATGAAGAATGACACCCACGCTAGGACTATTACCCTTCCTCATTTGAAGGTGTCCAAAAGAACAAGTGGAAAAGGTGTTGATCAAAGCTTGTGTAAAAGGATTTCTGTTGGATGTGTCTCCTTGAGAAGTAATCTCACTTCTTGGATCAACAAGAAGCAAAACTATGTGATCCTACACAATGTTGAAGCCGAGCTCACAAAACCGATAGCAATTGTTCTAGGGTGGTCGGATGAAGCATAATCGATTGAGTACAATGTTATACGTGATGTCATGACTTTGTACTGTGACATTGTTACAAAAGTTCTTAAGATTAGTCAGCTTAAGAATTTAAGGGACAAATTGGGTTTTTGTCAATATGAGGAGTTGTAGCAATTAACTATGCCTACAACAAGGGATAAAATGGACTTGTCATTTCAATTACTCATAAGTGGGTTATTTAAGTATTTTCATCCTCATTTTAAAAAGTCCAAGAATAGGAAGAGACACCCACATATAAAAGGTTCTCCTTCTGAAAGTAGTATCATCCTTTCTTCATCCAAAAGAAACTCTGAAATCCCTTTCCTTTTTGCTCTCGCCTCAACAACCAACAGAAAAATGTCTTCATCTTCGCCATCATCCCAAAAGACAGTCTCTATCTCCTCCATGGTCAAGTCAGAAAATGTTGAATCCATGCAAGCTGAAGCACCGAAGGTTACTCCATTGCGCGCAATAGCTACTGATCCGGAAAAAATTAAGAAATTGCGCACAAGAAACGCAAGAAGATCACAAGCATCCCCTCCGTAAGACTGCTCCATCATCTTCTGCTCCCCGTAAAGAGTGAACCCAGGAGTCTAGGTTCATGATGTAGCAATAGCTAGGATAGTGATGAGTATCCTAAATGAGAATCAACTGCTCCTCGGATTTCGTTCCTCTAATGAAAAGTCCGCTAGCCCTAGCTTAGCAGTTGATCCGATGTCACAGAATGTCAAGACATCCGTGATCATGTTGATTCTCCGATAAGAATACTATTGATCCTTCGTTAAAGACTCAAGTAAGTATTAACGATGCTTGTAATGAAACCCCGCGATGAAGATGTGATTTGATGATGTTTTGAGGAATCTCCACTAAGTATATTTCAGATGAAACTCCTCACGACTATATCTCCGATAGTATTCTAGAAGAGACTCCAGAAACCTTGATGATGAAAAGTCCCCTGCTCAAGATTCCGAGAACTTGATGAAACCCCGCATAGACCGGATGAAGTATTCTCAGACAATGACCTCATTGCCAATGTTAATCCTAGCATTGCAAAGAGGATGATGAGGAGAAAGGAAAACAGTGCCTCACGAGTCCTGTTAAAGAAAAGGTTGTTGTTTCTAAGGTGAAATGCATCAAGGCCGACCTCTACAAAGAAATGTAGGGCAAAACTGGTGGAGGCTCCCACCCAAGAGGACACCAATTGTAAAGAAAAGAAAATACCGAACTCTCGAGTCGATCAAGATCCCGAGTTTGATGTTGAAATGAATGTCACCGACATCCATCCAAGGAAGAAGGCAAACTCGAAACCGCCCATGGTACCGAAGTGGCTATTGACATCTCATTCCATCATCCCGAGAATGCCGGGAGATGGAAGTATGTTTGCTCAAGAGGATTGCTTTGGAGAGGAGTGAATAAGAGTGCTCGAGTGTAAAGAGATTGTAACTGATTAAGGAGGCAGGATCGATGAAAAAAAGGGAGAAACTCTCAAACTGTTATGAAACTTTGGTAAGAGAGTTTATTGTCAATCTCTCAAATGGCTGGAGATAGGAATTCGATGATTACCGATCGTTTATGTGAGGGGAGAAAATCAAGTTTTCTTCAAATGTGATCAATAGATTCCTAGGTAGAATGCTAACACTCACCAGAGTCGGAGGAAATCGACAACAAGATTTGTCAAACCATCACCGCCAAACAAGTCGACAATGGCCTCTAAAGGAAAACTCTCACCAAAAATTGAGTGTCAAATTTGCCATATCGCATAAGATTGGTGCTGCAAACGGGTCCCAACCAATCACAAATCCACTATTTCTAATGGATTGGGAAGATTCATTTATGCAAGAGGAACTCAAGCTTCCTTTGACTATGGCTCCTACATATTTGATCGACACTCAAGCATGCTAACATATGCCATCAAAGGTCCAATAGCTTTTCCTCCCTCGCTGTGTGGAATTATACTTGATCAGCATCCAGACATCCTTGGTGACAGAGATTCAGTCTGCAAGAGAGCTCCTGACCTTGGCTTCCACTACAAGCTATTTCAAGGGAAGCATGTTGTGATACGGTGAACTGACTTTGTAGGATTTTTGTATCCAAATGTGCGGATAGCAAGAGTCGCCACCGACTTTTATTTTTATCCAATTAAGGGAAGGTAA
This sequence comes from Vicia sativa, assembly GCA_021764765.1. Taxonomy (NCBI): domain Eukaryota; kingdom Viridiplantae; phylum Streptophyta; class Magnoliopsida; order Fabales; family Fabaceae; genus Vicia; species Vicia sativa. The sequence goes on along the minus strand of CM038794.1, from coordinate 238,305,702 downwards.
AAGTAACAAAAAAAGACCTTCGTTAGATTCTCGAGTTCGGGAGAATGGTTATGAAAAGGGAAGGTATTAGCACCCTTTCCATCCGCAGCTTATTCTACGGCTCTTAGTTGCTCTTAGATAACTTTTAAAAATTGCTTTCGGTGTTTGAAAAATGTTTTGAAAAAGGTATTTCGCTTTGACTTTGTAATGATTCATGTAGGAATGTATACAAAGTGTTCGGAAATGTTTGTTTTGAAAAGAAATTGAACTTTGAAAAGAGTGTGTAGTGTGAAAAGCATTTGATAGAGCAAGCAACTAAGAGACTTATTTACCCACTCGTAATTGGTCGCTTTGTTGTACTTCTACATTCCTTTAGAATAGCGCTAGCCATACCATTAGTTAATAGGTAGCTCCATTCGTTGGATGTAAGCGGACATTCAAGGGACATCGGATGGTCATAGAAGGCAACTTGTAGGAAGTATCCTAGCACATATCGGGACTATCATCATTTTCGAGGCGACAATCGAGGGTCAAGATCATGTATTCGGAGGCGACATCGTGGGTCTATGATCTTTGTATCGAAGGGACTATGATGATTTGTTTGAAGGCAACGGTGCTAGAATACCTCTACGCTCGAGGGACATGACCATAGGCAATCGAAAAGGCATCGAGAGAGAATTACCCTAAGGTGCGTGTGTGAGAGAAGTGTGTTGATTTTATATTTTATCTTGAAATTAGTGTGAGCTATGTCCAATTATTATCTTGCCATACACGCCTAATTACTAGCAATTGATAAGGGTGCGGAAAGTAAAAGCGGAATGTAAATGCGGAAAATAAACCTACGCTATTACATGGCTTTGGGGCGATACATAATTAGGAGTGCGGAAAGTAAAAGTCCTAAATTAAACTATTACAACCCATGAGCAATTACATTATTGAAAAGTAAAATAAAACGGAAGAATCGTCTAATCGGATCAACTGTGAAAGAATGGGAAATCGAAAATACGAGATGAATTGCATAAGAGGAAAATGTTAGAAAAATGCAATTTTAATATGAGAAAAATAATATGTGCTGGAAATAAGATAAATAAGTTAAAATAATTTTTTGGGATTTTTGGAAAAGATTTAATAATTAAAATGCAATTTATAATGATTTAAATGCTAAAATATAAATAAAATAAATATGCATGCAAAAATTATATTTTTTAATTTATTAAATTAAATAAAGGTTTTTAGAAAAATAATATAAAAAGAAAATTATATTTTTGTGATTTTTTAATGCAGAAATAAAATTGTGAAAAGAATTAAAATATGATGAAAATATTAAAAAAAAATGAAAACATAGAAAATAATGCAAGTTTTTGGAAAAAGAATGCAAACTGATGCAAGCAGGGATCGAACTGGAGACATGAAGGAGGATCCTGGAACAGTGAATGCCTTAACCATTAGGCCACATGTGCAAGCGTGTCATGGATCAAGTGGGATGATGAGCAACACGCCGCCATCCGGAGAGGTCAAGACACAATCAAGATAAGGGGTCCCCGGAAAGAGAGAACCAATCGGATTGTCCGTAAAGGCCACGACGCCGGTCCAAGTGGAGTCAACGACGCCGAGCCCTAGCCCGGCCGCCTTCTCCCCACCAAAACAAAACACGAAAAATACGACGGATAAATGGGAAAGGGGGACCCTACCCCCCTAAATCGACCCTCCTGAATCCAATGGTGCTATTGGTTTGCCCTGAAAATGCCTGTATTAACCGGTTCGATTCAAACAGTCCTTCGAACCCTAACAATGGCAAATCATGTTTCTAACGTGCAAGCATTAAAACGATGGCCCAGATCAGTCCATTGGAACCTCATGAACACATATCAAACGTTAGAATCAATTAAAACATGCTGATAATAAAAATACGAATTCAAGAAAGATCAGTTATGTATGCATGTATATGGTGCGATTCAGCTTGCTTTGATCCATGGCAAGAGTGTATTCTTACTCATACTTACCTCCTGAAGACAATGGGGTGGTGTTTGGAGGCTGAAACCTGCTGGAAATTGAAATTCGAATTTCAAAGATTCTTGGAAAAATTTCGACAAGATAAGGGTTTGGCTTGAGCTAGGGTTTCGTCCTTTGTGCTGTGTACAATGCTTTGTATTTATAGAGGGTTTTGGAAAGCAATAAGAGTGAAAAAAGATTGCCTCTTGAATGTGCAAATATTTTCTTTGAAAATAAAATCAAATATTGAAGAATATATGATTTTCTCATCAATGCCATGGCTTGCACGAATTTGGTAGGTATCTTGGGCCTTCTTGGACATTTAGAAAGATATAAAATCATTCCTTTTGAAAGAATATTTGATTTTCATATTTTATATAATTTATTTTTGAATTAAATGTTATAAAATTCAAATATAAATCATAAAAATAGAAAATAACCAAGGCCAAGCATTTATGGGTCGAGAACAAGGTCATGAACAAGTTTGGATCAAAAGATTATAGGCCCATTTGGAAAATTTTGCAATTTGACCAATATGTCCTTTTGTGCAATTGTCCAAAATTCCCCAACTTCTGAATAGTGTATCTTGCTCAATTTTCCACATTTTTGAGTGTTCTTGGACTTTTTGGAAAGCTCTAAGAGTCCTCTAACCAATGTCTTTGGTCTCATCTCAATTGGAGTTACCATGCTCAAAATATCTTCAAAACAAAAAGTTGACTTTTTGTTGACTTTGAAAATGACCTGTAATGTTTTGAGCTATACTTCTCAAATGAAGCATTTTTTGGACATTCTTGTGAGACATGAAGTTGTAGAGAATTGAATTTCCTTCAAAACAAGAGGTGGTGGAAAAATTTCTGAGAAAGTATGAGAAAGTTATGACCAGTCAAAGTTCAGTTGACTTTTCATCTAGAAACCCTAATTTAGAAAGTTTGACTTTTGGGCAAATCTTGAGTTTTCTTGATGAATCATGATCAACCCTTGATCAAATGATGAATGTAACTTCAAAATGAGGATGTTGACCAAAAATCAGAAGTTTTGACTGTATGTTGACCACAGTTGACTTTTTGTCCAATACACCCGATTTTCAACCATCTGAGCAATTGCCTGAGGAAACTTGACTTGTGAGGCTTGAAACTTGACATGGAGAATCTTTGAAGCATATGAGGAGGCATGAAGGTCATTGGAGATGTTGGAAATCCATCTTGACTTGAGAGATACCCAACCCTAGTTTGGGTTGATTGTCTAGGAGAGAGTTTGTCTGATCAACTCTTGAGGAATCCTTGAGTATGGATGTATGAAATCTCTTGAGTAGATGGAGGGAAAATTTTGGGGTATGACACATGTTCCTGACATTGTCATGACATCTACTGAGACATCATCTGTCAAGCCAAACTCTCAGAGGGCAAATGTCATTGCTGTGTTAAAAGAGACATGTAGGGAACTTGAAGCAAGGAAGCAGACCATAGAAGAACTGATCTCTACTCTTGAAAAAGAAGAAGACACAGAGGTTGAGGAAGAAAGGATTGCTGATGAGACTTCTGGTGAAAATATGGATGCTGATGGGGATGCTGATGCTGATCAAGCAACTGCTGCTAAAGAAGGATCTGAAGAAGCTTCCTTCCACAGTGCTTCTTCAGGAGAAGAGAGCACCTGAGTTGTTGCTAGTCTCCCTGCCCCTGTTGCTGCTGTGATTCTATGTCCCTGTTGCTATTCTGTTTCTTGTATTTTTCCAATTTTGTTTGGATATGTGTAATCCTTTATTGACAGATGTGTAATGCCTGAACAATGATGTATCCCTGTTATACTTGCTGGTACTAAATTACTTGCTGGTATATTTCTCTTGTTGTTGACACTTTTAAACAGTTTTGGGGAGCTTGAAGTGTTTTGCCTTTGGCCCTTTATGGCTAAAAAGGGGGAGAAGAAATACTGTGGGCAGTATTAATGTTTGGGAAATTGTATGGGGGAATTGTATGGGGGAATTGTATGGCCTGTTTGTTTGTGGGCAATTGTATTTGGGGCAACTATGGGAGAATGTTGGGACTTGTGTATGGGTAGAATTTATCTTCTCTTAGTTCTAGTTCTTGAAGCTTAGGAAAGCTTAGGAAAACTTAGAACTAGGTTGTTAGTCTTCTGCTGCATTTGTACTCTGATAGGTCAAGAAGTTTTAGCCAAAAATGTGCCAAATGGGGAGTTTGTTAGTGTTTTAAGTTGGCATCAATTTTGGTAAAACTAGGCTTTAGAAATGTCTTGATAGATGTCATGACATTCAGAGATTGAAGATAAATCCTACTGGACAAGGATGGTAAAAGTACAGCTCAGAACTGGGAAGCTAAAGCTGTGCTGGAAATTCTGCAGAAAACAGTCTGATGTCATAACAGATGTTATGACATTCAGTGTGACATTCTGTTCTGCAGAATCAGTTTTTCCTGAGATTTTTCAGGAAGTTTGTTGAGCATTTTATTTATGTTTTTCTGTTATTAGAAAGCATGCTCACGTGGCTGCTAGGTTAATCTTAATTAAACCTAAATTGGTTGTTGAACAAACCATGTTTTTAGGAGAGAATTAAGTAAACCCTAGCTATCTTTATGGAAGCCCAAAACTGAAGATTCAGGACTGCTTCTATATAAAGAAATCAACCCTTACTCTACAGCCACGCCTCTGGATTCCATTGAAGACATTGAAGGCTTTTGTTTGTGTACTGTTAAAGGTTTTAACAGTTGGTCTTTGTAATTCTATTGCCTGTGCATCGGGTGTTGATCCATTGCCTGTTATCGGAGGATAACCAGAGGTGGTCTTTCGGATAGTTTTCCCGTCGGTTCGGGGCTTAATCCTGGACCTGTTTGCGAAGGCGGTCTTTCAGATAGTTTTCCCGTCGGCTCGGGGCTTAATCCTGGACCTGTTTGCGTCAGAAGTGACTGTTACCTGTTTTGGAGAAAACAAGAGAAACTTTGATAGAATATTGGTTAGTTTTATGCAAAGTATGATGCATGGCAATGTATATTTATGAGAAATGTATGAATGACTTTTATGAGAAATGTATGAATGATGAATGTTGTGATATTTCAAAACATATCCATCTTGAAGAAGATGCGGATATTCTGTTTGAAGATTTCTGACTTCTGCCTGGGGAATTGAGTAGGTGAGATCCCTGCTTTTGAAGGAGAAGAAAGATATCTTGGATTCTTCTGATGCACTATCTGACCAAGTTTTGGGCCTAGACATTGTTGAGGAAGGTAGAGATTTGAGAAGCTCGCTGTTGGAGATCTCATATATAGACCCTGCTGAGGAGAATCTGGGAGGCGATCCGTTGGGGACCTTGTATGTAGATCCTGCTGAGGAAATTTGAGAGATGCTCTACTGGGGATTCCGAGTGTAGATCTCGCTGGAGAGCATTTGATGGTTGCTGAGAGACCGGGCTTGAAGAGTCTAGAGTCCGTTGTAATCTCTGGCTGGGGGAATGGAAGATGCATGTTTCCTCCGATGCACTATCTGACCAAGTTTCGAGTCTGGATACCGCTGCCGGGGAGAGGGGGAGGATTAAGAAATATCCGCTGGGGATGAAGTGTTACTGCTTGGAGACTGATGTAACGTTGCTTGGTTGAGTGGAATCACTGCTTGTGGATTAACATATACTCCGTTGGGGAAGGTGCGTTGTGAGTGACACCTTTATGCTCTTGTGGGGAACTATTCGTTGACTTTCGTCGTCATCCCAATTCCTGGAACCTGTAGTAAGTACTTTTGAATGTTCAACTTTCGTATGTTTGCGATTAGATTCTTATTGTCAAATGCGTATAGTCATTCAAAGCAAACGTTGGACTTATTGCAAATAACAACAACAGAAATTGTAAAGGGAAAGAACTTGCATTTATTTGAAATGTGGCGTATGGCCAAGTAGTTTGTACACAAGAAAGGTAAAAAGCTATGCGGAAACAATCTCGTTAAGTTCCAACCATGCTAGTACTCATATATTTCAACTATCTCATCTCTTTGCTGTCAGTAGAAAGTGAGTGGACTGATCTTCGCCATTCGAACCTTGAATGCTGATAGTAGTCTGGAAGTAGGTGATCTGGAAGAGACATAGTTGTACGCTTAAATCCCTAACTTTTGCCTAGACCGCCTTTCGGTTTTCGCCCACGGATACCCTTTTTGCCCAAGCCGCCTTTTCGGTTTTCGACTTGCCGGTGTACATGTTTTGCATATATCCTTAATTTTGCCCGAACCTTTGGTTCGCCAGATGCCCTTATTTTGCCTAGGCCACCGACCTAGCGGGTCTCTTTATGCGTAGTATTTTTGACTATGTCTCGCTCACGTGGTGTGGGAAGTCTTCACCATCCATGGTGCTAAGTATCATAGCTCCGCCGGAAAACACTGTCTTGACTACAAATGGTCCCTCATAAGTGGGAGTCCATTTGCCCCTGGGATCACCTTGTGGAAGGATGATGCGCTTGACTACTAGATCACCGACTTGGTAGACTCGGTGCCTGACCTTCTTGTTAAATGCTCTGATCATTCGTTTCTGATAAATCTGTCCATGGCAAATGGATGCGAGTCGTTTCTCATCGATCAAGTTAATCTGGTCAAGCCGTGTCTGAACCCAATCGTCTTCGCTTAACTCTGCCTCCTGGAGGACTCTGGTTGAGGGTATCTGAACCTCGACGGGTAAGACGGCTTCCATACCGTATACAAGAGAGGGGTTGCCCTCGTTGATGTTCGTCAAGTGCGATAACCATGAAGAGCAAATGGTAACATCTCATGCCAATCTTTGTAAGTCACCGTCATCTTCAGATAATCTTCTTAATGTTCTTATTGGCGGCTTCCATCGCGCCATTCATCTTAGGCCGATAAGGAGAAGAGTTGTGATGCTTGATCTTAAACTGCAGAGTTCGGTGATCATCTTGTTGTTGAGATTGGAACCGTTATCGTGATAATCCTTTCGGAGTGCCATACCGATGATAAGATTATGTTTGATGAATCGAGCCACTACATTCTTGGTAATGATGCATACGAGGTCGCTCTACCCACTTGGTAAAGTAATCAATTGCCACAAGGATGAAACGATGTCCATTGGAAGCTGTGGGCTTAATTTCTCCAATCATGTCAATGCCCCACATTGCAAAAGGCCAAGGAGAAGTTAGAACATTCAGAGGTACTGGAGGTATGTGCACTTTGTCTGCATAAATCTGGCACTTGTGACAAGATCGAGCATAGCGGTGACAATCAGCTTCCATGGTGGACCAATAGTAACCTGTTCTCAAAATCTTCTTAGCCATGGTGTGTCCACTGGAGTGGGTGCCAAATGCGCCTTCGTGTAACTCTTCCATGATACGCATTGCGTTTTCTGGTCTACACAGCGGAGTAAGCACAAGTCATGGTTGCGCTTGTATAAGATGTCGTTGCTGAGGAAGAATTTAGATGCAAATCTTCTCATGAACTTTATCATTAATGATGCCCTCTGGATATTCCTGAGCCTCAAGATACCTCTTCACATCGTAGTACCAAGGTTTCTCTTCTGTATCAAGCTCACAACAATATGCTGGTTCGTCAAACTTCTCAATGATGATCTGGGGAGCCTCGTTGTCCCATCTGACCTTGAACATAGATGACATAGTAGCCAATGCGTCTGCCAACTGATTCTCTTCTCGTGGAATGTGATTGAAAGTAATTTCTTCGAAGTAGGGGGTAAGACTCAAAACATGCTCTCGATACGGAATGAGATTCGGATGCTTCGTATCCCACTCGCCTTAATCGACCGATCACTAAAGCGAGTCTCCATACTTGCAAGAACTTGATTCTTAAGTCAATAGCAGCTTTGATACCCATGATGCACGCCTGTCGGCCATGTTGTTAGTGCAATGAAACATAATCTGGCGGTGAAAGGCGGTGTCCGCTGTAGGGATGTAATGATGGCGCCAATGCCATTGCCAAGTGCGCGTTGAGGCTCCATCAAAGACCATGGTCCATCGGGATCCTTGTTCGTGTCCTTCGTCGGGCCGGTTCCTCGCAATCAGAACTAGTAAAACATCTTCGTCGAAATTGAACGCATAGACGATAGTCGCTCACGGCTTGATGAGCCAAATGATCGGCTACACACTTCCTTTGATCGCTTTCGAGAAGTGTACCGATGTCATACTCGGTCAAGATCATTTGCCATCTTGCTATTCTTCCGAGAGCTGGTTTCTCAAAGATGTATTTTATCGGATCCATCTTAGAAATCAACAAGGTAGTGTGAGTCAACATATCTGCCTTAGTCGGCGAGCAGCCCAAAAGCGTTGCAAGTTTTCTCGAGCCGTGAGTATCTTGTTTCACGATCGGTAAACTTTTGCTAAGGTAGTATATTGCATGCTCTTTTCGACCAGACTCGTCATGTTGCCCCAACACACACCCCATTGAATTCTCTAGCACTGTTAAGTACATGATAAGAGGTCTTCCTTCGGCAGGCGGCATCAGGATAGGAGGATTTTGTAGGTATTCCTTGATTTTGTCAAAAGCGATCTGGCAATCGTCGTTCCATTCCACTACTTGATCTCTTAAGTAACTTGAAGATTGGCTCACAAGTAGCAGTTAGGTGTGCAATGAATCTGGCAATGTAGTTCAATCGGCCCAAGAAACCTCTGACTTCTTTCTCGGTGCGGGCGTTGGCATCTCTTGAATAGCTTTAACCTTCGCAGGGTCAACCTCAATACCTCTTCCACTGACAACAAACCCTAAGAGTTTTCCGGATCTAACTCCAAAGGTGCACTTGTTGGGATTAAGTCTCAGTCTGTACTTCTTCAACCTATCAAACAGTTTCTGCAAATGATCAAGATGTTCTTCCTCAGTCTGCGATCGAGCTATCATGTCGTCGACATAGACCTCTATCTCGTGATGAATCATGTCATGAAACAATGTCACCATAGCGCGCTGATAAGTGGCGCCTGCGTTCTTCAGTCCGAACGGCATAACCTTGTAGCAAAAAGTGCCCCACTGTGTAACAAAAGTAGTCTTTTCCATGTCTTCAGGAGCCATTTTGATCTGATTGTAACCGGAGAAACCATCCATGAAGGAGAAAACCTTATGCTGAGCGGTGTTGTCAACCAGAACATCAATATGAGGAAGTGGGAAATCGTCTTTCGGACTCGCTTTGTTCAAATCTCTGTAATCCACACACATTCGTACTTTACCATCTTTCTTGGGCACGGGTACCACATTAGCAACCCATTGGGGATAGGAGGTAACGGCTAGAAAACCAGCGTTGAACTGCTTCATAACTTCGGCTTTGATTTTCTCTGACATCTCAGGACGCATACGACGAACCTTCTGTTTCACTGGGAGAAAACCTTCTTTTGTCGGCAATCGGTGTACCACAATATCAATGTCCAAACCCGGCATGTCTTCGTATGACCAAGCAAAAACCTCGATATAGTCTCGTAGCATCTGAACCAATCTCTCTTTAACATTGTTCTCAAGACCCGCTCCTATCTTGATCTCTTTTCTTCGTCGCCCAAATTCACAACCTCAACTTGCTCTTCGTGGTGTATAACTCGCTTCTTGCTGTAGTAGCCGGCAAGTTCTCCGGCACTTCACAATCTTCCTCACTTTCGCCTTCGCTTGGTAGATCGGATTATCAAGTCATATTTAGCACTATATATGTTATTAACGAGATTCGGAGTGATTCTCAGTGTATCACGTGGTGTGTGTAAGAAACACATAGCCTTTTGAAGGGTGATAAAGTAAAGAAAGAAAACAAACAATTGAATGCAAAAGTCCAACGAATTTATTGAATGAAAATACGCAAACGACGGATAAAAACCCTCATAACGAGCCATGGCCCGGCAAGGCACGGCTTTCAAAGTTTATTGTTCAAACATAAAGAAATACGAAAAGTAAAACAACAAGAGCAATTACTCGACTAAAGGAGATTGGTATGACGTCTTCGCCTTCCAATTCCGAACCCATGATCCGAGTTGGAAGATCCACTTGCTGATGTCGAAGCCGTTGTCGTCGTCTTCTATAGCATGAATTCCACTCTGACTGATGTGGAAAGGAAGTTGGCCGGCACGTTCGCGGCGTATCATCTTCTGACCTTTGATGGTGAAGCCTAAACCAGTCTTGTCAAACTTGAAGGGAAGATCAGGGAGTTGTCCCCAAATAGCACTACCTCCTTGTTCAACAGACTTGAGCATCTTTCAATGAGGCCATCCTAGGCGGAACTTTAGCATCTTCAGGAGTGACTGGAGAGTCAGCATGACTTTGGGAATTGTTTCAAAAGCTTGACAGGGAGTCTCGAAGAATTCACCTTCCATCTCGAGATAGCGGAATGACTGTAGATGACTGACCATGTACTCCTCTTCACCACACCGTAACAACTTTCCTTTCACCGGTACTTTCGATGTAAGGTAGAGGTAACAGCGCCCCATGTATCCAAGGGCGTCCGAGTAGGCAAGAATAAGCTGGACGGATGTCCATGACAAAGAAGGTAGAGTCGAAAGTCTGGGAACCGACTTTAACAGGCAGAGTGAGCTCTCCAAGTACTGTTCGCTTAGAACCATCAAAAGCTCTCACGATAATGTCACTGGGTCTCAGAACCAACCCTTCGACATCAAGTCGATCAAAAGCAGTCTTCGGAAGGATATTCAAAGCAGAACCGGTATCCACCAGAACATGAGATAATGTAGTGCCTTTGCATTCAATGGAGATGTGCAAGGCCTTGTTGTGTTTCTTTCCGGAAGGAGTCAAATCAACATCAGAGAAGCCTAGGCCGTTGTTGGCAGCCAGGCTAGCAATACAAACTTCAAACTGGTCAGTGGTAGTGTCTTGCGGCACATGAGCATTCTTCAGAAACTTCACCAAGGCGTTAGCATGAGCCTCGGAGCATAAGAGCAGAGCAAGCATGGAGATCTTGGACGGAGTCTGTCCTAACTGTTCCACAACATTGTAATCACTCTTCTTGATGATCTTCAGAATTTCCTCCATTTCTTGTTTGGAGGTGTCTTCAGCAACTTCCTTTGGTACTTCTGGTTGAGCAGGATGAGTTACTGGTTCTTTCCTCTAGCTGGGGATATTGATTGAGTAACTGGAATGCGAGCTGGAGTCGCAGTGTCTTTTGGAGGAGAGATCTCTGGAGAGAATACCCTTCCGGTTCGGGTCACCTTACTGGATCCGGTGATGTTGTCAATGTCAGGAATAGAAACTTCAATAGTAAGATTTTCAATGGTCAGAGGATCTTGCTTGACACCATGATAGTAAACATCAGCTCCATAATTCCAAGGGATAGCCTTGTCAGAGGAATATGGAACTGGCCTTGGAGAAGTGATAATGAGAGGTGCCACTCTAGGCACGGAATCAGCAGAGGAAATTCTTATCGTGTTAACATCAGCATAGTCTTCAGGGAAATCGTCACCCCATCCGTCGCCTTAACATCTTCAATAGGAATCTTGTAACTATCAGGGACAGTGTACTTCACCATGTAATCATACTTTCCACTTGGCTGCCCCAAGGTATCCCACAGATGATACTTCATTCGCATTGTCAATCCTCAACTTAGACATTTCTTCACACACTTCGCAGTGGTTTCGTAAATAGTATCTCACGGTTGTCCATCATACATCGAACACGCCTTCTCAACCAAGCACAACCATCGTGCGACGAGCACCAACGACAATTCTCGGGCATCTGGATTGACACCGCTTGCAACAAATTCTTCTTAACAGAGGGATGGTCAAGTCATCTATGTTGAAAACATAAGTATCGTCACCAACAGATTGGAACTCTTGTCATGGTTAGGCATAGGCGCGTTGATCACATTCGAGTCTCAACAGAGGATCAAACTCAATCGCTTAGCTTCAATCATATCACGAATCTTGTTCTTGAGCCCAACAATTGTCGTTGTCGTGCGGCTGTTGGAATGGTAAGCACACTTAGCATTAGGATTGTACTTTGAGAGGAAGTGTTGACATTCGAGGAGGATCCTCAAAGTAATCCTCGCTTTCAACATGTGTTGCAAGGCTTGCGACAATGGCATGTTGATCTTCGAATCTTCGTGGCGTTCTCGCTACGCGTTGTCTCGCCGAGGTTGGCTGATGTAGGATCGAGATCACAACCGCTCCACAGATTGAGCACGGTCGGTCTTGGCTCGGCTTTTCTGACCATACACAGCATTGGCTTCTTTCTTAGCACCAAAAGATCTCTTCGCAGCATTTGAAGATGTCTCTACCTGAATCTTCCCACTCTTGATACCAGCTTCAATGCGCTCGCCTGTCAATATCAACTCGGTGAATCCGGATGAAGAATTTCCAATCAGATGATTGAAGAACGGGCCTGTCAGTGTCCCCATGAACATATCAACCAACTCTATTGGACAAGGGTGGCTGAACTCTGCCTGCTAGATCTCTCCACTTCTGAGCATACTCCTTGAACTTCTCGTCACGACCCATAGACATGCTTTGTAGTTGCATGCGAGTGGGTGTCAATTCAGCATTGTACTCATATTGTCTGTAGAAAGCATCTGCTAAGTCACTCCAAGTACGGATACGGTCATTCTCTAGCTGATAATACCACTCCAACTGAGTTCCGGACAAACTCTCTTGAAAATAGTGCATCCACAACTTTCTGTCATCAGTGTGGGGGTTGATCTTCTGGACATAGGACTTCAAATGCAGCTTAGGGCAAGACATGCCATCATATTTGGAAAAAGTAGGAACTTTGAATTTGGGAGGAATCACCACACCAGGAACGAGACTCAGATCATCAAAATTCAGTCCGGACATCTTCAGATTTTCCACAGCATTCAGACGATCTTCAAGTTGTTTGTACTTGTCATCTTCCTCAGAGTGTTGGCTATAATCAGACTGGTCCTCTTCTCCTTTCTTTGGCTCACGCTGATTACCTTCATCACCCTTGGTACTCCCCTCGGTATGGACACTTCCTTCAGAGAGCTCAATACGGCTGACCACTTTAGGACCCCCTTTGAAACGTCTACCCATGTTGAGGAGACCAACAACCTTCTTCTTCTTGTTGATGAGCTTCTTCAGATCTTCTTGGCCTTGGACCAAGCTGGTAAACATCTGCTGAAACTGAGCATTCTGAGCTTGAAGATCTTTGACAGTCTGTTCAAGAGCCATTTCTCCTAAAATAAATAGCGAGCAAATGAGAAAACCAATCTCCAATGTACTGTGATGCAATGTTATGCTATGATATGCAATGTTTATGCGAATGCAATGCAATGTTTTCAAGGACCTAAGAGATTTAAATTTGTTAAACAAGCAATGAACAAACATTTATTAGTACTTCTCATTATTATTTTTTCTTTTTAAGTACAAGAGATAGTTCAAAGCAATAAAAGAGAACAAATAAATCCTAAAGCTCTAAGTTTCCCATGGGCGCTTCCTCTTGGTGCCGATGTAAGCGTTGATGTTTCGCTCCTCGTGAAGTAGCTTGGTCAACTCTAGAACTTTCTTCTCACTTGTAACACGAGCTTCAAAGGTATCCCTTTCTTCTTTAAGTGAATCCGGGATCTCTTCAAGTCTTCAAAATCGGTAGGCATGTCGGGATGGAGAACAAGATAGGGTACGCCACCTATAGCAACAGTTCCATAATTACGGTAGAACAGCGTGAATGGCATCATGAGGTTTTGAGCTCGAGCTCGCACCCATTTGAGGTAAGGTTCCCAAGGAATGGAGTTCGGTGCCCCAAAGTCTTGGTATCGATCTTCTTTACCATGCCCCAAGCATGTATAAACCTTCGGTAATTCGAGATCGTGATTGTAGTCGAACACAATGTCTTGGAGAAGCATATCATGTGGACCATCTCTTCGAGCAAAACCAAACCGACGAGCTAGAGAAGGGTTGTAAGTAATACCTCCCTTATACCAAGCAGTGGTACATTAGGAACTCTCCACAACGCTCAATGAATGTGAAATCCTTTTGAGAGAAAAGATTCCAACGGATATCTGAATGAGAGAGTGACATCAATCTTTGAGACCATCTCAACCTTTGTTCATTCTTCAAAACTGATGGAGGAAGGTGCGAAATAAACCACCTTGAAAGTAACGGGATACAACACATGAGAGTTCCTTGTCGCTAGTAGTACGTGTGGAGAGAATGTAGAATGTCTCCAAGTAGGCACTGGATTGCGGGTAAGAAACAACTTGATGGCATTGACATCTATGAATTGATCCGAGTTAGGGAATAGAACCAAACCATAAATTAGCAAGGCCACAATGTTCTCAAATGCATGGAAACTCATAACTTTGAGGAATTCTCGGGCTTTCTTGATTAAGAACTTGGAAAGTAAACCCTTAACCCCACTTCTAGTTTCCCAATTGGCTTCAATGTCTGAGCGCTTAAGATGTAAAGCGGATGCAATGTCTTCGAACTTAGGGACCTTTTCTAAACCGGTGAATGGCATTTGATCAAGAATAGGTACCCCAAGTAGCTTAGAGAACTCTTCTAAGGTAGGAACCAACTGATAATCGGGAAATGTGAAGCAATGGTGTTTCGGGTCAAAGAACTGGAATAGGACATGCATCATATCTTCTTCAAAACCGGAGATAACCAAATCAAGTAGATAACCATGTCTTTTGATGAACTGAGCATGGTCGGGAATTTCTGAAACCAATTCTTTGAGTTGAGAAGGGATACCCATGAAGTTGATTCGGATAGTCTTTCTAGAAGCCATAACACCCTACAAAACAGAGCAAAGATAAATCCCTAGGTCCTTGAAATAGTTAGAAATGATATGCAATGCGGATGATGTCATGATGTCATGTTTAGCACACACAAACAATTCACACAATGAGCCTAGGTTTAAGGCTTGCATGAGGTATAGGTGATTACCCCACCAAAAGTTTGAGTTGGTTCATCCTGTCCTATAATAGTAACCGGGTTCTAGGAATCTCATATCACAGATCTTTTTCGTAGGCGCTTATTTCAATACGACGGCCAAGTGGTCGATCGAAAATGTCCCAAAAGTCGGATCTCAATGAGCGTAGCATCGAGTATCAACCAACCTCGGTCTACACCAAAGCCGGCCATCTCACTACCTTCTAATGGCCAAGATGGGTCAATTAAGGTTCTAAAAGTTTAATTAGCGCTTGATGACACCACGCAAGCCAAATACTTTCTTCAACTTGAAATGAAGAGTATCGGGGCAACCAAAGTGTCACGCTAACGTAGCCATCATGTTGACCGTGTAGTTATACGTCTAACGGTCGCGATGATCTAATGCCACTTACCTAAAAGGAAACCCGGATCCGGGTGTAGGATCCCCCAACAATATAATACCCAAGCAACCCTTAAAGATAAAGCATACAAGTCAAGCAAAAAGCAATAAAGGTTATCTAGAAATCCCTAAGGCAATTCTCTTTAGGTGTATCCTCACAGAGTCGCCAGCCTCGTGATACGGTGAACTGACTTTGTAGGATTTTGTATCCAAATGTGCGGATAGCAAGAGTCGCCACCGACTTTTATTTTTATCCAATTAAGGGAAGGTAAAAGTAATGAAAAAGACCTTCGTTAGATTCTGAGTTCGGAGAATGGTTATGAAAAGGGAAGGTATTAGCACCTTTCCATCCGCAGCTTATTCTACGGGCTCTTAGTTGCTCTTAGATAACTTTTAAAAATTGCTTTCGTGTGTTTGAAAAATGTTTTGAAAAGGCATTTCGCTTTGACTTTGTAATGATTCATGTAGGAATGTATACAAAGTGTTCGGAAATGTTTGTTTTGAAAAGAAATTGAACTTTGAAAAAGAGTGTGTAGTGTGAAAAGCATTTGATAGAGCAAGCAACTAAGAGACTTATTTACCCACCGTAATTGGTCGTTTTGTTGTACTTCTACATTCCTTTAGAATAGCGCTAGCCATACCATTAGTTAATAGGTAGCTCCATTCTGGATGTAAGCGGACAT
Organism: Vicia sativa; assembly: GCA_021764765.1. Taxonomy (NCBI): domain Eukaryota; kingdom Viridiplantae; phylum Streptophyta; class Magnoliopsida; order Fabales; family Fabaceae; genus Vicia; species Vicia sativa. The sequence continues at coordinate 238,289,851 of CM038794.1, read as the reverse complement.
TCGAAGGGACATCGGATGGTCATAGAAGGCAACTTGTAGGAAGTATCCTAGCACATATCGAAGGGACTATCATCATTTTTCGTAGGCGACAATCGAGGGTCAAGATCATGTATTCGGAGGCGACGTCGTGGGTCTATGATCTTTGTATCGAAGGGACTATGATGATTTGTTTGGAAGGCAACGGTGCTAGAATACCTACGCTCGAGGACATGACCATAGGCAATCGAAAAGGCATCGAGAGAGAATTACCCTAAGGGTGCGTGTGAGAGAAGTGTGTTGATTTGATATTTTATCTTGAAATTAGTGTGAGCTATGTCCAATTATTATCTTGCCATACACGCCTAATTACTAGCAATTGATAAGGGTGCGGAAAGTAAAATGCGGAATGTAAAGTGCGGAAAATAAACCTACGCTATTACATGGCTTTGGGGCAGATACATAATTAGGAGTGCGGAAAGTAAAAGTCCTAAATTAAACTATTACAACCCATGAGCAATTACATTATTGAAAAGTAAAATAAAAACGGAAGAATCGTCTGAATCGGATCAACCTGTGAAAGAATGGGAAATCGGAAAATACGAGATGAATTGCATAAGAGGAAAAATGTTAGAAAAATGAAATTTTAATATGAGAAAATTAATATGTGCTGGAAATAAGATAAATAAGTTAAAATAATTTTTTGGGATTTTTTGGAAAAGATTTAATAATTAAAATGCAATTTATAATGATTTAAATGCTAAAATATAAATAAAATAAATATGCATGCAAAAATTATATTTTTTAATTTATTAAATTAAATAAAGGTTTTTAGAAAAATAATATAAAAAGAAAATTATATTTTGTGATTTTTAATGCGAAATAAAATTGTGAAAAGAATTAAAATATGATGAAAATATTAAAAAAAAATGAAAACATAGAAAATAATGCAAGTTTTGGAAAAGAATGCAAACCGATGTGTGGATCGAATCGAGACATGAAGGAGGATCCCGAACAGTGAATGCCTTAACCATTAGGCCACATGTGCAAGCGTGTCATGGATCGGTGGGATGATGAGCAACACGCCGCCATCCGGATAGGTCAAGACACAATCGCATAGTGGGGTCCCCGTGGAAAGAGAGAACCAATCGGATTGTCCGAAGGCCACGACGCCTCGCCGGTCCAAGTGGAGTCAACGCCGCCGGAGCCCTAGCTCCGGTCGTCTTCTCCGGTCACCTGAAAAACAAAACACGAAAAATACGACGGATAAATGGGAAAGGGGGACCCTACCCCCCTAAATTGACCCTCCTGAATCCAATGGTGCTATTGGTTTGCCCCGAAAATGCCTCAGATTAACCGGTTCGATTCAAAATCCTTCAACCCTAACAATGGCAAATCATGTTTCTAACGTGCAAGCATTAAAACGATGGCCCGATCACCCATTGGAACCTCATGAACACATATCAAACGTTAGAATCAATTAAAACATGCTGATAATAAAAATACGAATTCAAGAAAGATCAGTTATGTATGCATGTATATGGTGCGATTCAGCTTGCTTTGATCCATGGCAAGAGTGTATTCTTACTCATACTTACCTCCTGAAGACAATGGGGTGGTGTTTGGAGGCTGAAACCTGCTGGAAATTGAAATTCGAATTTCAAAGATTCTTGGAAAAATTTCGACAAGATAAGGGTTTGGCTTGAGCTAGGGTTTCGTCCTTTGTGCTGTGTACAATGCTTTGTATTTATAGAGGGTTTTGGAAAGCAATAAGAGTGAAAAAAGATTGCCTCTTGAATGTGCAAATATTTTCTTTGAAAATAAAATCAAATATTGAAGAATATATGATTTTCTCATCAATGCCATGGCTTGCACGAATTTGGTAGGTATCTTGGGCCTTCTTGGACATTTAGAAAGATATAAAATCATTCCTTTTGAAAGAATATTTGATTTTCATATTTTATATAATTTATTTTTGAATTAAATGTTATAAAATTCAAATATAAATCATAAAAATAGAAAATAACCAAGGCCAAGCATTTATGGGTCGAGAACAAGGTCATGAACAAGTTTGGATCAAAAGATTATAGGCCCATTTGGAAAATTTTGCAATTTGACCAATATGTCCTTTTGTGCAATTGTCCAAAATTCCCCAACTTCTGAATAGTGTATCTTGCTCAATTTTCCACATTTTTGAGTGTTCTTGGACTTTTTGGAAAGCTCTAAGAGTCCTCTAACCAATGTCTTTGGTCTCATCTCAATTGGAGTTACCATGCTCAAAATATCTTCAAAACAAAAAGTTGACTTTTTGTTGACTTTGAAAATGACCTGTAATGTTTTGAGCTATACTTCTCAAATGAAGCATTTTTTGGACATTCTTGTGAGACATGAAGTTGTAGAGAATTGAATTTCCTTCAAAACAAGAGGTGGTGGAAAAATTTCTGAGAAAGTATGAGAAAGTTATGACCAGTCAAAGTTCAGTTGACTTTTCATCTAGAAACCCTAATTTAGAAAGTTTGACTTTTGGGCAAATCTTGAGTTTTCTTGATGAATCATGATCAACCCTTGATCAAATGATGAATGTAACTTCAAAATGAGGATGTTGACCAAAAATCAGAAGTTTTGACTGTATGTTGACCACAGTTGACTTTTTGTCCAATACACCCGATTTTCAACCATCTGAGCAATTGCCTGAGGAAACTTGACTTGTGAGGCTTGAAACTTGACATGGAGAATCTTTGAAGCATATGAGGAGGCATGAAGGTCATTGGAGATGTTGGAAATCCATCTTGACTTGAGAGATACCCAACCCTAGTTTGGGTTGATTGTCTAGGAGAGAGTTTGTCTGATCAACTCTTGAGGAATCCTTGAGTATGGATGTATGAAATCTCTTGAGTAGATGGAGGGAAAATTTTGGGGTATGACACATGTTCCTGACATTGTCATGACATCTACTGAGACATCATCTGTCAAGCCAAACTCTCAGAGGGCAAATGTCATTGCTGTGTTAAAAGAGACATGTAGGGAACTTGAAGCAAGGAAGCAGACCATAGAAGAACTGATCTCTACTCTTGAAAAAGAAGAAGACACAGAGGTTGAGGAAGAAAGGATTGCTGATGAGACTTCTGGTGAAAATATGGATGCTGATGGGGATGCTGATGCTGATCAAGCAACTGCTGCTAAAGAAGGATCTGAAGAAGCTTCCTTCCACAGTGCTTCTTCAGGAGAAGAGAGCACCCTGAGTTGTTGCTAGTCTCCCTGCCCCTGTTGCTGCTGTGATTCTATGTCCCTGTTGCTATTCTGTTTCTTGTATTTTTCCAATTTTGTTTGGATATGTGTAATCCTTTATTGACAGATGTGTAATGCCTGAACAATGATGTATCCCTGTTATACTTGCTGGTACTAAATTACTTGCTGGTATATTTCTCTTGTTGTTGACACTTTTAAACAGTTTTGGGGAGCTTGAAGTGTTTTGCCTTTGGCCCTTTATGGCTAAAAAGGGGGAGAAGAAATACTGTGGGCAGTATTAATGTTTGGGAAATTGTATGGGGGAATTGTATGGGGGAATTGTATGGCCTGTTTGTTTGTGGGCAATTGTATTTGGGGCAACTATGGGAGAATGTTGGGACTTGTGTATGGGTAGAATTTATCTTCTCTTAGTTCTAGTTCTTGAAGCTTAGGAAAGCTTAGGAAAACTTAGAACTAGGTTGTTAGTCTTCTCGCATTTGTACTGATAGGTCAAGAAGTTTTAGCCAAAATGTGCCAAATGGGAGTTTGTTAGTGTTTTAAGTTGGCATCAATTTTGGTAAAACTAGGCTTTAGAAATGTCTTGATAGATGTCATGACATTCGAGATTGAAGATAAATCCTACGGACAAGGATGGTAAAAGTACATAACGGAAGCTAAAGTCTGGAAATTTCGAAAATTCGATGTCATAATGATGTTATGACATTCGCAGACATTCTGCTCAATCGCTTTTTCCTGAGATTTTTCAGGAAGTTTGTTGAGCATTTTATTTATGTTTTTCTGTTATTAGAAAGCATGCTCACGTGGCTGCTAGGTTAATCTTAATTAAACCTAAATTGGTTGTTGAACAAACCATGTTTTTAGGAGAGAATTAAGTAAACCCTAGCTATCTTTATGGAAGCCCAAAACTGAAGATTCAGGACTGCTTCTATATAAAGAAATCAACCCTTACTCTACAGCCACGCCTCTGGATTCCATTGAAGACATTGAAGGCTTTTGTTTGTGTACTGTTAAAGGTTTTAACAGTTGGTCTTTGTAATTTAGTTTCTCTTGTGAGCCAAGCAACTATCAATTGATAAGTGCATTGGACTAGGATTTGTTGTAAGGGTAGTTTATCACCAAAGCTTTAAAGCACGAGTGTTTGTCTCTTGATTAAAGCTTTGAAGCAAGATCAAGATATTTTATTGAAGTGTGTCTTCACAATTCAATTAGTCAATAGGTTGATATCATCGGTGATTGAGGGGAGTGAGTAGGAACTCGATCTAAGTAGGACTTAGGTTGAAGTGTCATTGGGTAGGGATTAAGTGAGGAGTTGTAAACGGGCGAGTTTAACTCTGAATTGATACTACTAATAGTGAATTTCCTCCCTGGCTTGGTAGCCTCCACGTAGGTTTGTTAGAACCGAACGGGTGAACAACTTATTGTGTTATTTATCGCTTATATTTATGGTGAATTGTCAAAGCAAAGGTCGACATCTTGTGTCATAACATTCTCTGTGACATTAAGTATCTGCTGCCAGGAATTTCAAAGTTTACGTCCATGACAAGGTATCTGTCCGTATTTCTTAGCATTAGATTCACTGAGTGTCCACTGTGACTGGGAAGTGGATTGGCTTGCACGTTCGGACTTGTATTCTTGAAGGAAAGAAGATTAGTCCTTACTAACTTCTGTACTTCTGCCTTTAATGTTATGCAATGCTCGAGGTCATGGCCTGGTGCCCCTTGGTGAAAAGGGCAAGATACGTCGGTTTTGTACCACCATGGCAATTTTTCAGGAACTGGAGGCGGTAACCTTGTTTGTATCAGATTTCTTTCTATTAGCGCAGGGTAAAGTTCTGTGTACGTCATTGGGATTGGATCGAACTGAGTGACCCGAGGCGTACGATTTTGGTTGTTAAACTGCTGAGCCTGTTGACGAGGCTGTTGAGTTTGTTGATTGTGTTGAAATTGTGGAGCAATTCCTGTGTTTGGAGTTGTGTTGACGGCGGGTGCTATGGCAGCTACCTGTCGTTGTTGAATGACATTCTTACGTGGTTTCCCTCGGGATACCATTCCTATGTCATGTTCCTTTTTCCTTGGAAAACTAGTTCCAATCTTCTTTGTTCCACTAGAAGATCCTGCTTCCTTGGTTAGGCGTCCGGTTCGAACCCCTTCTTCTAATCGTATTCCCATGCTTACCATCTCGGTGAAGTCTCCGGGAGCACTAGCGATCATTCGTTCATAGTAGAATGAGCCTAGAGTATTCAAGAATACCTTAGTCATCTCCTTCTCTTCCAATGGTGGGTTGACTTGGGCAGCAGCAATTTCGCTCAATCGTTGCGCATATTCCTTGAATGTCTCTCTTTCCTTTTGAGACATGGAGCGGAGTTGATCCCGATCGGGAGCCATATCCAAGTTGAACTTGTATTGTTGGACAAAGGCTTCACCTAAGTCATTGAATGTTTGGATATTCGTGCTGTCTAAACCCATGTACCACTCCAGTGCGGCACCGGTGAGACTGTCCTGGAAGTAATGGATTAGTAACTGATGATCCTCATTGTAGGTGGACATTTTCCTGGCATACATCGTGAGATGACTTTGCGGACATGAGTTCCCTTTGTACTTTTCAAAGTCAGGGACTTTGAATTTTGCAGGTATTCTTACGCGAGGAACTAAGCAAAGATCCTGGGCGTTTTTTCCAAACAATTCTTTCCCTCGAATCGTTTTATCTCAAGCTGCATTTTGTGGAGCTGTTCCTGGAGATTCTCCATCGAACCACGGGAATTCGTGTTATTTCCTGGAGTGTGGTGAACTTCTTCGTCTATGGTAGCGTGCACTACAAAAGCTGAGTTCGTCATAATTGGTTGAGAAACCGGCATTGTTACTTGTGGAAGAGTTATTCCACGCTGCGGAGTAGAGTTTTGCTGCAAAGTAGGTATTTCAAGCGAGGTTGTTTGAGAAGTCGGTTGGCGAACTCCGATGCCAAAGTTGAAAGGCATTCCCCATGGATAACTTTCTGGCATGCTGAAAGATGAACTACTGACTGCGACAGCTGAGACTGGAGTAGTAGTGTCCTCTGAAGTTGCTGCTTGGTTTTGACTGCTCGATGCTGCTTGTTGACTTTGCGCTGTGGCAAGTGAGTTGACCAAAGATGTGAGTCTCTCCACTTCTTCTTGTAGTGTAGTTACTGTACTACGACTACGAAGTTCAACATTCTCTTGTTCAAATCCTTCCATTACTTTCCTTCTTTTTGATCTGGTATCGTACGTTCGAGTTGGCTGTGGACGAGAAACTCTAAGACGCGACAACTTGACGATCTTTCTATCTGTTTGAACTGTTTAAGCTGTTTGAGCTGTTCAAGCTGTGTAAGTATGAAACTGTTCAAGCGTCAGACTCTAGACAATAGACTTAAATGCAAGGTATGATGCATGAATATGATTGTAAAGAAAGATTTCCAAAGAATTTATGCTAAAAGAGATATTTCTGGCAAATATTTGGATGGAAAATACGAATTTTATTGATTAATGAAGAAGATTACAACAATTGTTTTTTGTTGGAGCATTGCTCACACGAATGATAAAATAAATGATAAAAAATTACAGACTAAGCTAATTAAACGTCTTCGTCGGATGAAGATCCAAAGGCTTGCTGTAGCTTCAGCTTTAGGATTTCCTTTCCATAATGAGCTTTTAGTTCAGCTTTCTCGGCTTTTAGCTTGCTAATGACTCTCTTCCACTCGTTGGGAGCAGGATCGCTGGTTGTCATTTCTTCAAGCTTTCTTTTCCTTTCCTTGACGTATCTCTGGATTGCGTTATCCTTCTGGCGAATCTTCTCATCTTTCTCCATGAGCCATTCATCCTGGAAGTAAAGCGTTTTTTCATGCTCTTTGACTTGCTTCTTGAGCTTCTCATTCTCAAGGTTAGCCTTAAGGAATTTGATTTCCAAAGTTTCTTTCTCAAATCTTATTTTGGTCAAGGCTTCTTGGTATTCTCCCACAGCTTCGACGGGAAAATTTGTTGATTTGGAAGCGATTGAGAACATGGGATCCTCATAAGCGTAAGGCATTCAAAATTCCTTCGCTCTTTTCTTTACTCAAGAAGTGTAGGTTTCCAAGGCTACACAACTCTTTGCTTTCCCTTTTTCTTTCCTTCGGATGTGATGCCAAGCTTTGATCATCCTAGCTTTCAATCCCTGGGAATCCTCACCTTCGTGGTAGAAGTAGCTTTCTGCTATACATCCAGGAGGTTTACTAGAGTTTGCTTATCCGAGCTGACGTCTTGCTAGAAACGGGTTGTAGTTGATTCCCCCTTTCGTACAAATGAGAGGTACGTTGGCAAATTCTCCACAACTCTCAATGATTTCCATCTCATTGTCTGCCAAGGTATACCAATGGATATCGTCGTTTGTGAGAGACATGAGCCTTCGAGACCAATGCCACTCGTCTTTGTTTTCACGGAAGATAGGAGATTTAGGAAAATGTGAGGTAATTCATTTGAAAAACAGAGGTACACAACACACGATAGTTCCGTCTCCTTGACGATTCCTATGATGAATAGAGACGTATGTATCACCAAGCAGGGTGGGAACGAGATTTCCAATCAGAAATATTCTTATGGCGTTAATATCAACGAAATTTGGGACGTTGGGAAACAACACCAATCCATAGAGGAGTAAAGCTAAAATAGCTTCAAAGGCTACCATACTACCAGCTTCAGAGAATTTGAGAGCCTTCTCCATTAGGAACTTTGAAGTCAGTCCTAAGAGTTTTCCTCTGGTAGTTAGGTTTTTGTCTATCTCAGTTTTCTTTATGTGAGTCATTGTTGCAATGACTGGTGACTTAGGAATGGCTTCCAAACCATTGAAAGGCACTTTGTTTGATACTGAGATACCTAAGATATGCGCATACTCTTCCAAAGTAGGCATCAACTGATAATCAGGGAAAGTGAAACAGCGATAGACTGGATCGTAGAACTGAACGAAAGTTTTGAGAAGTCCTTCATCAACGTTAGCGTTCAGAAGAGTTAAAAGAGTTCCATAGCGTTTTCTGAAATCTGAGGGATCTTCTACCAAGGATGCTAACTCTTTCAACTTTCCTACGTCAGGAATTCTAAAACTGTATCTCTTGGTGAATCTTCCTCTGACGTCCATCACTCTAACCTAAAATATTTTACAAATAAAAAATCTCTAAATTCTTTGGAAATGGGAAGAGAAATGAAGTTTTTTTTTATGAATGAATGAATGCATGAATGCGGAAAACATGGTTAGTAGTTATACACACAGTCAAGCGTTCGAAGTCACGAGCATGAAGCCAACGATAAGAATCAACGTGGTTAAGTTCTATGGGCTTATTCATCTGTGAAACGGGTTCTACTGATAATACAGGCTCAACACTCCTCTTTGAAATGTTATCGGATTTGTTGAATACTCGATGGTCCAATAATATTTTTCAAGAGAAACTCGCCTGATCGTAGTCTCGCATAACAAATTACTCTAGGCTTACGCCCGAATAATCTCTGCACTACATCCTAATGGCCAGGATGGTTTATGTGTTCTACAGCCCACTCAGCTTCTTAAGTTCCCTCGAAAGCACAGTGTCTTCGCAAATACTTGCTAAACACAATACCCCCAAGACAACCTCCACTGAGCGGGAGATATTAACTTCGTAAGTATTGGACTTCTCACGTATTAATACCTCCACCTAGATCTTAAAAATGTTTCTTAAATCCGGGTTAGGATTTCTTTCCATCAAATGAAATCGCGAAACACACAATAAAAAAAACAGATATATGCACAACATGAAAGCTTATCCCCTTTCTTTTCTTTTTGAAAACAAAAAAACTTGATGCTCTTGAGCAGAGTAACGCGTTTTCTTTAAAAAATCAAAAAAATTTAGCGTACTCCCCAGCAGAGTCGCCATTTTTCCTGTTCGCGTTAAAAGGTGACGCGCTAGAGGATGCAAACGTGAATTCGGATTCTCTGGCTCGAAACGATTTACTCTTTTGATTTGTTTATAAAGATGTCGCGGGCATCAAGCTTTATTATTTTCAACACAAGAAAGATGATTTAATGATTATGAAAAAGGGGAAAGCTGAAATACCCTCAATTGATATTGGTATGCGTAACGACTAGCGCAAACTAGACGCAACACATTGGGGAGATTCTGAGTAAGGGGGATTGTTATATAAAGGGAATAGATGGAGCACCCTAAATATATATAGTTATCTATAGCTTTATATATGAATATATTTGATATGTTTGTGTGTTTTAATTGCTATTTCTATGATTGAGAAAGTTTCTCCTTTGGATTTTTAAGAAACAGTAAATTATGTGGGATTCTAGGTTTTGTTATTATTGTGCTCGCAAAGATCGTGGATCTTCTGCATACATATCCCCTAGTGGGAATCAGAGCATTTGTAGCTCGGATCTACATGGATCTATGGTTTGTTTGGTCTGAGGGAGAAAGAATTTTGCTCGGCAAGGATGAGACCTTGTGCCTACGTATTCTCAAAAGGAGGTTGAGAAAGTCAGAGCAATCGTAGTTCCCACTTATGCTAGTGGAAAGCAATGGGATGTTAGTTTAAGAGACAGTCAAATGTTATCTTAATGAAAAATGTATCTAATCTATTTCATCACATACATTTTTGAAAAGTTTGACTGTTTGAAATCTTTCGTCGTAAGTATTAGGTGTTTTGCTTGAGTGTACAAGCGTTACCACTTACATGTTTAAGAAAGATTTTTGAAAAAGATGATTGAATCTTTTAACTGTAAGCATTAGGCGTTTTGCTTGAGTATACAAGCGTTACCACTTACTGTTAAGAGATGTTTTTGTTTGAAAAGAGTTTGAAAAAAAAGTTTGAAAAGTTTTTGACTGTATGTGATGTGATAGATGAGATACTTCTTCCATAGAGATGATAGATGTCTAAATCTCGAGGAGAAATTGATTGGATTAAAGGGATGCTTTTAAGAAGCCCATAGGTCCTTGTATTGTTAGCCCAAGAGGAGGCATTCCGAGGGTCATCGAGGGTCATCGAGGGTCCTTGTATGAAGCTCAAGAGGAAGCTATAGGGTATGGTGGCTTTGTGTTAAAAGGATTTCACCGAAACCATCCTTTTGAATTAAGAGCAATTTCACCGGAAATTTTACTGGGATTTTGAAAGTGATTTCACCGGGAAACCATCCTTTCAGGGTTCTATCTTAGCGTGGGTGATTCTTTGTATTGGAAGCCCAATAGGAGGCTGTTAAGAGATTTCCTATCTCTTTCATTGTATGATGCCCAAGAGAAGGCTAAACTCAATGAGGAGTTCTTTTGAACGAAGCCCAAGAGGAGGCTGACTCAACAGGGGAGTGTTGTCTTATATGAAGCCTAAGCGGAGGCTAAACTCAGATGAATGAGTTTCTTTGTACGAAGCCCAAGAGAAGGCTAACTCTGTGGGGAGAGTTATCTTGTATAAAGCCCAAGCGGAGGCTAAACTCAACTAGGGATGAGTTATCTTGTATAAAGCCCAAGCGGAGGCTACAACTGTGGGGAACCTATTGGTTAGACTAATTGTTCTGTTATAATTAGACAGTTATATAAACAAGTGTGTGTGTGTGATATGTATTCACAGGAGTTTATGAAAGAAATATAAACAGATGCATGTAAAGTTTATTTACAAGAGTTTATGAAGTATAAACAAGTGTCTGTGAAATGAACGTTTAAAACGAGCGTAACTTGATTATTTACAAGTCTGAGCTGTGTACAAAGAAATGAATATGTACACGAACGAGATATTTATGTACAGGAAAAGATGGATGTACATAGGAGGGTTGGGGCTTACACCATAAGGGTGGCCCATTGATTTGAAAGCAGTTTCACAGGGAATAATGCTCCTTTCAATACCAATGGTATTCAGTGTATATATACAGACGACACGAAAACGAACGATCGAAGTTTGTCTGTGAAAAAAAGTATCTGTATTATGTACAGATAGAAGTTTTGTATGAAAAGAAATTGATATGTACATGGAAAAAATGTGTGTACATAAAGAATGTTGATTTGTGTATACACAAGTGAAGTGAAAACAAACGATCGAAGTTTGTCTGTACTTGAGTATAAAAAGTATCTCAGATATATACGATGAAAATTTGTATATGTTTGAAGAAAATTTGATATGTACAAAGAAATATTATGTACACAAAAGAATGTTATGGGACTTACACCGTGAGGGAGGCCCATGATCGATTGAAAAACTTGAGAGAAAACGAAATTGGTTTTATCGTTTAAACCGGATCGATCATGGTAAAAAGATGCAAGTTTGATGAAAAGTTTTGAAAAATGATTTGAAAGTGTTTTGAAATGTAAGGTTCATTTATGAGAAGTTTTTAAAAAAAATCGGAAGTCGAAAACTTGAAAAATTCACCTTAAAAGGAGGTTTGAAAAAGTGTTCAGAACTTCGTTTTCGGCTCGATTAAAATATGAACAGATGAAAGTTTTTTCTGAAAATTTTTGCACTATCATAAAATAGATGTATTTATTGACAAGTGTACAAAAAATCACCTTAAAATAAGGAGTTTTGATTGGTCAAAAAAATTGTGAAAGTTTTGTGAAAAAAACATGAAAATATGGAAAAGTTATAAAAAGAAATGGTCCTGATGGGAGTTGAACCCATGACCAAAGGGTAGATCACGTGGCAGAAAGACTTAAGGGCAAACAAGCTACCACTGAGCCAAATGCGCGCTGGTGTTAGTGGACCAAAACACGTGTTAAAATAACATTGGAATATTTGAATTTGAAAAAGCTCAAGAACACGCGCGAAGCTTGTTCTTCATGTTTGATCTTCAGATTGCAAAATTCAAGCTAAAATCTTCATTTCTTAATGAAATTGAATGAAATAAAAATCAAACTTGCTCGATTTTTCGTCACGAATATGAAGGTGGATGTTAATTGCATTTATATTTAACCTAGCATGCTTGAATTTCTGGGAACCACGATGAACCCTAGAACTGAGTTTTTCAAATTAAATGATGTATGATTGATGATTCTTTGATTTTCTTGAGGGCTTATGATCGTTATGAGTGCAGAAAGAGATCGGCCAAGAGTTTTTTTGTTTAAGTTCAAAGAATATGGATATCCAAGTTTATGTTCATACCTGTTCAAGTGAGAATCGAAGGAGGTATTAGAGTGTTTCCAGAACTTGTTTCTTGATCATTTGAGCATCATCGGCATGTATGGAAGCTATGGAAGTGGTCTGCTTGCCTTGAATTGCCTTGGATTACTCCAGCCAAGTCTACCGCATGATGAAAAATGAAACTCGATTTCTTGGTTAGAGTTACGATGTTGGTTATTGATCCGGATCATATACATGAGGTATATGGAAGGTGTTAGAGTGATCACAACACAATTTAATCCACCAAACTTCAAATTCGAATCATAAGCCAGTTTTGGAAAGTTTGAAAATATGAAAAGTGATTTCTGGTTTTTACTTGTTCTTGTGTTGATTTTATGATTCAAACAAGTTTTATATTGATAGTGAAGCATGTTTGACACCAAAGTTCATCATGATTTTGACTGAATTTCAAAAATGCAATATTTCTCACTTTTGCACTATGTTGCTTGATTTTCAAGAAAGTAGAGTGAAAGCATGGATTTGCATTGCTTTGGTGTGGTTTTGGACTTGAAATGTGATCTATTTATAGGCCAAAAGATTCTGAAATGTTAGGCAAGAGTACATGGCAATTGGTGAATCAAGGATGCCTTAAGGGGTAAGAATGACATTTGTAAAGGAAAAGGAAGTTTCCTTTTTTAACCATGTGCTATTTTTACTTTGATCCTATCTCATCTCAATTATTACTTCCAAGCTGATATTTATCAGTTAAATCAATCCATTTGGCATGGTTATGTTGCTTCTAGATGAAGAAATCTCAAAAATGACCTATAATTGAAGTTTTGGATTTTGAAAATCATGTTCATGAAGCCTTATGTTTCAATTTCAAAAGCATATCTAGACTCCATGGATTTGAGAGTTCTTGGACATTTTGGAAAGCTTGTTTCACAAGCTACAAATTTCATGTTTTGAGTTTTTTCCAATTCAAAATGGAACTAGGTGAAAAAATGGCATGAAGTTTGGAAAAAATAAGAAATTTCAACACTTAGAAATTTTTCTAAGTATAGAAATTTTTGACTTTTTGTTGACTTTTCCAAATTCTTTTATTTTTTATGATCATGATGGATCATTTGAAGTATTTTGATGATGGAAAAAGTTTTGTTTTGAAAAATTTGACCAAAAGTCAAAGTTTGACTTTTCTGTGCAGATGAATTTTCATCAGATGATTCAGAAATTGACTGATGAATTCTGTGAACTTCTGTGATGTTTTGAATCCAGAAATTAGGTCAAGATGTTGTACCTAAGATATAATGACCAATCTCTATCCAAAAAAGTCATTTCTTGCTCAAAAAGTCAGAGAATTCTCATGCCCGATCAAAACCCTAATTGGTCGATCCTCGATTGATTTATGAAAAAATTTGGATATCTGATGATCAGAGGTTGATGATTTGATCAAGATAGATCAAATGAGGTGAGAAAAACTCAAAACCTAATTGGTTGCCTCTTGAATCAGATGAAAATCTGATGAAACCCTAATTTTGACCTGTGAATGCTATACCCGATTAATGCTATCTGAATTGTTAGTGATGCAATGATGCAAATGTAAGGTGGTATATTAGGTCAAAAATTGGGGTATGACAGATACTACTTTGTTTTGTAAAAAATTAAAAAATTATATTCTAGTAGTTCAGATATATGTTGATGATAGTATATTTGGTTATGCTAATGCTACCTTATGCAAGGAGTTTGCTAAGTCTATACAGGCTAAATTGGAGACGAGTCTGATGGGAGAACTCTTTTTTTTCTTTCGCAATCGAGATTAACCAAAGTCTAGAAAGAGACTTATATCTATCCCAAAGAACTTCTGAAGAAGTTTGACATGTCAGAATGTAAGACTTCCAAGACTCCGATGCATCATACGTGTATTCGGGAGACAGATGAGGTAAGAAATAAGGTAGATAAGAATTTGTACAAAAGTATTCTAGGTTCTCTATTATATTTGATTGCTTTTAGACCTGACATTTTATTCAGTATATACTTATGTGCTTCTTTTCAATCAGATCCTAAGGAATTTCACTTAGCATCTGTTAAGGGAATTTTTAGGTACTAGAAGGTACTACTAACATTGGTTTGTGTTATAGAAAATCAAGTGAATACAAGTTAGTAGGATAATGTGATGAAGATTACGCCGGAGATAGACACTTATGTAAGTTTTCAGCTTCTGGAAGACAACTTAATCTTATGGTCTATGTAACACGGTGGGAGAACTGACTTGTTTGTTTTGCGTTTATCACAAATGTTGCGGATAACAAGAGTCGCCACCGACTTTTCTTTTATCCAATAAAAGAAAGGTGAAAAGAACAGGAAAAACCTTTGATAGATTCGGAGTAAGGGAGGAAATTATGAAAAGGGAAGGTATTAACACCCTTTCCATCCGTAGTTATCTACGGTCTCTTAATTGCTTAACTCACTTTTGAAAATTTGCTTTCTGTGTGTATGTGATTTGAAAAAGTATTTGAAAAGTATTTCACTTTGAATTTGTAATGATTCTCGTTGGAATGAATACGAAGTGTTTGGAAATATTTGTTTGGAAAATGTTTAACTTTGTAATGATTCTCGCTGGAATGCATACAAAGTCTTTGTTTGGAAAATAGTTTTTGAAAATAGTGTGAGGTGTGAAAAGTATTTTGATTGGAGCAAGCAATAAAGTCTTATTTACCTACTCAGATTGGTCATTTCTTGTTATTTTTTCTTCTCCTTTAGAATAAGGCTATCCATACCATTAGTTGGTAGATAACTTTATTCGTAGGATTTGAAGGGACAATCGTAGAATCATCGTATGGTCATTGAAGGCAACATGTAGGGATACCTTAGCAATTCAAAGGGACAATCATCACTTATTCGTAGGCAACAACTGAGGGACAAGATCATGTATTCGTAGGCAACATCGAGGTCATCGAGGGACTATGATCTTTGTGATGATTTAACTGAGGGACTTTGCTAATGGTACCCATATGTTCGAGGGACATGACCATTGTATTCAAAAGGAAAAAAGAGAGGATACCCTAAAGGGTGTGAATGGGTGCAAATAGTGTGTTCAGTTCAGATATTTATCTTTGAGTTAGGGTTATTCTAAGATTGATTTTAATCTTGCCATACAAACTCTAGTTAGCATACCTCTAAGCAGTTTAATATTCGCAGGAAAATAAAGTGCGAAAAGTATATGTGGAAAAATAAAGTCCTACGCTATTACATGGCTTTGGGGCAGTTACATAATATGAGGTGCGGAAAGTAAAGGCAGGAAAATAAATCTACACTATTACAAAAAACTTTCGATCTATACATCGATTTCTAATATTTAAATGTGAAATAAAGTAAATAAATTGAAAAAAAATGTCTAATGAAAGAAAAAAATATCCAAACCCTAATTGTTAAAGAAAAATATTTTTTGATATTTTTTGAAAATGATTTTAGTTAATAAAGCCTAATTCTAAGTAATTAACAATTAATTATGAAAAATAATTTAAATTATGAGAAAAATAAATTATTTTTATGTCAAAAGTTAGTTAAATGTTTAATTAACCTAATTTTGAAAATAAAATATTTTTTGTGATTTTTTTATGTATTTTAGAAAATATTTTAAAGGAATTAAAAAGAAAAATTGAAAATATGAGAAAATAGGAAAAAAAAGGTTAGTTTGGAAAATGAGCAAAAAATAAGGTGGGGTGTCAGTGTTCGAACCCCTGACCCTGAGGTTACCAAGAAAAACGCGTTGCCATCTGAGCTACCTGTTATTGGTGTTAGTAAGATGAAACAAATGCAATATATAAGAAAAATATTTTCTGAAAATAATTTAAACAAAAAAACGCGCGCAGGGGCTTCGTCCCCAAATTCAAATTTCTTTAAATGTTACCCACAACTATTCTGTGGGTAAGGGCTATACCGACGGTGCTCGTATGTAGCTACATCCCTACAATTTTCAAAAATCACAAATATGCAATATAAATTTGTTAGGAGACCATGAATCGATTCAATTTGATCCCCTGGACACGATGGTGCCATTGGTTTCATCCAATTTTACCTAAATCAAAAAACCCCAATTGAAGCTCGTGAACCCTAACAATGACATCATGGTTTTCCTGCACTTAAAACTTAATCAAACGATCCAGAAAGCTTGCAAACATTATCACGATCAAGAATATGCAATCAAATTATATTAAATATGGATGAATAATTGAAATCGATTTTAAAATTTGAAGAGCAAACCGTGATGTGCAATTTCGTGTTTCTGGATGTATAGATGACTGGTGATGATCTGGAACGCTTCATAGAGGATCAAGGAATATGTTGGAATGCTTTGTTTGGCCTGAATCGATCCAAAAACTGGTTTGGAAGTACCTTGAATGACACAAATTTTTTGAGTTTTGTTAGGGTTGTTGGATGCAAAGGTTTCGTCCTTATGGTATGAACCTCTTGTGTTTATATAGAGGGTCGAAAATAGGTCAAGAGATGTGAAGAAAATATATTGCATTGAATAGAAAATATTTGATTTTCCAATCTTTCAAATTTGCATCCAAAACTTTCAATTTTGTCTCGATCTCATGCCTATCAAGTATCTTCGAAATTGACAACTTTCAAAGAGTATCTTGGACCTAAAGAATGCTGAATAATAAGCCTTGCACTTATTAATTTGATTTTTGCATTTTATTTTAATTAAAACTAAATTAAATTGAATTAGTCCAAAAATAAATAAAATAATGGAAGCATGGCGTGCCAATGGGCTTTAGAGACTCTTGATAATGTTAGAAACAAGTTTGAACCATAAAAATTTAGGCCCGTTTGGAAAAAATTTGAATTTGCTTAGCATTTCTCTTCATGCACTTCTTCAAATTTCCCAAATTTGCACAAGTTGTATCTTGCTCAATTTTCAACATTTTGAAGTATTCTTGGACTTTTTGGAAATCTCAAGATGCCCTATAAACACTCCTTTTGGTTTCATCTTCATTGAAATTTCCATGCTCATGTACACTTCTTTTGAAAAAGATGACTTTTTATTGACTTATAGAAGATGATATAATGTCTTGATCCATAACTCTCAAATGAAGCATTTTTGGACAAAGCTTGTGAGACACAAAATTGTAGAGAATTGAATTCTCTTCAAAATGTTATTTGGTGGAAATTTTTTTGATAAAGTATGTGAAAGTTATGCCTGGTCAAAGTTATGTTGACTTTTTGTTAAGAAACCCTAATTTATAAACTTTGACTTTTGATCAAATCTTGAGTTTTCTTGATGAATCATGATCAAACCTTGATAAAATGATGGATTTTACTTCAAAATCTTTAGGTTGACCAAAAATGATGAAGTTTGACTGTATGTTGACCACAATTGACTTTTTGTCCAATACAACTGATTTTCAAACATCTGAGCATTTGACTGAGCAAACTTGAGATGTGAGGCTTGAAACTTGACATGGTGATACCTTAAGACATATGAGGAGGTATGATGATTACTTGAGGAAATGGAAACCATCTTTTACTTGAGAGAATCAAAACCCCAGTTATGGGTTGATTGCTTAGGAGAGGGTTCATCTGGTCACCCCTTGAGAAATTCTTGAGTATGGAGATGTGGATTGTCTTGAAAAATTGGAGGGGAAATTTTGGGGTATAACGGTCTAACAATAGGAAATCAAAAATTGCACTATCAACTGTAGAAGCTGAGTATATTACAACTTCTAGATGCATCACTCAGATCCTCTAGATGAAAAGTCAGCTAGAATACTTTCAGATATATGAGAGTAGTGTTCTTATTCTCTATGATAATAATCATGTTATTTTTTATCTAATAATTCCATTTTAAATTTTAGAGCTAAGCATATTGAGATTAAACATCATTTTATGCCACACTATGTTCAGAAGGGAATTTTAAACTTAAAATTCATTAATACAAACCATCAATGGGATAATATATATACAAGACCCCTTACTGAAGATAGATTTGTTTTCATTCTAAAAATCCTAAAATTTTACTTTGTTCAGAATGAAAAGATAGAAATCTCAAAATCATTACTTCTCATAACGTCATAATGAGATAATGAGATAATGTTTGTTTCTGAAATATGATTCATCAGAATTGGGAAGTTCTCATGTATTAGAAGCGTCCTAGTCAGAAGCTTTCCTTTAGGAATTTTTTTTATCTTCTGGACTCTAAAGAGTTTATTTCATTAATAGCTGTCAAGTGAGTGAAAGGTATGAGATTCAAATTAAGACAATTATCTTTTCTTGAAATAAGCTAAATGTTTGATTTGATACAATGGGAGTAGTTATTTGTATTGGGATTAGGTAAAATCTTTTCACTTTACCTCTTGTATGAATTTTTACAGTATTCAAAATATTTTTAATCATTGAATTTTTTTTTAAACCCTCTCACCCTCACTTCACACACTTTCACAACTGTTATCCAACACTTTCTCTCTTTCAAGCCCTAAATTTTCTTCGCAACCCCAAAACCCTTTTGTGTTCGTGTTCTTTAAAATGGATCAACAACAACAACAACAAGCTTCATTTGCTCAACAATCATCAATGACTCACCCACAACAACAAGACCAAGAGCAAGCAGGTTTTACTAATATTAGTTTGTCTACTCTTATTTCATAGTCAGAAGTTTTATGTGAACTACATGTGGACTTTGAAAATCTCAAGGTCAATGATTTAATTTCACAGAGTATTTATTTTTTTTAAATTAGAAAACATTCTTCTATCGTCTCAAAGGACCAGTTTTCCCTGAATTAGTAAAGCAATTTTAGAGTATTTATAAGGAAACCCCACTGCAAGTTTTAGCCATTGTTGTTGGAGGGAATATTTACATTACAGAAGGTGTTGCAATCTTAATGGAAGTATTAAAAGGATGAAACAAGTTACTACTAATATTTTTTCGTACTAAGAAGAGTTCTAAGTTCGTCAAGGATCTTCAACTATTTCTCAGAGTTTGGTCTTAGTTCATTCTAGGATATATTTATCAAAAACAATCTAAGAATCTATTTGACTACATTATTCATGATTAGAAGTACATAATGTACTATTTGGATTATGGTACTTAAACCAATCTGCCTGCAATACTTTTCAAGTATATGAGATATGATTAGAGAATCTAGAAATAATGCTCCAAACATCAAAAGATGGATACCTCTGACCTATCTTAGATATTCTAGTTGAAAATGGTCTGGTGAAAGCTCTTTTTACCATAACATGGATACATATTTGGTTACAACCTTTGGAAAACTATTAGATGGAATAAATTTAAAGCATATGTATTTACACTATTATTGATCCTTCAAGGTCTTAGGATCCACAGGCACCATGTTTTTCAAGGAAACTTGTAGGAAAGTTCTATCTGTTCGACTCGACTGGCCTTCTAGAGGATGTGCTTTACTATATGGAAAATGTGTAGATAAATATGAAACTCCAAGTGTGTCTTATAAGGCAATTATAAATCTTATTGAGGACTTTCCAAGATATGTTTCTGAAAAGTTCTGTCAAAGTATTTATGCTAATGTTGCTAAATCTGACTTTCTCGATGATCTTCCAGAAGAGCCAGAAGATCCACTTATTAGAGAGAAGAGTAAATTTTTTAAGAGCCTGGTAGAAGTATCCTCTGCGTTAGGTAGACCTTCTACTAAGGTTTCCATAACTTCTGTATCTCCAAGTTTTTTTAAGCCTATTAAAATTGAAGTTCCTAACTTTCCCGAAGACCTAAATTCAAGTCTTCCTTATGCAAGTAAGTCATTTTCATGTACTTCATTTCAAAATGATCTTAGTAATTCATCTATTCTAACACCGCCATCCCTTTCCTATTCACCCTTTCTTGCCCATATTTCTAAACTCATGCCTTATGAAACTACTTTCTTTAACACCCTCTTCTCCCAATTCATCAAACCTCAGCTAAAATAAATTTCTTGATAAACCAGTCATCCTCTAGTGATTCTTTAGATGATGATTATTATATTTCATATGTTTCTAAAGAATCGTTCGATATGCCCTCTCCAAAACACCAAAATGAACCTTCTACATACATTTATCCTAACATCATTAGTACCTATAAGTGTTTTTGTGTTGGCTACAATTTTTGCTAAAACCATATTGATGTGACAATGTCCTAACTGATGTCATGACATTCTGGTTTGAAGACAAATTCTGCAGAAGGAATGTTTTACAGGTGCAACTCAGAATCTTTGCATAACAAATGATTATGCTGTAATCAGAAGCACAAGTTCTGCAAGAACAATATGCAGGATGTGTGATGTCATGACCAATGTTAAGACATTCTATACTATATATGTGATTTATGCAGGTTTGTATTTCTTGAGAGTTTTCAGGATTCTGTTGGGATATTCTGAGCTGGATTGTTTACTTTAGATCCTATGCTCACGTGGAAATTAGGTTAACTTTGCTTAACCCTAATTTGTGTTGTTGCAAGCCCAAGACCAAGTTCTTAAGTTAACTTTGGTTAACCCTAGCTATTATTGTGCAAGCCCAAGATGAAGTCTACTACTGCTTCTATATTATCTCACTAATCCTTATTGTGAGAGCTGTGCATTTTGGAGAAGAAGAAGAAGGAAGTTAGTAACGAGCTGTGAACGTGTCATTAGTATTACTTGTGAGCCAAGCAATTATCTTCTGATAAGTGCATTGGAGTATGACTTTTGTGTAAGGGTAGTTTTTATCACTCAAAGCTTTGAAGCACGAGTGTTATGTCTCTTGATTAAAGCTTTGAAGCAAAATCAAGTATGTGTATTGAAGGATGTCTTCACAATTCCTTTAAGTATTAGATTATTATCACTACTGTGATTGAGGGGGAGTGAGTAGGTTCTCAGGTCTAAGTGATACTTATATTGAAGTTGCATTGGGTAGGTCTTAAGTAAAGGAGATAAACTGTTGGTTTATTCCAGAATTAATACCTCTTATAGTGGATTTCCTCACTGGCTTGGTAGCCCCCAGATGTAGGTGTAGTTACACACTGAACTGGGTTAACAATTGATTATCTTCTTTACTGCTTTTGTTTTATTATTTAGATTGTTAAAAAGTTCATCAGATACCAGTGTCATAACATTCTTTTTGACATCAAGTATCTGTTGCCAGAATTTCAATTGGTATCAGAGCAGGCACGCTAACTATTTTTCTGGGTGAGATCTAGGGACAGTACTTTCTGGCACTATGGATAAGGAAGGAGGATTTGGGAGCAGACCACCCATTCTGGATGGATCAAACTATGACTACTGGAAACCTCGTATGGTTGCTTTCTTGAAGTCACTGTATAATAAAGCTTGGAGAGCTGCTGACAGAGGATGGGAACATCCCATCAAGATTGAGAAAGATGGAACGACTAGTCTGAAACATGAGGAAGAATGGAGCAAAAAGAAGAAGAGTTAGCTCTGGGCAACTCTAAAGCATTGAATGCCTTATTCAATGGAATTGATAGAAACATATTTAGACTAGTGCATTAGTGTGAACTGGCCAAGGATGTTTGAGACACTCTCAAAACCACTCATGAGGGTATGTCCAAGGTAAAAATGTCAAGACTTCAGATGCTCACTACCAAATTTGAGAATCTGAGGATGAAGGAAGATGAGACCATTCATGAGTTTCACATGAACATTTTGGAGATTGCCAATACTTCAGGAGCCTTGGGGAAGAAGATGTCTGAAGAAAAATGGGTAAGAAAGATTCTCAGATCTTTGCCAAAAAGATTTGCAATGAAAGTGACTACTATAGAAGAAGTTCAGGATATTTGCAGCTTGAAGGTAGATGAACTCATTGGTTCCCTCCAGACATTTGAGACGGGAATTAGTGAAAATGTTGATAAGAAGAACAAAAGCATGGCCTTTGTATCCAATGTTGAAGAGGAAAGCAAAGAAAGTGATGAAGAGAATTTATCAGAAGCTATAACTATGCTTGGAAGACAGTTCAACATAATCATCAAGAGAATGGACCAGAAGCCAAAATCAAATGTCAATAACATTTCCCCTGACACCAGCAGGTCCTATGACTCAAACAGAAGAGCAAAACCTGAAGAAAAGGGCAACCAAGGTAGAGGGATTCAATGTCATGGATGTGAAGGATATGGATACATTAGAGTTGAATGTCCTACCTATATAAAGAAACAAAAGAAAGGAATGTCTGTTACTTGGTCTGATGGTGACTCAGAGAGTGACTATGAAGAGGAATCAGCTAAACTGGTTACTGCACTAACTGGTGTTTGTAACTCTAACAATGATTCAAGTGAAGAGGAGCTGACTTTTGAAGAACTTGCTGACTCATACAAGAAGTTATGTATCGGGAGTGTTGAAGTCTGTCAACAAAATGAGAAGCAGAAGAAACTCATAGTGAAGTTGGAATCTGAGAAAAAGGAAGACATTGCAACTATAACTCACCTCAAAGGTGAAGTTCTCGTGTTGAACTCCAAACTTGATCAGATGACGAAGTATGTCAAGATGTTAACAAATGAAACTGACAAATTAGAAGAAATACTTCAGACTGGACAAAATACAGGAAATACGTCTGGAATAGGCTTTGTGGCTGCAAAGAAATCTACTTTTGACATAAAAAACCTAGACCTGTTAAACAAATGTCAAAATAGATGTATCAACATAGGGCTCAACATCAAGGATAAATAAACATGAAGAGAAAATACCAAAGATGGAGATGTCATTACTGTGGAAGGTTTGGTCACATAAAACCATTCTACTTCAGACAATATGGATACCTTAATCAGACTCCACATGTCAAACCTAAAAGTAATGGGGCACCAAATAATCAACAATGGATGAAAAAGACTATAGCCTTGATAGCTCACACCTCTCTTAGAGTTTCTGCCAAAGAAGACTGGTACTTTGATAGTGGATATTCTAAACACATGACGGGAATCAAAAATATGTTGAGTGATATCAAACCTCACACTACTAGCTATGTGACTTTTAGAGATGGAGCAAGAGGTGAAATCAAAGGTGTTGGAAAACTGGATTGTCCTGGAGTTCCAAACCTGGATGGTGTGTTACTGGTAATTGGACTAACTGCTAATCTCATCAGTATCAGCCAACTATGTGATCTAGGATTCAAAGTCAACTTCACAAAGTTTGAATGCCTTGTTACAAATGAAGAACAAGAAGTTGTCATGAGAGGAGTCAGGTCAAAAGATAACTGCTACTTATGGGAGTCTAAAAACACTAACTACTCTTCTGTGTGCTCCATAGCCAAAGAAGAAAAGGAAGTGAAACTGTGGCACCAAAAACTTGGTCATTTACACCTTATAGGAATGAAAAAGATCATATCCATGGAGGCTTTCAGAGGGATTCCAAAGCTTCAGATTGATGAAGAAAGAGTTTGTGGTGAATGTCAGGTTGGAAAGCAAACTAGGATGTCACATCCAAAGATGAGACATCTAACCACTTCAAAGGTCCTAGAACTTATACACATGGATTTGATGGGTCCCATATAGGTAGAAAGCCTTGGTGGGAAGAGGTATGCCTATGTTGTTGTGGATGATTTTTCCAGATATACCTGGATAAACTTCATTAGAGAAAAATATGATGTGTTTGTTGTCTTTAAAGAATTATGCAAAAGACTTCAAAGAGGAAAGGAAGGTTGTATTGTCAGAATCAGAAGTGATCATGGAAAGGAGTTTGAAAATAGTAAGTTTGATGAGTTTTGCTCTTCAGAAGGAATCAATCATGAGTTCTCCTCACCTATAAATCCTCAGCAAAATGGAGTTGTGGAAAGGAAAAACAGAACCATACAGGAATCTACTAGGGCAATGATACATGCCAAGAAACTTCCTATTTACTTTTGGGCTGAAGCTATGAATACAGCCTGCTATGTTCATAACAGAGTCACATTGAGAAAGGGAACATCATCCACCCTGTATAAAAAATGGAAAGGGAGAAAGCCTACTATGAAGTAGTCTCATGTCTTTGGGAGCAAGTGCTATATTATGACAGATCGTGAGCAAAGGAGAAAAATGGAACCTAAGAGTGATGAAGGAATATTCCTGGGATACTCTACCAACAGCAGAGCTTATAGGGTGTTCAATTCCAGGACCAAAGTTATGATGGAATCTATAAATGTCATTGTTGATGATCATCATGAGGAAGCTAATGTCACATATGATGTTGAGACATTCTTTGAACATCCCACTCAAGGACCTACAAAAGTTGATAACTCTAATACTACCCCCTCAGAGTCTGAATCAAAGGCATCTAACAAAGAACCTTCCATCAGAATTCAGAAAGATCATCCTAAAGAACTCATCATAGGAGATCCTAACAGTGGAGTCACTACAAGATCTAGAGAAATCATCTCAAACTCTTGCTTTGTGTCCAAGATTGAACCAAAGAATGTTAAGGAAGCCTTGATTGATGAATATTAGATTGGTTCCATGCAAGATGAATTGAACCAGTTCAAACGACATGAAGTATGAGAGTTAGTTCCTAGACCTGAAGGAACAAATATCATTGGCACCAAGTGGATATACAAAAACAAATTTGATGCTAAAGGAATTGTCACCAGGAATAAGGCAAGGTTAGTTGCTCAAGGCTACACTCAAGTTGAAGGGGTTGACTTCGATGAAACTTTTGCTCCTGTTTCTAGGCTGGAGTCAATAAGACTACTCTTAGGAGTTGCCTGCCTTCTAAAGTTTAAGCTGTTTCAAATGGATGTGAAAAGTGCCTTTCTAAATGGATACTTAAATGAGGAAGTATATGTGGAACAACCTAAGGGGTTTGTGGATCCAAATTGTCCTAATCATGTGTACAAATTAAGAAAAGCCCTATATGGTCTGAAATAAGCTCCTAGAGCTTGGTATAAAAGGTTGACCAAATTCCTTACTGACAAAGGATACAGGAAAGGAGGAATGGACAAAACTCTTTTTGTGAAGGATGAAGGAGGAAAAATTATGGTTGCTCAAATTTATGTGGATGACATAGTGTTTGGTGGAATGTCAGATAGAATGGTTAAACATTTTGCTGATCAAATGCAAGCTGAATTTGAAATGAGCCTCATGGGAGAATTGACCTATTTTCTTGGGCTACAAGTCACACAGATGGAAGATTTAATTTTCCTCTCTCAAAGCAAGTATGCCAAGAATATTGTCAAGAAGTTTGGGATGGAGAATGCCAGCCATAAAAGAACCCCTGCTCCTACTCACCTAAAGCTATCCAAAGATACAGGTGGTACTAGTGTTGATCAAAGTTTGTACAGAAGTATGATAGGAAGTCTGCTATACTTGACAGCCAGCATACCTGATATAGCTTTTGCAATTGGAGTTTGTGCTAGGTACCAGGTTGAACCCAAAGTCAGTCACATAAACCAAGTAAAAAGAATTCTGAAGTATGTGAGTGGAACTTGTAACTATGGTATGTTGTATTCTCATGGATGTGATCCTATCCTATCTAGTTATTTTGATGCTGATTGGGCTGGAAGTGCTGATGATAGAAAAAGTACCTCTGGAGGATGTTTCTTCTTAGGGAACAATCTTATCTCCTGGTTTAGCAAGAAGCAAAATTGTGTTTCTCTATCCACTGCTGAAGCTGAGTACATAGCAGCTGGTAGCAGTTGTTCTCAAATGGTCTGGATGAAACAGATGCTAACTGAGTACAATGTCACACAGAATGTCATGACATTATATTGTGACAACCTGAGTGCTATCAACATATCCAAGAGCCCCATACAACACAACAGGACCAAGCACATTGATATTAGACACCTCTTCATCAGAGATCTTGTGGAAGAGAAAGTGATTAAATTGGAGCATGTTGCCACTGACCTACAGTTGGGCCACTGACCTACAGTTGGCTGACATTTTTACAAAGGCTTTGGATGCAAATCAGTTTGAAAATTTAAGGGCAAGTTGGGTATTTGCCAGTATGAGGAGTTATAACAATTAACTTTGCTTAGGAGAGGTGATGAGAGAGACATTTATTTAAAATTATTTTTAATTGGGCAAATAGCAAGTTTCCCTCTATATTTTCAAATATATCAGAAAAGGAATAAACGTATTCATACACCTTCTCTCACTGTTTGGTCTGTCACTATTCATTCTCACCAAAGAAACCTTACTCCTCACCTGCGCCTGAAATCTTTGTTCATCAAGATGTCACAACAATCACGATCAATATCTTCTCAGAAGACGACCTCCTCTTCATCAACTGACACTGATTCTAGGGCAGACATGAATCCCAATGATGTTTTAGATATTGCACCTCTATGTGTGATTGCTGCTGACCCTTCTAAAGTGAAGAAGATGAGAACTACACATGCAAGAAGATCGCAGAATGTTCCTACTGGTAACTTTTCTCAAACTTCATCTTCTGTTCCCTTGAAATAGCTAATAGGGAGGGTACTACATATGTTCATCAGGCGATTTCTAGGTTAGTTACTAGAATCTTGAATGAAAACCATGTCGTTTCTGGTGTTTTTGTGCCTCTGAATCAAGATACTGTTAACCCTAGCATATAGGGCGTTCACAATGTCACACAACATGTTGAGACAAAGGATGACAACATTGAGCACTCTACTGCCAAGCCTGATGATCATCAGATTGTTGTTGATGAAAAGGATGATGATACGCCTATTGTGGATGTTGATGAAGACTATTCTGATAATGATCTTATTGCTACTGTTAATCCCAGCATTGCAAAGAGGCTGATGACAAGAAAAGGGAAGCAAGGAGCATATCAAAGCCTCTCTAAAGGGAAGGCTGATGAAGTATCTTCTAGAAAGGTTGTTGCTGAAAGAAAAGCTAGAGCAGGTTTTACAAAGAAAAAGTCTGTTGGCCCTTCAAAAGGAAAGGCTAAGGTTGAATCAAAGAGAACTGTGGTCAGCCCTCCAAGATCCTTGAGCAAAATACTCTCCAAGAAGAGGAAAGCCACTGCATCCTCTGATTTTGGTGAAAGTTCTGATTTTGATGTTGAGAGCGATATCCCTGACATTCCTCTCAGGAAGAAGTCCACAACAAGCAAGCTTGTTAAGGTACCTGATGCTCCAATAGATAATATTTCTTTCCATCATCCTAAAAGTGCTAGTAGGTGGAAGTATGTTTTCTTGAAGAGAATAGCCTTAGAAAGAGAACTGAACAACAATGCCCTTGCTTGCAAGGAAGTTATGGAACTTATCTAGTTTGCTGGATTGATGAAAACTGTTGCTCATTTCTCTAGATGCTATGAAATTCTTGTAAAAGAATTTATTGTGAACTTGACTGAAAAGTGTGCTGATGGGAAGTCAGAAGACTTTAGGTGTGTGTATGTTAGAGGAATGAGGGTTACATTCTCACCTTCTGTGATAAACAAGTTTCTGGGAAGGTATGATGAAGCTCAACCTGAGCTAGAAGTCACTGACAATCAAGTTTGTCAAGTGATCACTGCCAAACAAGTGAAGAACTGGCCGTTGAAAGGGAAGCTGTCTGCCATCAAGCTGAGTGTGAAGTTTGCTATGCTGCACAAGATAGGAGCAGCTAACTGGGTTCCTACCAATCACAAATCTACCATTTCCACTGGACTGGGGAGATTTATCTATGCTGTTGGAACAAAAGCCCAGTTTGACTATGGCACCTACATATTTGAACAAACTATGAAGCATGCTGAAAGTTTTGTTGTCAAAGGACCTGTAGCTTTTACCTCCCCCCTATGTGGTATAATTGTGAATCAGTATCTTGACATCCTTGTTGAAAGAGATTCTGTCTGCAAGAGAGGCCCTGCCCTTGGATTTCACTATAAACTGTTTCAGGGAACACATGTATCTGACATTCTTATGACATCTAGTGAGACATCCAATGTCAAAACTGCTTCCAAGAAGGATGATGTTATTGTTGTGTTAAAAGAAACCTGCAAGGAACTTGATGCAAGAAAAAGGTCTCTTGAAGAATTAATCTTTGCTCTTGAACAGGATAAGAATGACATAGAGGTTGAGGATGAGAAGCTGGATAGGGTTGCTGATGAAGAAAAACATGATGGCTCTGCAAGCAGTTCCACTACAGATGATGCTAAAGACAATGATTCCTCAGGAAATGATTGTGCCTGAAGTTTGCTGGTTGCTGGTGTTTGCAGATTTTTGTTGATGTTTCTGGTTGTTGGTGTTTTGGTTCTGATGTTTCTGATTTTTGTTGATTTTTCTGTTTGGAATTCTGATGTTTGATGTTTATGTAACTAATGAAATACTAGGATTTTATACTAGTTCCTTTGGCCCCTTTGTGGCTAAAAAGGGGGAGATGTAATTAGGAATGAATTTGTCTTAATCTGGGTGCTTGATAGATTTAGCTTAGTTTCGTTTAATTCTGCTGCTTTAGTTGATCTCTGATAGAACCAGATTGATGTGACAATCTTTTGATAAAACCAGATTGATGTGACAATGTCCTGACTGATGTCATGACATTCTGGTTTGAAGACAAATTCTGCAGAAGGAATGTTTTACAGGTGCAACTCAGAATCTTTGCATAACAAATGATTATGCTGTAATCAGAAGCACAGGTTCTACAAGAACAATATGCAGGATGTGTGATGTTATGACCAATGTTAAGATATTCTGTACTATATATGTGAATTATGCAGATTTGTATTTCCTGAGAGTTTTCAGGATTTTGTTGGGATATTCTGAGCTGGATTGTTTACTTTAGATCCTATGCTCACGTGGAAATTAGATTAACTTTTCTTAACCCTAATTTGTGTTGTTGCAAGCCCAAGACCAAGTCCTTAAGTTAACTTTGGTTAACCCTAGCTATTATTGTGCAAGCCCAAGATGAAGTCTACTACTACTTCTATATTATCTCACTAATCCTTATTGTGAGAGTTGCGCATTTTGGAGAAGAAGAAGAAGTAAGTTAGTAACGAGTTGTGAACGTGTCATTAGTATTACTTGTGAGCCAAGCAATTATCTTCTGATAAGTGCACTGGAGTAAGAATTTTGTGTAAGGGTAGTTTTTATCACTCAAAGCTTTGAAGCACGAGTGTTATGTCTCTTGATTAAAAGCTTTGAAGCAAAATCAAGTATGTGTATTGAAAGATGTCTTCATAATTCCTTTAAGTATTAGATTATTATCACTACTGTGATTGAGGGGGAGTGAGTAGGTTCTCAGGTCTAAGTGGTACTTAGATTGAAGTTGCATTGGGTAGGTCTTAAGTGAAGGAGATAAACTGTTGCTTTATTCCAGAATTAATACCTCTTATAGTGGATTTCCTCACTGGCTTGGTAGCCCCCAGATGTAGGTGTAGTTACACACTGAACTGGGTTAACAATTGATTATCTTCTTTACTGCTTTTGTTTTATTATTTAGATTGTTAAAAAGTTCATCAGATACCAGTGTCATAACATTCTTTTTGACATCAAGTATCTGTTGCCAGAATTTCAGTACCTCATGTGTTTGACACTACCATGAAATATTTCATGAACCATTCTCCCAGTGACTATGATTCCTCGGATGATAGTATTCTTTTCTCTGTCCGACAATGTAAATCATCTGTACCTACCACAAAGAACCCACATGATGTCATCTACATCCCCTCTAATTCTGAAGAAGCAATTATAAAGATCATAACATACCAGAAAAGTATGTAAACCATATTACACCCCATATAACCCTTTTTTCCTCCGAATTAATTTTCGTCCAACAACCATAGATGAATTACTAAATCAATTTGAATTTGATGCTCTAGATAGACTTGGTTCTCTAGTGGATAAGTGCAATGATTGTGAGGATCCTGATGAAAGTAATGACATCTAGCATAACTTCAAAAGATGGATAAATTCCAACACTTCATATGTCCAATTCTTATGCTTCAAGGATACTATGACAAAGGTCAATCCAAAGTTTACTGCTAACAAACCTCCTCTTCCAGTGCTTCTGCTTCTTGCACCAGAAGTTGCACTTTCTCTGGTAGTTGATGTCCAAGAGACTCAACCTTCTAAGAAGAATCTAGATATTGGTACTTCTTTTGGAGAGTTAAAGAACTCTTCTTCGGGCTATGATATTGTGCCTCATGTGATCAAGGAAACTCTGGATAATCTCAGAAGAGATAATGGATAATGCGTTTGTCAGACAATGTTTGGAGATACAAGATGAGAGATTCAAAGAGCAAGCTAAAACCAAGTCTATGATTGCCAGCATGCTCAAAGGTATCATGTAAAAAATGTCTTCTCCTCCTCCACCGTAACCCAGATAATTTGTTTTACCTTTGTTTTATGAACATAGTTTTTATTTTTTTAGTTTTCAAAATATGTACTTTATCCGATTTTATTCAATGAAGTTCACTTGTTTGGTTAATTTATTATGTCTTTTTTATCTGACAAAGATGGAGAAAGTAAGATGATTTTGATATATCTATTACTCATAACTAATCCTATACATGTTCAAATATTTTTTCCCTCTTAACATTATTTGACTAATCATGAACTTTCAGAAAGTTCATTGAGTTTTTCTAAATAGACAAGTTCAAAAATTCTGAAGAGATGTCGTGTTTTGATATCCAAAACCAAGTCATGTTAACCAGACCTTTATTTAAAGGAAATTTAACTAGACTCTGTTAGATCATACTTTGATACATCAATTATGGTTCAACCAGGTTCTAATACACATGTTTTGATATTTCATCAAAACTAGGTTCTAATTGTTCTAATAGAAATAACGGATTTGAGACAATCAATCAGGAAATTCTATTCAAATTAATGATGAACCAAGCATCTCTACTCAGACTCTGATGGTGTTCTTAACTAGGAATTCTAGTCAGACTTTGATAATGCTCTGATTAAGGTGTTTTATACTTCAAAATTATTGCATAAGTCTTGAACTTAGGGGGAGCCCCTGAACAAGCTGCGATAAGTTTTGAGAGTATAAAACTCAGGGGGGAGTTGTTTAGTTAACTGAAATGTTTTTATATGATTAAACCTGTAAAAATTGTTCATCAAAATACATGGTTTTGTCATCATCAAAATGGAGGAGATTATAAGAACATGAATTGGTTATGCATCTGGCCTTTATTTTTGATGATAACAATACACTGTTTATTAGAGAATAATTTCATACCCTAATGGTTTTGTCTGGTGTGTAGATGTTGCCAACATGTTCTGACTGTGATAGAATGGTGTGTGACATCATCAATTTTTGTAATCAACACACTATGACTCTAGAGAGATGCAAAGTACGCGTTACGAAGATTTGTCAAGTTCTAGAATGCTTATATGCAACGGTTTTGAAGAACATTAGTCTAGAGCTTGTGACCGTGACTCTGATAGAAGAGCTTTTGAGAGCTTCTTAAGTTATGAGGTTCTGAAGAACAAATTCTAAAGAATCTGAAGACAAGGTTATTGTGAACAAGTTCTGGAGACTCTAAAGACAAGGTTGTGAAGATTATGCACTTTGAAGTTCTGAGGTTC
This sequence comes from Vicia sativa, assembly GCA_021764765.1. Taxonomy (NCBI): domain Eukaryota; kingdom Viridiplantae; phylum Streptophyta; class Magnoliopsida; order Fabales; family Fabaceae; genus Vicia; species Vicia sativa. The sequence goes on along the minus strand of CM038794.1, from coordinate 238,258,158 downwards.
TGAAGACCAAGTTCTGAAGACTCTAAAGATAAGGTTCTAGTGAACAAGTTCTGAAGACTCTAAAGACAAGGTCATGAAGATTTTCGTTCTAGTTTTGATCCTTCTAAGCATGCTTCATCAACACACATTCTGAAACCTTTGAATATTAGAAGATAAATTAAAAAGTTTTACGTGAGTGAATAATACATGGTACAAGATCAAATATTTCCCCCACTATTCTAATTTTGTGGCACAAGGACAAGAATATAATTGAAATTTGGAATTCCCTTCCCACTCTCCAATGGATCTTTCTTTGGCTATATAAAGAAGACCTACAAGAGTGGAAAACAACTTTGTACCATTGAAAAGAAACTTTGCGCAAAATTCTTTGATAAATAATTCTTTTGTAAAAAGCTATAAAGCAAGGAACTTTTGTTCATTAACTTGCTAGAAACACTTTCGTGTTTATTATTGTATTTCAACTTATGCAATCTGCTTTCTTAGAAGCATCTTATAAACACACCTTTTTGTATCTCAACTTTTGAGATTGATTGTTCCTTGAGAGACTAGGGTATAGTAAGAATTTTTCAAGAAGACATTGACGAGTAGTCTTTGTGGATTGTAATCAGTTCGGTTATAGTGGATTAAGTACTTGTTGAGAAAGACAAAATCACCCTGGGGAGTGGACTGGATTAACTTCGTTAACAGTGAACCAGAATAAAAATAATTGTGTTCATTTATTTATGTTCTTGTTTTATCTTTGATTGTGTTGGACAGAAAAAGTTTTAAATATAGAAATCAAATTCAAACTATCATTTCTTGTGTTTCATGTACCTTCAATGTGTCCATTGTTGTTGTCATAGAAGTCTAACCTATCAAAAAGGAAAACTTATTGTCAAATTTATAACAAATTTACTCTGGCCCAGGAGAAAAACTTACTCTCTTGAGGGTTAGTACTGAAGTTAACTTTCGAAATATTCATTGAATTTTGAAATAAACACAATATCATAAGTTCAAATGTGTCTAAGTATTAGTCAGGAAGTTAACTTTCAAATTTTTATTTTATTTTATTGCAAAATATGAGTAGTTCATTTACAAAATATTTCTTTAGGCTATGAACAATGAGGTGTTGAAAAAGAAATTCAATAGTTGAATGCTTGTAATGAGGTGTTGAATAGAGTGTTGAAAGTGAGGTGAATTAATTGACATTGAAAACATTTAACATGTTGAATGAGGAGAGAGTGGGGTCTCATAAAATACTATGTAAAATTTTATTGGTTGTTGTGAATGATTGTGGGATACGGTATTGAATTTTATTAAACAAAACTATTGTAATTAGTAAAAATTGAATAATGTGTTAAATTATTAAATGGAAGAAAGAGAAGATGATATGAAATATAAAAAATGAAAAAAGGGTGTTGAATAATAAAATCATTATTGATTTAGTTAAGAAAAAAAATACTAAACATTGCATGTGACTCTGGATAGCAAGTCCAACTTTCATGTTATCTAAATACTACAACCACATCTGTTCTAATCACAAGAAAATGCATTTAATAGTAGTTTTTGGACAATACAATAGGTTCACAAATTGTGCATTTGACGAAGTTTTGGTAGTTGCCAAAAAATGCAATAGAACTCGCATTTGATATTCACAATAATGTTATTTCTATTATGAATTTATACAAAGGTAAGCTTTGGTCTTTCTAAAATGAAACCAAAATATTGCTAAATATGTCGTTCAATGTAGTTTATTTCGCGGTAGAGTTCTCAACTCTCGACTAAGGAGGTAAAGTAAAATGAATGAGAAATATTTTTGATAGAAATGTTTTATTTTCCTACCATTTAGTAGTAAATTAAGTTAAATTCAATTTTATCATAAAATAAAAATGATATGTGTTTTAGATAGAAAATTGATATGGTGCTTTGTTTACAAGAAAATTAAAAAGAAAATCTTTTACTTTTCATGAAAAAATACTATCATATTAACAATATCAAAGATATCTATTTAATTTTATATATACTGCATTGTTTTTAAAAATATTATTAGAATAATATTAGTGAGAAAATATGTAAATTTATCTTTTTGTTGAATAAAGATCAAAATTTAGTTATTGAATTTTGTTAATTAGTAGTCATTTTTGTCAATTCTTAAAATAACTGTCTTTATCGAGGAGAATTTTTTATGTAAAAATAATAAAAAATCATTTGAACATTTTAGATGAAATATAAAAAGATTGTTATTTTGTTAAGTATTGATCTTTTCTTCATTTATATTTTCTAATTAATTTTTTTAATCTATTAATAAAACTCAATTTGATTTTTTTTACATAGTTTAAATAGATATGACACACTACATAATGTTTTCTTTTTTAGTGTATTAATATATTTTTTAAATCCATCTACATAAATTGAAAAAGCAATTTTGAGTTATGCATAGTAATATAGTGTTACATTTTGATTTTTAGAAAAAAAACAACTCCTCAGAGATAAATAAGTAACACATAAATTTTCAAGATGGTGAAATCCTCAAAAAAGAATCTAAGAAATAAAAAATGTAATGGAAGAAAAATCTCTGACATAAAACCCATAGAACACCAATTTGAGAAGGATAGGGTATCATAGATTAAAGTCTCGATCAATCAATTAAAGTGTTCATTTTTCATCCTAATATTATATAATAATCAATTAAAGTGTTCATAAACGATTTTTCATCCTAATATTATATAATATTATAGATTAGAGTGTCGATGAATCAATTAAAACGTCAGAAAAACTTTCACCAAGATATCACAGATTAGAGTGTCAATTAAACCACTCCCGAATGATTATATTAATACATAAATTAATGTATTCAACTTTGTGTTTTATCCAACACTAATGAATAAAAGATTTTCTTTCCCTTTAAAGACCCAATTTGTTTTCTATGTTTTACTTTTAAATTTTAAAGTTAAAATGACGTGAATTTGGGAAAGTAAATATATAAAATCCAATCGTGTTTTAAAAAAAAGTTAAATTATTCACTTTAATACAAAATCTTTTTGACTTAACTAATTTTAATAGTATATTTTGTAAATTTTATTTAAATAGTTTAAAGAGTAACAATAATATGAAAAGAAAAGAAATTTCAAAATCGACTATTCTATTATATTATTACTCTGTTAATATATCGAATTTTAATTTTATTCTCTTAAGATTTTTTTTAATATGCTTAACAAAAAAATATTTTTTTAACATAAATCTTAAGTCACTATTTCATCAGAATCTTCTTAAGTGTCATTCTACGTGAACTTGAACTCACGCATAGAAGATAATAAACTGTTATTTATCCAATTGTAAAAAATAGAATGACTCGGTTTAGAGAGAGAAGTTCTTCCCTCTCTCTAAACTTAGGATTTCCATCTTGTGGTGGTTGATGCCTCCCCTCTTGTAGGGACTTCTCCTCTCTCATCGGAGTTTTCCACCACCACTATGGTGGTCATATCCTCCTCAATGGAGGTTTCCCCATCACTGTAAGTTTCACCTCCTTTTCTATCCCTTTGAAACCCTCATCCATGTTAGATCCAAACTGGTTTCTTCCACCAACGTCCTCCAAGCTCCGCCTCCTCTCTGTCACCAATCATCAACGACGTGTAATCCCAAAATCATCTCCACCAATCGATTGGCCAAAGTGCTGCAGAAATGGAAGACGTCCCCCACCGGAAGACTTGAAAGCTCTGAGTTTTTGTGTTTGTGTTCATTTAATATTTTCTGTTTGTGTGTTTGTTTTGCTGTGGATCATGTCTCTTCTTGTTTGGTTTGTTCTGTTGTGTGCCTTGATCTTAGGTTTTGGTTGTGTTAATGTTGTGCTCAAGGTGCTTGTTGAAATGCCTCAAAGAAACTTGGATGAAGAAGTTGTGCTTTTGGGAAAGAATCTTGCTAAGGATATTGTAAATCAAAATCCTCCTTCCTGTCAACAAATGTGTCCTCCACATGTTATGAGAGTTATCTATCTTGTGAATCCGCATAATCGATTTGGGCGTGATAAAGCTAAAGAAATGATCTGTAATTGGATAAAATTAAAGATTGTGGTTCCTAAACTCTCTAGTCTCTTGCGGAAGAATTTTGTTTGGTTGATTGGATTAAGGATTTGAATTGATAATCTTGGTTTGGATTCTAATTCCTCAAAGTTCTCTGATGTCCATAGTATATTTAAGTGCACTTACGAATTCATCATAAACGTGAATTATTTGGTTTACTTCGTAAGTGTACTTGCGAACTCACCTGTTGAGACCCAAAATTTGTAAGTGCACTTACGAATTCACCTTATTTGGTTTACTTCGTAAGTGCACTTACGAATTCACCTTATTTGGTTTACTTCGTAGGATACCCAAAATTCGTTACGAATTCACTTTATTTGGTTTCATTCGTAAGTGCACTTACGAATTCACCTTATTTGGTTTACTTCGTAAGTGCACTTACGAATTCACCTTATTTAATTTACTTCGTAAGTATACTTACGAACTCACCTTATTTAATTTATTTTTATTTTTATTTTTATGAGATATATATCTATTTAATATAGGAAATGTTTATAGTTTATAAATTATTCATCATTTCTTATAAGAAATTTATCAATTCTATAATAAAAATTAAAAAATTGTCATCTAAATTAAATTTAACTTTTAAAATTATAATTAAAAAATATTTCTTATATTTTTTTATCAAAAATTATTCATAATTTTAAATAAATAATTAAAAGACAATTACATTTCACTATTATAATTAAAAAATTAATTATTACATTCATTGTTTAATTTCATATCATAAATTTACTTTAATAATTTTTAATTATAAATTTAAGTAATTTTTATTAATAATAATTCAATTTAATTATATTGTTAGAAATATATTATACAATTAATGCATATTAAGTAAATCAAGGGAAAAAATCAATTGTATCTCTTCATATAGAAATTGATATAATAGTATTATATTTTTTATTATACCCAAATTTAATATTGATATCAATTGCATTAATATATTTTGTTATTATAGGCCAAATATAAATTAGGTTTTTAATGCATATATTTTTCTATTTTTTTAAGTACGTGCACCTTATTTGATTTACTTCGTAGGATACCCAAAATTAGTTACGAATTCACCTTATTTGGTTTACTTCGTAAGTGCACTTACGAATTTACCTTATTTGGTTTATTTCGTAAGTGCGCTTACGAATTCACCCAAAAAAGTCAATTCGTAAGTGCACTTACGAATTCACCCAACAAAGTGAATTCGTAAGTGCACTTACGATGGGTATTTTTAGTTTTTAATGGCTGTGGGAGAAACTCACTAGGTGGATGAAGAAATTTGTAAACATATATGCATAGAAAAAAAGATCACACAACTAACCTCTTTCAGTGAGTTAATAAAGCTCCACTTTACAATGTCTTCACCTTCACATGGAAGCAATAAAGTGAATTTCTTATTCCATCCCATGACCTTCTTAGACACCGTGCAAATTTTTTAAAATGTCACTGAAAACCGGAAGTATACATTCGGTGCGCACCACCATCTGATAAAATTTACACCAAACTGGAAGTTAACTTCCGGTTGTGTACCGTAACTCTATTTTCGGTTTTATTCATAACAAAAAACTAGAAAACTTCATTGCATTACATATAATTTATAACATAAACTTAGCAAATACATTTAGTAGTTAAACATAAATCAAACATTCACTAACCTCTTCAATTGGGGTGTACACCGTGATCTTGAATTCGCAAGATGATTTGTCGCCGGGAAAATGGACAACTCCAACAATCCATGTGATGTCTAATTTCATGTCCATATATGGTTTTTTGTGTTGTGGTAGGAAAAAATATAAGAGGAGAGACATTTTTATAGTAGTTGGATGTATACATGGACCATAGAAATTCTATCCTTAATTCAGTGTTATAACTGGAAGTTAATCTCCGAGTTCCAACTTAACCAAAACCGGAAGTGTACTTCCGGTAAATGGCATGGGGTTGAAAAACCAAAAACATAAACAACAATTATATCCAAAAAAACTCATGTATTCAAATTTTGTGGATTTGGTCAAATTATAAAAATGAGTACATTTCCACATCATAATACATTAACAAAATGAAGTTAACATTAAAATGCTACCTAACTACTTGAAAGAGCCAAAAAAAGTGTCACCGGATAAATCCACCGATGACACCCCTTTTTTATTTTCCCTATTTTTGTCTATTTCTATTTGGTTTAACTTGTTGTATTCTTGCATCCTTTCCATGAATTCATCCGTCCATTTCTCTGATGGTTCTGTGAAATGAAGCATCCACTCTGGTGATGTTAGTGGTATAGGGCGTCCTGGTTTCAAGTAGACTTGAACAAAATACCGTGGATTTGAAATCCACCCAACAGATATGATACAATCACTGGGATTTGGTGTAGGAGCAGTGCGCAGAGGAAAATAAGTCTCTGAAAATCGTATCTTGTTAGATTAATACACACTCTGTCATACGCACTTGCTATGAGATGACCCATTTCAGGAAAGCGTACCCATTTATCCTCCGGTGCAAATCCAACCTTAGCAATTACTAGTGCATGATATACTTCCTCAACCTTCTCTTTACTCCCTAGCACACGTGTGTACAAATCTCTGTGTTCCGTCAACTCTGTGATCAAGGTATCTTGCACAGTATTGTAATACTCTTCACGGATACCAAGCAAACAAGAAACAACTCAAAAACCACAATTATCGTCACCACCCACATTGACGATCCTTTTAACGTACTTGTGCATGAAAAATGGCATGTGATCGATGAATGGTATTTTTGATGGAGTCAGTGTAGGTCGTGGTTTGCTAAAACGGGCACCTTTGGAAGCACATTTTTGAGATTTTGGTGTAGGTGAATCGGGATATACTTTGTCAACATGTTCAAAATATGAAGGGCTCATTGTAGTAGAATTTTCGCCCAGTGTAGGTTTCAACTTCTTCGGTGCACCTTTAGTTTTTACCGGCTGGGAGGGTGGTTTCAAATCCGTGGTCTTCAGAAATGAAATCTTCCCCAACTCTTCTTTGATGTGTAGTTTGGTGGCGTCATCGGCTTTCAAAAATCTCGCTTGTATCGCTTCCCATATGTTTTCATAATAGTGCACCCACACTTTGAGGTGTCATCACCCACACTTGAAGCTCTTTTGGCCTCATGAAAAATATAATTAAGTGCCACCCGAGAGATGTTACCGACTAAATGATAATATATCATGTTGTCTTTGAACCTATGTTCCAACACCGTGATATTGCAACCAAATGTCGTTTGTATCTATGCTGGTTCAGTATCTTATGGTTCACAAATTCCCAACCCGTAATCAAATCACCCTTGCTATTTCCTAACCAATTCTTGAGACAAGCATGCGCATATTCAACTCGGTTTGATGTTGTATTACTAAGGTGCATAACCTGACCAGTCCATGCACAAACAACCTTCTCCTTCACCTGATCAAGTATTGTGCTCTCAACATATTTCAACATATTTGGATATTTCACACAAACATCTTGGAATTGTAAAACAACATCAACATACATCTCTTTTGTAGATGCATTTATAATAACATTCCATGCAGCCATGATTTTATCCACAATAACACCCGACTTGACCAACTTTCCATCTTCATCAGCTACCTGTTTTGACCCGACAACAGGTTTAACCTGACTTCTCACATTTTTTGTAATATGGTACCTACAAAATAATGCAGAAGAAGTCGGAAATATGGTTGCAACAACATTCATTAATGTCATATCTCAGTCAATAATAATTAATTTTGGCATATCCTCTTGGTCCTTCAATATTGATCTACACACATCTAAAGCCCATTGAAAGATGTCTTCTTTTTCTCACTCTAGAAATGCAAAACCACAGGGTAAGTCTTCTCAGTCGACGTAACACCATGTAATACGGTGAACTGACTTTGTAGGATTTTTGTATCCAAATGTGCGGATAGCAAGAGTCGCCACCGACTTTTATTTTTATCCAATTAAGGGAAGGTAAAAGTAACAGAAAAAGACCTTCGTTAGATTCTGAGTTCGGGAGAATGGTTATGAAAAAGGAAGGTATTAGCACCCCTTTCCATCCGTAGTTATCTACGGGCTCTTAGTTGCTCTAGATCACTTTTTAAAATTGCTTTCTGTGTGTTTGACAAAAATGTTTTGAAAAAGGCATTTCGCTTTGACTTTGTAATGACTCATGTAGGAGTGTATACAAAGTGTTCGGAAATGTTTTTGTTTTGAAGAGAATTTGAACTTTGAGAAAGAGTGTGTGGTGTGAAAAGCATTTGATAGAGCAAGCAACTAAAAGACTTATTTACCCACTCAAAATTGGTCGTTTTGTTGTACTTCTACATTCCTTTAGAATAGCGCTGGCCATACCATTAGTTAGTAGGTAGCCCCATTCGTTGGATGTAAGCGGGACATTCGAAGGGACATCGGATGGTCATAGAAGGCAACTTGTAGGGAGTATCCTAGCACATTCGAAGGGACTATCATCATTTTTCGTAGGCGACAATCGAGGGTCAAGATCATGTATTCGGAAGCGACATCGTGGGTCTATGATCTTTGTATCAAAGGGACTATGATGATTTGTTTGGAAGGCAACGGTGCTAGAACACCTCTACGTTCGAGGGAAATGACCATTTTGAATTCGAAAGGCATCGAGAGAATTACCCTAAGGGGTGCGTGTGTGAAAGAAGTGTGTTGAGTTCAGAATATATTATCTTGAAGATTAGTGGGCTATGTTCATTGTTATCTTGCCATACACGCCTAATTACTAGCAATTGATAAGGGTGCGGAAAGTAAAATGCGGAATGTAAAGGCGGAAATGTAAAGGTGCGGAAAGATAAACCTACGCTATTACAAGGCTTTGGGGCAGATACATAATTTAAAATGCGGAAAATAAAGCCCTAAATTAAACTATTACAACCCATGAACAATTACATTATTGGGAAAAAATAGAATGATGAAAAGAAAACGTCCGAATCGGAACAACCTGTGAAAGAATAAGAGATCGGAAAATATGATGAAATCAAAATAAGAGAAAAAGTTAGAAAAAATGCAAGTTTTAATATGAGAAAATTACTACATGCTGGAAATAAGATAAATAAGTTAAAATAATTTTTTGGGATTTTTTAGCAAAGTTTTAATAATTAAAATGCAATTAAAAGTGAATTAAATGCAAAATTAAAAATAAAATAAATATGCATGCAAAAATTATATTCCTAAATTTATTAAATTAAATAAGCATTTTTATGAAAATAATGTAAAAATAAAATATTTTTTTGGTAATTTTTAATGCAGAATAAAAATTATGAAAACAATTAAAATGATATGAAAATATTGAAATAATTAGAAAAATAGAAAATAGTTTGCAAACTTGTGAAAAATCAAATGCCATGGCCAGGGATCGAACTGGAGACATTCCTCTCACAAACCCACGCCTTTGCCATCTGATTTGGAACGCACGCGTGTCAATGAAACGGAACGGACGGATTACAAGCACGCGTCATGCCCTGGTTGCCTCGTCTCCGCGCCAAACTTCATCTTCCTCGATTTAAAATTTTGAAAAGCTTGCGTCGGCTTTTCCTCGACGCAAAAGGCCCTGGCTACATGGAAAATCAAGCACAAGTAATATAAATGCATTGTAAATACATGGTTCGATTCCAGGCATCATTCCGAGTTCATTGGTCATGGTCTCATGGTCCAATTTTTCTTGTTTTGTAAAACCCTAAAACGTGTTCAGGAACCCTAACAATGGTATATCGAGCTCCAGGCTATGGAAATGCAATCAAACCACCCAGAATGCTTGCAAACTTATCACTGATCATAAAAACAACAACAAATCGTGTTAATAATGCATGAATGTTAGAAATCGAATTTGGAAAAAGTTTGACAAACCGAATTCTGATTTGCTCGATTCTTGATGCTTTTGAATGATATAAGAGTCTGGATCGACTCTAAAGACCTCAAGGAATGCAATGGAATCTTCAAAATCGGCTGTGGATGGCTGGAACTAGGATTCCCACTTGCTTCAAGAACACAATTTTTTTGAATTAGGTTAGGGTTTCTAAAGGCAATTTTTTCCGTCCCTTGCAATTGAGATGCATCAAGTATATATGCTGGATGGATTTGGGATTGAATTTGGAAAGAATTAATCAATATTCAATGGAAATCAAATTTGATATTCTCATGAAATCAAATTTTCAAACTTTGTCCAATTTCAATCCAATCTTGCCAAATTTGATCTAATTTCGAAATTGCTGGCATTTATGGGTTGATTGGATCACAAGAAAGCAATAAAAATCAATCTTCCAATTAATTTTGATTTTATAATTTATTTTAAGATTTAATTTGCATTTAAATGAATAAATTACAAATTAAATAGAAAAATAAATCAAAAATTCGTGGCATTGGGCTTGGACATTCCTAATTGTATGAGGAACAAGTTAGGATGAAGAAAAAGTAGGCCCATTTGCAAAAGATTTGATTTTTTGAAGTATCTCTCTTTGTGCATTCTTTCAAAATTGCCCAACTTGTGGATGGTGTAACTTGCTCAATTTTCCACATTTTTGAGTGTTCTTGGACTTTTTGGAAAGCTCTAAGAGTCCTCTAAACAATGTCTTTGGTTTCATCTCAATTGGAGTTACCATGCTCAATATATCTTCAAATCAAAAGTTGACTTTTGTTGACTTTGAAAATGACCGTAATGTTTTGAGCTATACCTCTCAAATGAAGCATTTTTTGGACATTCTTGTGAGACATGAAGTTGTAGAGAATTGAATTTCCTTCAAAATGAGCTTTGGTGGGAAAATTTCGAGAAAGTATGAGAAAGTTATGATCATCAAAGTTCATTGACTTTTCACCTAGAAACCCTAATTTAGAAAGTTTGACTTTGAGCAAATCTTGAGTTTTCTTGATGAATCATGATCAAACCTTGATCAAATGATGAATGTAACTTCAAAATGAGGATGTTGACCAAAATCGAAGTTTTGACTGTATGTTGACCACAGTTGACTTTTGTCCAATACACCCGATTTTCAACCATCTGAGCAATTGCCTGAGGAAACTTGACTTGTGAGGCTTGAAACTTGACATGGAGAATCTTTGAAGCATATGAGGAGGCATGAATACCATTGAAGATGTTGGAAATCCATCTTGACTTGAGAGATACCAAACCCTAGTTTGAGTTGATTGTCTAGGAGAGAGTTTGTCTGATCAACTCTTGAGGAATCCTTGAGCATAGATGTATGAAATCTTTTGAGAAGATGGAGGGCAAATTTTGGGGTATGACACACCAACAATTTCCAACAACGGTAGCCTGTACTTATTGGTTTTGTACGTCGAATTAATTAAGAGCACGGTAGGAAATGTGTTGAACAATTTAACGAAATCAAGATGAGTCCAATAAATGACTCTAACAGTTACTCCATCATCACCCTGTCGGTGCCTACAAATATACATTTCGGTTCAATCCTCCCGAAGGGCTAACTTGGTTTGATAGCACTTATTATACACTTGCTTGGTATTTGATGCGCTCTCTGGTCTTTTGCGCTTCAACGTTGCAAGAATGTTTTTGGGAGGTACAAAATTCAAAGTCATGTCAGAAACACGTGTCTTCTCATCCGGAAGTAGCCGGCATGCTATTGGATGACCGACCAACTTTGGAGTTAAATCATGATTGTCTTTACTGCTAATCACATTAAATTTCCACTTCTTGTTGGCCATGAGATAACCATGCAACCGAAACTGACACTCACATTTTCTTGTACTGGTTTCCTCGCGTTTCAAATTTTGAATGTGAGCCTTGTATTTTCCGCTCCTTTCGCATGTCAAAATTACAAACACATTTCTTCTATTAGTGCCGTTATCAGACCTTGCTATCACAGTACCAAATCCTAGTCTCATTGCCTCTAAACGAATCCACTGCAACATATCGTCCCATAACTCAAATTCTTCAACATTTTCAAAATGTTCATGAACATGTACCACCTTAATTAGGAGAGGCGGAACTACGACCGAAGATATAACTTCAGTCACATCGGGTTTAGGAATGTTATCAGGGTGCACCATACCTATGTTACACAATAAAAAATAATTATAGACATATCATAGTGAAATCTGCTGCATAATTTAACACAAACACAAAACTGGAAATACACTTCTGGTTTAGTTCAACAAGAAACCAGAAGTATACATCCGGTTTGTACGCAACCTTATTTTCAGCAAAAGCTAATAAATTAATGTAGTGAATGAGGAATAAAAGGGATAAAGTTTACTTGAAATTCTTCTTTATTGAGCTATTTCTTATATGATGAACCACAAATATGAGGATTTGGAGTGGAAAATGGATTGACAATGGAAGGGTTTTTTGAGAGGTTTGAAGGAGAAAGAGTGTAATGGTGGTGATCACCATGGTTGTTGTTTTAAGCAATCAGTCCCGTGACAAAATTGGAAGTATACTTCCAGTTTTATACAAAATATCCAAGTGGCAATAAATTTTAATGTTCCTGCTACTATAACCTAAAGTGGATCTCCGACTCATTTTCTTACAATTTTAAGGGTCACATCATATTTTGACTGGTTTGTACAAAATGGAAGACGAACCGGAAATAAACTTCCTGTTTTGTGAAGGGCATTTTTCGATTTTACATAGGGTGCGCGTCCACCACTATGGGGTGGATTAAGAAATTCACGCAATAAATTACTTGGATATTCTCTAAAGTGTACCTACAAATTAGACAGTATAGATACTAGATATTGCTCTACATCAGAAAGATACCGAATACAAATACTGAATAATCAAACTTTATTTTTGGTCAAAACATAACACAAATATATGAGTATGTATATATACTATCAAAATATTGAACATAACTAACAATAATGACTAACTCCCACTAAACTAAAGAATCTTCTATTTGTATAACACTCATGTGAGCAGTGTGCTCTTGAGAGACCTTGGGTGGAAGCCACTTTGTCATAGGATCCGCTATTATGGAGTTCGTCCCTAAATTTTGTATAGAAATCTGTCCACTCTGTACTCCCTCATTCACAACCAAGAACTTGATGTCAATATGTTTTGACTTTGTCAAGCTCCTATTGTTATTGGAGTAGAAGACGACTGATTTATTGTCACAAAATAACTTGAGCGGTATTTTGATTCTTTTTATAATTCACAGCTATGTGATAAAGTTCTTCAGCCAAATTCCATGGTTTGATGCCTCATAACAAGCTAAAAACTCTACCACCATGGTGGATGAAGCTACAAGAGTTTGCTTGGCACTACGCCAAGAAACTGCACCACCAACCAACATATGTATATATAGCCTAAAGTGGATCTTCTATACTATCTTGGCATCCAACAAAATCATAGTCAAAATACCCAATGATCTCTAGAGAATCTGACCTCCTATAAGTGAGCCTATAATCTTTTGTTCTCTTAAATATCTCATCATTGTTTTAGTTGTCTTCCGATTATCCATTTATGGATTTCTTAAATATATGCCTAACACTCCAACAATTTATGCTATGTCTGGATGAGTACAAACCAGAGCATACATTAGACTTCCCATAACTGATGCATAAAGAATATTTTGCATTTCTTGAATTTCTAAACTTACTTTTAGGCACTAACTAAGATTAAATTTGTCTCCCTTAGCCACAAAGGTATCTTTTGGTTTGCAGTCCTCCATGCCAAACCTTTTAAGCACCTTATTGATATAGCTCATTTGGGATAATCTTAAAGTACCTCGAAAGCGATCTCGATATATCTAGATCCCTAACACGAATGAGGCATCTCCAAGATCTTTCATCTCAAAATTTCTTGATATAAATCTCTTAGTTTCATGCAACATACCTATATCATTAGTGGCAAACAATAAGTCATCAACATACAATACTAGGAAAATATATTTTCTCCCATTGAATTTATGATACACACATTCACCAATTACATTATTTCAAAACCAAATAAGAGAATTACATGATGAAATTTGTGATACCACTGAAGAGTTGTCTGTTTTAGCCCATAAATGGATATGGTCAATTTGCAAACTATTTTCTTTGGATCTCCTGACACAGAGTTTTCTGGTTGCACCATATAAATATTTCATCAATGTTTCCATTAAGAAACAATGTCTTGACATCCATTTGATGAAGCTCCAAGTCATTATTTGCAACAAGAGCCATGATTGTCCTGAAAGAGTCTTTCAATGAAACTAGAGAAAAAGCCTATTTAAACTCAATCCCTTCCTTTTGAGTATAACCCTTGGCCACAAGACGAGCCTTATACCTTTCTATATTACCTTTTGTTAGTTCTATGGATTGGAAGCAATTTTGGTAAAACATTCTGCTCAGAAAATGCCTTGAAATTTACTTAAGATGCAGATGTCACAACAGATGTCCTGACATGTGAAACTGACAGAAGTGCAGAATTTTTAGGACGTCAGTTTGTTTGTTATTTGTATGCTTTGACTAAGGAAGCTTGAGAACTCTTTCAGCAATATATTTGGAGATTTAATATCCTGCTTTCAAGGAGAGAAGACAGGAGGCGCTGAAGTCTTGTGATTAAAGCAACCCTAGTTGCTGTTACTCTATTTAAGGGATGCAAACCTTGTTTTGCAGTTTGGCCGTTCCAGATTTTGAAGTCTAGTTTTTTAATTGTTGTTTGTTCATTATTTTGGTTGTTAATTGTTCATTGTGAGCCTCTTGAGTATTTCTACTTGAGTAGGACATTTTTGAGTTGTAAGTTTTCAATCACCATAAGCTTTGAAGCGAGTGTGATTGTGTGTCTTTGAAGAGTGTCTTTGGTTTTAGTTTTGTTGAGTGTCACGGTGTGTGATACTGAGGGAGTGAACAAATGTTCTCATATCTAAGTGTGGTATCTTAGGTAGAAGGGTCATTGGGTAGTTTGATTAAGTGAGGAGGTGTAAATAGGGAAGATTTAGCTCCAGATTAATACTACTGATAGTGAGCTTCATCCTTGGCTTGGAAGCCCCTAGACGTAGGTTGGTTAGAACCGAACTGGGGTAACAACTCTCTATGTTTTTATTGTCTTTCTGCACTTTTAATTCTTGTTCTGTTCAGCTATATTCATAGCAGATATTAGTATCGTGATATTACCTTCGACATCTCATATCTGATACTAGAATTTCAATTAGTATCAGAGTTGGCATCCTGCTCTATCTCTGGGTGAGATCTATGGAAGATATTTTCTAGTAACATGGATAAGGAGGCGATATTCTTGAATAGACCACCCATTTTAGATGGTTCTAATTATGATCTATGGAAGCCTCAGATGGCAGCATACATAAAGTCCTTAGACAGCAGGGCTTGGAAAGCTATTCTGAAAAGATGGACTCATTCTGTCATAATTGGAGCTGATAATCAACCTACTGATGAGCTAAAGCCTGAAGAAAATTGGTCAAAGGAAGATGATGAACTAGCTTTTGCAAATTCAAAGGCATTGAATGCTATATTCGATGGAGTTGAAAGAACATATTATGATTAATCAATACGTGTGAAGTGGCCATGAATGCTTGGGAAATACTCAAGACTACTCATGAAGGTACCTTGATAAGTGCCAAAATGTAGTTATTTTGTATATACGTTTTGTGGCACTTATCTGTTCTTGTTTGTTAATAATCATTGAATAACCCCAATTTTTGTTGTAAATACGTTTTATTGTGTTTTGCATACATAATGTACCGTTTGATAGTTTTGTATCTATTTTTGTAGGTATTTGTTGCATATTTGGAGCATGGAGGAATAAAGTTTCGAAGACATGGCTCCGAAGACGCATTTTTGGGAAGACAAACAGCAACTTTCGCGCTTAGCGCGGTAAAGTGGTTTAAAGTAATAAAGTAAGTCGCGCTTAGCGCGGTCTGCGGGATTTTGTTTTATAAATACTCTTCAAAACAGATTTCTAGGTTATGGTTTTGGGGTGGTTTTTGATCCCCATTTTCATCAACCTTCATTTTTGGTAGATTAGCTTAGAAAACAACATTAGGGCTTGCTCATGGAAGATTGGAGGTGGATTGCTCTTCGATTGGCTCTGACAACCAGTGTAGATATGTGGTTTATCTCTTCTCCTCTTTGTGTATTTCTCTTTTTGTTGGGTTTGTATGTATTTCTACTCATAACTCCTGTATATTTATCGCCTTTGGCTTGTATAAAGTTTGCTTTACAAATTTGTGTCGGTGATTGTCTTAGGCTTTTACTCTATGTTAGGGGTTTGAGCTTTACTAGAGATAGATTGCTTAGATTCTTACCTAGGATGATTGTCTGTTAGTTTCGGAATACTAGAAATGGGTTTAGATCTGACATTCACTATAGAGTATCTGAACTTAATGCCTATGCGTTGGTGAAGTATGCTAGAGATGGTTATGGAGGTGACGCAGTTGACTTCTGTGTTGTTGAGATAGGCCAAACATGGATATTGAGATGGTTCGGGAGGATTCTCAATTTGGGTTAGAAATAGCCAAGGTTGTGAAAGGTATGTGATGACACGGACGCGTATCGTAGGCCGAGTATGACATGGGTGGTAGATTTAAGTCTGTGACGGGTAGTTTACATTCGTTCGGATAAGTCTCTATCCTTTATACTTTTGTTCATTTACTTTCTGTCTTTTATTTTCATTTCTTTTAATCCCAAACTCATTAACGGTAGAATTTTCGAACGACGAATCAATAACCAATCTCTGTGGACACGATACGATATAACCTAACCGGAATGTATCACCCGGTAAAAATAATACCAACTCTTTGCTTGTCGCTTTACCGCTACAACAAAATGGCGCCGTTGCCGGGGATTGGTTTTATTGTTTCTGTATTGCGATAATTCCGTTGTTTTTGAGTTTTGTAATTATTGTATATGTTGTGTAGGCTTTGTATATGAACTTGTATATTGTTACATGTACATGTTATGTGTTTACTTTCCATACTTGTACATATGTGTGTTTTTCCTTGTTTTCAAGTATTGTTGTAAGTTGTCTCGTATTCGTAACGTTTATTGTGTGGTTTTTAGGACACTTTCTTTAGGTTTGCGCGGTGTGGCAATATCATGGCATGACGAGAGGAGGTTACTAGTGCTCGCACAATAAAGGCGTCGAGCTTACGACGTAAAACAAACATGTTTGTTTATGTTGTTTATGTGTGTGGTGACTTGTGTTTTGACAAGTTGAAATAGGACTTCCTCTTAATTTCAAATTTTCACTTTTCAACTTGTTAATTCCTTTTCACCAATTGTGTGTATTGTTATTTGCTTTTGTTTTGTTATGTCAATTTGTTATTTTCCACAAGTTTGTAGTGTTTTAGCTTGTGGAAGTGTGTATGTATTGTAAATATTATTTAGATGTGTAAATGAGATTGTATAGGTGTGTAAGTGGAGCTTGTATAGCGTTGCACTTTCTTTGTCATTTTTCTCAATGGTGTAGCTAGCGTGCTCGCTATGCGCCGATGAATTCTTTTAAAATTTCACTTGGTTTTCCTTTTTCCCACTTTCACCAAGGCTTTTTGTATTGAATAAAATTAGTATTGTTTTTCTAATTCTTTTGTTGTTGTTTGGACTCAAATTTTGGTTTGGTAACTTGAAGACTTTTGAGGTGATTTTTCGAGTTTGATCGTTTCAACTCGCGGATGTATGGTAATGATAGTTTTCAAAGTTGGTACATGTCAGAGGTATTTGTTTATCGCTTTCTATAGCATAACATGTTTAGGAAATTTATCATTTGTATAATTATCATGTCATTCATTCTTTTTGCATTACTTGCTCATGAATTGAATCACTTTAGTCTTTTTTTACCCATAAATGTGAGGAAGCTTTCCATTGTTTACATATGAGAGTCCACATTCTTATTTTAACTGGATTTTATTATGCTTAATCTTTAATTTTGTATTGATTGTATGATTGCAAGAAAATGATCAAGGCATTTTGTTGATTTTGAGCATAACTACCTTGGCCAAATATTCAATTCACCTTGTGAGTGTGTGATCCTTTGTTAGCCCCTTTGAACTTTTATCAACGTCCATTTTTATTTGAACTTGATGCTTGTCTATGAGTGTCAATTCACTTTTTTTTTGTATGGATGTTGATTTCTTTGTTTCTTGAACCCTCAATTATATGTTGTTGTATGGATTTTTACCTTGCCTTAGAAAGTAGAGAGTATTCACATAATGATGTTGGTTGAATTCAAGTTGGGGAGAGAAATGTTTATATACTTATATTGTGGTTGGTATTAGGTTAAGAGAAAAGAAAAGAAAGAAAAATAATTGAAAAAGAAAGATTAGAAAAAGAAAGAAAAAAGAGAAAAGCTTTGAAAATGAAAAACAAAAAGAGTAGGAATAATGTTATGTTAATAAGTGAGGTGTGTTTGGTGTGAAATTTGTGATGAAGAATAAGTTTGATTGAAATTATATTGTTTGGAACTTTGTGAGTTGATCACTCCCTTAGGTTTAGGCAAGTTTTTGTTTCGATTAACTTTAGGAATTATCACTTGTTTGTTAACCAAGCCACATTACAACCTTGAAAAGCCCTTGTGATTCTTGCATTTGTATTTTCAATACGTTTTTGGATGAATGCATAATTTAGTCTATTGTTTGCAAGATTGTGGAGGAGTGTTTTTTTATCCCCATCTTTGTGTGTTCTTCATCTACCGATGAATTTTTTCTAGGCGTGTTTCATGATTGAGCTTGTTTTGTTTTAGAATGTTTTGCATGATTTTTATACTTAGGATTTGTTTCGTTTATATGTTATTGTTGTAGGATGGTGGTAAGTATGTATTTTGTCGTGTACGTTTTTGTTTGAACCATACATTTGTTTTCCGTTTAAAAACTTGTTGATTCGTGATTCTTTGATTATCATTCATTATTTCTTTAGGTTTACTTGACTTTGTTTGAGACAAACAATGTGTCAAGTTGGGGAGAGTTGATAAGTGTCAAAATGTAGTTATTTTGTATATATGTTTTGTGGCACTTATCTGTTCTTGTTTGTTAATAATCGTTGAATAACCCCAATTTTTGTTGTAAATACGTTTTATTGTGTTTTGCATACATAATGTACCGTTTGATAGTTTTGTATCTATTTTTGTAGGTATTTGTTGCATATTTGGAGCATGGAGGAATAAAGTTTCGAAGACATGGCTCCGAAGACGCATTTTTGGGAAGACAAACAGCAACTTTCGCGCTTAGCGCGGTAAAGTGGTTTAAAGTAATAAAGTAAGTCGCGCTTAGCGCGGTCTGCGGGATTTTGTTTTATAAATACTCTTCAAAACAGATTTCTAGGTTATGGTTTTGGGGTGGTTTTTGATCCCCATTTCCATCAACCTTCATTTTTGGTAGATTAGCTTAGAAAACAACATTAGGGCTTGCTCATGGAAGATTGGAGGTGGATTGCTCTTCGATTGGCTCTGACAACCAGTGTAGATATGTGGTTTATCTCTTCTCCTCTTTGTGTATTTCTCTTTTGTTGGGTTTGTATGTATTTCTACTCATAACTCCTGTATATTTATCGCCTTTGGCTTGTATAAAGTTTGCTTTACAAATTTGTGTCGGTGATTGTCTTAGGTTTTTACTCTATGTCAGGGGTTTGAGCTTTACTAGAGATAGATTGCTTAGATTCTTACCTAGGATGATTGTCTGTTAGTTTCTGAATACTAGAAATGAGTTTAGATCTGACATTCACTATAAAGTATCTGAACTTAATGCCTCTGTGTTGGTGAAGTATGCTAGAGATGGTTATGGAGGTGACGCAGTTGACTTCTGTGTTGTTGAGATAGGCCAAACATGGATATTGAGATGATTCAGGAGGATTCTCAATTTGGGTTAGAAATAGCCAAGGTTGTGAGAGGTATGCGATGACACAGACGCGTATCATAGGCCGAGTATGACATGGGTGGTAGATTTAAGTCTGTGACGGGTAGTTTACATTCGTTCCGGATAAGCTGTCTATCCTTTATACTTTTTGTTCATTTACTTTCTGTCTTTTATTTTCATTTCTTTTAATCCCAAACTCATTAACGGTAGAATTTTCGAACGACGAATCAATAACCAATCTCTGTGGACACGATACGATATAACCTAACCGGAATGTATCACCCGGTAAAAATAATACCAACTCTTTGCTTGTCGCTTTACCGCTACAACAAAATGGCGCCGTTGCCGGGGATTGGTTTTATTGTTTCTGTATTGCGATAATTCCGTTGTTTTTGAGTTTTGTAATTATTGTATATGTTGTGTAGGCTTTGTATATGAACTTGTATATTGTTACATGTACATGTTATGTGTTTACTTTCCATACTTGTACATATGTGTGTTTTTCCTTGTTTTCAAGTATTGTTGTAAGTTGTCTCGTATTCGTAACGTTTATTGTGTGGTTTTTAGGACACTTTCTTTAGGTTTGCGCGGTGTGGCAATATCATGGCATGACGAGAGGAGGTTACTAGTGCTCGCACAATAAAGGCGTCGAGCTTACGACGTAAAACAAACATGTTTGTTTATGTTGTTTATGTGTGTGGTGACTTGTGTTTTGACAAGTTGAAATAGGACTTCCTCTTAATTTCAAATTTTCACTTTTCAACTTGTTAATTCCTTTTCACCAATTGTGTGTATTGTTATTTGCTTTTGTTTTGTTATGTCAATTTGTTATTTTCCACAAGTTTGTAGTGTTTTAGCTTGTGGAAGTGTGTATGTATTGTAAATATTATTTAGATGTGTAAATGAGATTGTATAGGTGTGTAAGTGGAGCTTGTATAGCAGTTGCACCTGTTGCTGTCATTTTTCTGCAACTGGTGTAGCGCGCTTAGCGTGCTCTGCTATGCAGGGCCAGTGAATTCTTTTAAAATTTCACTTGGTTTTCCTTTTTCCCACTTTCACCAAGGCTTTTTGTATTGAATAAAATTAGTATTGTTTTTCTAATTCTTTTGTTGTTGTTTGGACTCAAATTTTGGTTTGGTAACTTGAAGACTTTTGAGGTGATTTTTCGAGTTTGATCGTTTCAACTCGCGGATGTATGGTAATGATAGTTTTCAAAGTTGGTACATGTCAGGTATTTGTTTATCGCTTTCTATAGCATAACATGTTTAGGAAATTTATCATTTGTATAATTATCATGTCATTCATTCTTTTTGCATTACTTGCTCATGAATTGAATCACTTTAGTCTTTTTTTACCCATAAATGTGAGGAAGCTTTCCATTGTTTACATATGAGAGTCCACATTCTTATTTTAACTGGATTTTATTATGCTTAATCTTTAATTTTGTATTGATTGTATGATTGCAAGAAAATGATCAAGGCATTTTGTTGATTTTGAGCATAACTACCTTGGCCAAATATTCAATTCACCTTGTGAGTGTGTGATCCTTTGTTAGCCCCTTTGAACTTTTATCAACGTCCATTTTTATTTGAACTTGATGCTTGTCTATGAGTGTCAATTCACTTTTTTTTTGTATGGATGTTGATTTCTTTGTTTCTTGAACCCTCAATTATATGTTGTTGTATGGATTTTTACCTTGCCTTAGAAAGTAGAGAGTATTCACATAATGATGTTGGTTGAATTCAAGTTGGGGAGAGAAATGTTTATATACTTATATTGTGGTTGGTATTAGGTTAAGAGAAAAGAAAAGAAAGAAAAATAATTGAAAAAGAAAGATTAGAAAAAGAAAGAAAAAAGAGAAAAGCTTTGAAAATGAAAAACAAAAAGAGTAGGAATAATGTTATGTTAATAAGTGAGGTGTGTTTGGTGTGAAATTTGTGATGAAGAATAAGTTTGATTGAAATTATATTGTTTGGAACTTTGTGAGTTGATCACTCCCTTAGGTTTAGGCAAGTTTTTGTTTCGATTAACTTTAGGAATTATCACTTGTTTGTTAACCAAGCCACATTACAACCTTGAAAAGCCCTTGTGATTCTTGCATTTGTATTTTCAATACGTTTTTGGATGAATGCATAATTTAGTCTATTGTTTGCAAGATTGTGGAGGAGTGTTTTTTTATCCCCATCTTTGTGTGTTCTTCATCTACCGATGAATTTTTTCTAGGCGTGTTTCATGATTGAGCTTGTTTTGTTTTAGAATGTTTTGCATGATTTTTATACTTAGGATTTGTTTCGTTTATATGTTATTGTTGTAGGATGGTGGTAAGTATGTATTTTGTCGTGTACGTTTTTGTTTGAACCATACATTTGTTTTCCGTTTAAAAACTTGTTGATTCGTGATTCTTTGATTATCATTCATTATTTCTTTAGGTTTACTTGACTTTGTTTGAGACAAACAATGTGTCAAGTTGGGGAGAGTTGATAAGTGTCAAAATGTAGTTATTTTGTATATATGTTTTGTGGCACTTATCTGTTCTTGTTTGTTAATAATCGTTGAATAACCCCAATTTTTGTTGTAAATACGTTTTATTGTGTTTTGCATACATAATGTACCGTTTGATAGTTTTGTATCTATTTTTGTAGGTATTTGTTGCATATTTGGAGCATGGAGGAATAAAGTTTCGAAGACATGGCTCCGAAGACGCATTTTTGGGAAGACAAACAGCAACTTTCGCGCTTAGCGCGGTAAAGTGGTTTAAAGTAATAAAGTAAGTCGCGCTTAGCGCGGCTAGCGCGCTTAGCGCGGTCTCCGGGATTTTGTTTTATAAATACTCTTCAAAATAGATTTCTAGGTTATGGTTTTGGGGTGGTTTTTGATCCCCATTTCCATCAACCTTCATTTTTGGTAGATTAGCTTAAAAAACAACATTAGGGCTTGCTCATGGAAGATTGGAGGTGGATTGCTCTTCGATTGGCTCTGACAACCAGTGTAGATCTGTGGTTTATCTCTTCTCCTCTTTGTGTATTTCTTTTTTGTTGGGTTTGTATGTATTTCTACTCATAACTCCTGTATATTTATCGCCTTTGGCTTGTATAAAGTTTGCTTTACAAATTTGTGTCGGTGATTGTCTTAGGTTTTTACTCTATGTCAGGGGTTTGAGCTTTACTAGAGATAGATTGCTTAGATTCTTACCTAGGATGATTGTCTGTTAGTTTCTGAATACTAGAAATGAGTTTAGATCTGACATTCACTATAAAGTATCTGAACTTAATGCCTCTGTGTTGGTGAAGTATGCTAGAGATGGTTATGGAGGTGACGCAGTTGACTTCTGTGTTGTTGAGATAGGCCAAACATGGATATTGAGATGGTTCGGGAGGATTCTCAATTTGGGTTAGAAATAGCCAAGGTTGTGAAAGGTATGTGATGACACGGACGCGTATCGTAGGCCGAGTATGACATGGGTGGTAGATTTAAGTCTGTGACGGGTAGTTTACATTCGTTCCGGATAAGCTGTCTATCCTTTATACTTTTTGTTCATTTACTTTCTGTCTTTTATTTTCATTTCTTTTAATCCCAAACTCATTAACGGTAGAATTTTCGAACGACGAATCAATAACCAATCTCTGTGGACACGATACGATATAACCTAACCGGAATGTATCACCCGGTAAAAATAATACCAACTCTTTGCTTGTCGCTTTACCGCTACAACAAAATGGCGCCGTTGCCGGGGATTGGTTTTATTGTTTCTGTATTGCGATAATTCCGTTGTTTTTGAGTTTTGTAATTATTGTATATGTTGTGTAGGCTTTGTATATGAACTTGTATATTGTTACATGTACATGTTATGTGTTTACTTTCCATACTTGTACATATGTGTGTTTTTCCTTGTTTTCAAGTATTGTTGTAAGTTGTCTCGTATTCGTAACGTTTATTGTGTGGTTTTTAGGACACTTTCTTTAGGTTTGCGCGGTGTGGCAATATCATGGCATGACGAGAGGAGGTTACTAGTGCTCGCACAATAAAGGCGTCGAGCTTACGACGTAAAACAAACATGTTTGTTTATGTTGTTTATGTGTGTGGTGACTTGTGTTTTGACAAGTTGAAATAGGACTTCCTCTTAATTTCAAATTTTCACTTTTCAACTTGTTAATTCCTTTTCACCAATTGTGTGTATTGTTATTTGCTTTTGTTTTGTTATGTCAATTTGTTATTTTCCACAAGTTTGTAGTGTTTTAGCTTGTGGAAGTGTGTATGTATTGTAAATATTATTTAGATGTGTAAATGAGATTGTATAGGTGTGTAAGTGGAGCTTGTATAGCAGTTGCACCTGTTGCTGTCATTTTTCTGCAACTGGTGTAGCGCGCTTAGCGTGCTCTGCTATGCAGGGCCAGTGAATTCTTTTAAAATTTCACTTGGTTTTCCTTTTTCCCACTTTCACCAAGGCTTTTTGTATTGAATAAAATTAGTATTGTTTTTCTAATTCTTTTGTTGTTGTTTGGACTCAAATTTTGGTTTGGTAACTTGAAGACTTTTGAGGTGATTTTTCGAGTTTGATCGTTTCAACTCGCGGATGTATGGTAATGATAGTTTTCAAAGTTGGTACATGTCAGGTATTTGTTTATCGCTTTCTATAGCATAACATGTTTAGGAAATTTATCATTTGTATAATTATCATGTCATTCATTCTTTTTGCATTACTTGCTCATGAATTGAATCACTTTAGTCTTTTTTTACCCATAAATGTGAGGAAGCTTTCCATTGTTTACATATGAGAGTCCACATTCTTATTTTAACTGGATTTTATTATGCTTAATCTTTAATTTTGTATTGATTGTATGATTGCAAGAAAATGATCAAGGCATTTTGTTGATTTTGAGCATAACTACCTTGGCCAAATATTCAATTCACCTTGTGAGTGTGTGATCCTTTGTTAGCCCCTTTGAACTTTTATCAACGTCCATTTTTATTTGAACTTGATGCTTGTCTATGAGTGTCAATTCACTTTTTTTTTGTATGGATGTTGATTTCTTTGTTTCTTGAACCCTCAATTATATGTTGTTGTATGGATTTTTACCTTGCCTTAGAAAGTAGAGAGTATTCACATAATGATGTTGGTTGAATTCAAGTTGGGGAGAGAAATGTTTATATACTTATATTGTGGTTGGTATTAGGTTAAGAGAAAAGAAAAGAAAGAAAAATAATTGAAAAAGAAAGATTAGAAAAAGAAAGAAAAAAGAGAAAAGCTTTGAAAATGAAAAACAAAAAGAGTAGGAATAATGTTATGTTAATAAGTGAGGTGTGTTTGGTGTGAAATTTGTGATGAAGAATAAGTTTGATTGAAATTATATTGTTTGGAACTTTGTGAGTTGATCACTCCCTTAGGTTTAGGCAAGTTTTTGTTTCGATTAACTTTAGGAATTATCACTTGTTTGTTAACCAAGCCACATTACAACCTTGAAAAGCCCTTGTGATTCTTGCATTTGTATTTTCAATACGTTTTTGGATGAATGCATAATTTAGTCTATTGTTTGCAAGATTGTGGAGGAGTGTTTTTTTATCCCCATCTTTGTGTGTTCTTCATCTACCGATGAATTTTTTCTAGGCGTGTTTCATGATTGAGCTTGTTTTGTTTTAGAATGTTTTGCATGATTTTTATACTTAGGATTTGTTTCGTTTATATGTTATTGTTGTAGGATGGTGGTAAGTATGTATTTTGTCGTGTACGTTTTTGTTTGAACCATACATTTGTTTTCCGTTTAAAAACTTGTTGATTCGTGATTCTTTGATTATCATTCATTATTTCTTTAGGTTTACTTGACTTTGTTTGAGACAAACAATGTGTCAAGTTGGGGAGAGTTGATAAGTGTCAAAATGTAGTTATTTTGTATATATGTTTTGTGGCACTTATCTGTTCTTGTTTGTTAATAATCGTTGAATAACCCCAATTTTTGTTGTAAATACGTTTTATTGTGTTTTGCGTACATAATGTACCGTTTGATAGTTTTGTATCTATTTTTGTAGGTATTTGTTGCATATTTGGAGCATGGAGGAATAAAGTGTCGAAGACACGGCTCCGAATACGCATTTTTGGGAAGACAAACAGCAACTTTCGCGCTTAGCGCGGTAAAGTGGTTTAAAGTAATAAAGTAAGTCGCGCTTAGCGCGGCTAGCGCGCTTAGCGCGGTCTCCGGGATTTTGTTTTATAAATACTCTTCAAAATAGATTTCTAGGTTATGGTTTTGGGGTGGTTTTTGATCCCCATTTCCATCAACCTTCATTTTTGGTAGATTAGCTTAAAAAACAACATTAGGGCTTGCTCATGGAAGATTGGAGGTGGATTGCTCTTCGATTGGCTCTGACAACCAGTGTAGATCTGTGGTTTATCTCTTCTCCTCTTTGTGTATTTCTTTTTTGTTGGGTTTGTATGTATTTCTACTCATAACTCCTGTATATTTATCGCCTTTGGCTTGTATAAAGTTTGCTTTACAAATTTGTGTCGGTGATTGTCTTAGGCTTTTACTCTATGTTAGGGGTTTGAGCTTTACTAGAGATAGATTGCTTAGATTCTTACCTAGGATGATTGTCTGTTAGTTTCTGAATACTAGAAATGAGTTTAGATCTGACATTCACTATAAAGTATCTGAACTTAATGCCTCTGTGTTGGTGAAGTATGCTAGAGATGGTTATGGAGGTGACGCAGTTGACTTCTGTGTTGTTGAGATAGGCCAAACATGGATATTGAGATGATTCAGGAGGATTCTCAATTTGGGTTAGAAATAGCCAAGGTTGTGAGAGGTATGCGATGACACAGACGCGTATCATAGGCCGAGTATGACATGGGTGGTAGATTTAAGTCTGTGACGGGTAGTTTACATTCGTTCCGGATAAGCTGTCTATCCTTTATACTTTTTGTTCATTTACTTTCTGTCTTTTATTTTCATTTCTTTTAATCCCAAACTCATTAACGGTAGAATTTTCGAACGACGAATCAATAACCAATCTCTGTGGACACGATACGATATAACCTAACCGGAATATATCACCCAGTAAAAATAATACCAACTCTTTGCTTGTCGCTTTACCGCTGCAACATACCTCCAAGGTTAAAATGTCAAAACTACAGCTGCTCACATCTAAGTTTGAGAACCTGAGAATGAAGGAAGAGGAAAGCATTCAAGAATTTCATATGAATGTTCTTGAAATAGATGGTAAGGAAGATGCTCAGATCTCTACCTAAGATATTTGATACGAAGGTAATAGCTATTGAAGAAGCTCAGGATATCAACAACATGAAAGTGGATGAACTTGTGGGTTCACTCCAAATATTTGAGCTGAGTATTAATGAGAGGTCTGAGAAGAAGTCCAAAAGTATATCATTCAAGTCCAACACTGAAGAGAAAAGTGAGGAATATGATCTGAGTACTGAGGAAGGATTGTCAAATACCATAGTCATGCTAGGAAGACAGTTCAATAAAGTTCTGAAAAGAATGGATGGTAGCTCAAGACCAAATGTTCGGAATATCCCATATGACATAAGTAGGACAAGTAATTCTAGGAAGAAAGCAGAAGTTGGAGAAATACCTACTCAAGGTAGAGAACTAAGGTGCTATGAATATGAAGGCTTTGGGCACATCAAATAGGATTGTCCAACCTATCTTAAAAGATAAGGCAAAAGATTGAATGTACCGTGGTCTGATGAGGATTCTGAAGATGAAGTGCAAGAGGAATAAGCCAAACATGTAACAGCTCTGAGCCTCTGACTAGTACATATATTTCTGATGGAGATTCAAGTGATGAAGAACTGACCTTTGAGGAACTGGCTGCTACATACAAATAACTATGCATCAAAAGTGTTGAAGTATTCTAGGAGAATGAGAAACAGAAGAAGCTCATAATACAACTGCAAGATATAAAGAAAGAGCATCTAGATATAATCAAGAATATGGAAAGTGAAGTATTTGTGCTAAAGTGTGACCTTGGTCAAATGACCAAATCTGTCAAGATGCTAAATAGTGGACCTGAGACACTAGATAAGATACTTCAAGCTGGAAGAGTAGCAGGAGACATGAGTGGACTATGGTACAATGACACAAAGGAGTCTTCTATAGAATATGCTCAAAGTCAGAATGAACCTAAGATGTCGAATAAAATGTTTCAACATCACAGAAGGAACAACTATAGACAGCCTAATAAAAGACCTCAACACTAGAGATGTCATTACTATGGAATATATGGTCACATAAAACCATTCTGTTTCAAGTTGTATGGTTACCCCAACCCTACACACCAATCAAATGTGACTCAGGCTAGGTCAAGGAAACAGTGGCTCCCCAAAGCAAATGTCTCATTTTTCTTGGCTCACACGACTCCAACAATGAAGACCACAGAAGACTGGTATTTGGACAGTGGATGCTCAAGGCATATGACAGGAAACCAAAACTTATTGGTTAATTTTCAAGATCATTCAACTAGTTATGTCAACTTTGGAGATGGAATGTAGGGTGAAATCAAGGGAATAGGAAATATACGCAATGCTAAGTTTCCTAATATTGAAGGTGTATTACTTGTCAAAGGGCTAACTTCCAACTTGATCACCATAAGTCAACTATGTGATCAATGATTTAATGTGAACTTCACAAAAGATGAATGTATCATTAGAAACAAGAATGGTGAAGTTACTATGAAAAGTATAAGGAACGAAGATAAGTGTTATTTATGGGTACCTCTATATACAAATCATATCACATGTGTGAAGGTCAAACAATTTATGAGCAAGAATTCCCAGATGGACGAGATAAGTCTGAAGTCAACTGATCATAATAACCCAATGAATGTCATGACATCAATTAAATCTGCCAGAGTTAATGATCAGTCTACAGAAAGAAGAACCAGGAATCTAGTTCAAAAATTATCTGAACTAAAGCTAGTCAATGGTTATTCAAGAGGATGAGATGTATATGAATGTTCAAGAAGAGAGCAAGGGGTCTGTTTGCTAAAGAAGTTATATCAATTAAAAGCGTGTGGAAACGTCATTAAGGGGATTAATTTTTCAAAATATCACTCACCAATATTACATCATAAGGCGCAACATATAAAAGGGCCACCCCAAGTTCAAATATTTCACAGTTTCACCACACACTATACTCTTTCTGAAAACTACAAAATCTCCACCTTCAATCCTCAGAAAATCAATCTTCCACACTTGATCATCAAGATGTCTCAACATACTTGTCATACCCCAAAATTTGCCCTCCATCCACTCAAGAAATTTCATACATCCATACTCAAGGATTCCTCAAGAGTTGATCAGACAAACTCTCTCCTAGACAATCAATCTAAACTAGGGTTTGGTGATCCTCAGATCAAGATAGACTTCCAACATCTCCAATGTTCTTCATGCCTCCTCATATGCTTCAAAGATTCTCCATGTCAAGTTTCAAGCCTTACAAGTCAAGATTGCTCAGACAATTGCTCAGATGATTGAAAATCAGTTGTATTGGACAAAAAGTCAACTGTGGTCAACATACAGTCAAACTTCATATTTTTTGGTCAACATCCTCATTTTGAAGTTACATTCATCAATTGATCAAGGGTTGATCATGATTCATCAAGAAAACTCAAGATTTGCTCAAAAGTCAAACTTTCTAAATTAGGGTTTCTAGGTGAAAAGTCAACTGAACTTTGACTGATCATAACTTTCTCATACTTTCTCAGAAATTTTCCCACCAAAGCTCATTTTGAAGGAAATTCAATTCTCTAAAACTTCATGTCTCACAAGAATGTCCAAAAAATACTTCATTTGAGAGGTATAGCTCAAAACATTACAGGTCATTTTCAAAGTCAACAAAAAGTCAACTTTTTGTTTTGAAGATATATTGAGCATGGTAACTCCAATTGAGATGAGACCTAAAAGGTTGGTTAGAGGACTCTTAGAGCTTTCCAAAAAGTCCAAGAACATTCAAAAATGTGGAAAATTGAGAAAGTTACACCATTCACAAGTTGGGCAATTTTGAAAGAATGCACAAAGAGAGATACTTCTAAAAATCAAATCTTTTGCAAATGGGCTTGCTTTCTCTTCATCCTAACTTATTCCTCATGCAATTAGGAATATCCAAGCCCAATGCCATGAGTTTTTGATTTATTTTTCTATTTAATTTTGAATTTATTCATTTAAATACAAATTAAATTTTAAAATAAATTATAAAATCAAAATTAATTGAAAGATTGATTTTATTCTTTTCTTAAGACTCAAGCAATTCATTAAAAGCCAGCAATTTCTAAATTGGATCAAAAAAGGCAAGATTGGATTGAAATTGATCAAGTTTTGAAAATTTGATTTTCATGAAAAAATCAAATTTGATTATCATTGAATGGTGATTGATTCTTGCCAATTATGATCCCAAATCCATCCAATACTTATACCTGATGCATACCAATCACAAAGGGACGAAAAGATTGCCTCAAGAAACCCTAACCTAAACTCAAAAAACCGTGACATTCAAGCTGCTGGTAAACCTAGTTCCAGCCATCCTCAACCGATTTGGAGGTGTCCATTGCATTCCTTGAGGTCCTTAGAGTCGATCCAGACTCTTATATCACTCAAAAGCATCAAGAATCGAGCAAATCAGAACTCGGTTTGTCACCTTTTTTCCAAAATCGATTTCTTATTTCCATGCATTATTAACATGTTTTGTTGTTGTTTTTGTGTTTAGTGATGTGTTTGCAAGCTTTCTGGGCAAGCCAATTGAATTTCCATGGCCTGAATCGTGTTACACCATAGCTAGGGTTTCTGAGCTCGATTTAGGGCTTTGCTTAAATGGAAAAATTGGACAATAAGACCTGTACCATTGCATTCGGAATGACCTGAGGAATCGATCCATGGTCTTAGATATAATTTATATTATGTGTGCTGCGTTTTTTATGTTTGCCAGGGACTTAGCGTCGAACCATGGCCGACGCTGAAGATTCAAAAATTCAAAAGGTTGAAGACGAAGCTTGGCGCGAGCGGGAGGAAGCCAGGAGACGACGCGTGTTATTTTCCACTTGTTCCGTTTTCAAACACAAACGCACACATGGCGCAACGATTAAGACTCTCACTGTTCCCAGATACCTTCCCTTGTCACGGGTTCGAACCAGCCAGGGACCAGTTTTGCTATTTTCTTTTCCAAACTCAATTTTCTTCATATTTTCCATATTTTAATATTTTGCATTATATTTTAATTCTTTTCACAACTTTATTCCTGCATTTAAAAATTATCAAAAAATATTTATTCTTTTTACATTATTTTCTGAAAATCTTTATTTAATTTAATAAATTAAAAAATATATTTTTGCATGCATATTTATTTTTATTTGTAATTTTGCATTTAAATCATTGTAAATTCATTTTTAATTACTAAAATGCATTTTAAAAATCCCAAAAATTATTTTAGCATATTTATATCATTTCCAGCATGTCATATTTTTTCCAATTAAAAATTTGCATTTTTTCTAACATTTTCTCTTATTTCGATTTCATCATATTTTCCGATTTCTCGTTCGTTTCACAGGTTAATCCGATTCAGACGGTTCTTCCATTTTTATTTTATTTTTCAATAATGTAACTGTATATGGGATGTAATAGTTTAACTTAGGATTTTTTTTCCGCATTTTAAATTATGTATCTGCCCCAAAGCCTTGTAATAGCGTAGGATTTACTTTCCGCATTTTACATTCCGCATTTTACTTTTCGCACCTTATCAATTGCTAGTAACTAGGCGTGTATGGCAAGACTAAAATTGAACTTAGCCCACTAATTTGCAAGATAAAATATCTGAAATCAACACACTTCTATCACACATGCACCCCTTAGGGTAATTTTCTCTCGTTGCCTTTACGATTACAAATGGTCATGTCCCTCGAACGTAGAGGTATCCTAGCACCGTTGCCTACGAAACAAATCATCATAGACCCTTCGATACAAAGATCATAGACCCACGATGTCGCCTACGAATACATGATCTTGACCCTCGATTGTCGCCTACGAAAAAATGATGATAGTCCCTTCGAATGTGCTAGGATACTTCCTACAAGTTGCCTTCAATGACCATCCGATGTCCCTTCGAATGTCCCGCTTACATCCAACGAATGGAGTTACCTACCAACCAATGGTATGGCTAACGCTATTCTAAAGGAACGTAGAAGTACAAAAACGACCAATTCTGAGTGGGTAAATAAGTCTTTTAGTTGCTCGCTCTACCAAATGCTTTTCACACCACACACTCTTTTTTTCAAAATTCAAATTCTTTTCAAAACGAAACATTTCCGAACACTTTGTACACACTCCTACATGAGTCATTACAAAGTCAAAGCGAAATGCCTTTTCAAAACATTTTTGTCAAACACACAGAAAGCATAATTTTAAAGTGATCTAGAGAAACTAAGAGCCCGTAGAATAAACTGCGGATGGAAAGGGGTGCTAATACCTTCCCTTTTCATAACCATTCTCCCGAACTCAGAATCTAAACGAAGGTCTTTTTCTGTACTTTTACCTTCCCTTAATTGGATAAAAATAAAAGTCGGTGGCGACTCTTGCTATCCGCACATTTGCGATACAAAAATCCTACAAAGTCAGTTCACCGTGTTACAATACTACACCAGGATCAAGCAACACTAACGAAAGTTTTCCAACTGAAGAAGCCCTAAACATTGTTCCTCTTTCCATGATTCCTTATTTAGATGCAAGACCTACAAAGCTTCGCACCCGCCATACAAGACAACCAAGGAAACACCTATTTCAGTTGAAGGTAATGTATCTGAACCCACTGATGATGAAACTATTCAAAATGTGGCAGATGTAGACAGGGTAATAAAGAGGTTAGTTACTGATACCCTAAGTGTGGGTTTACCGGTTGAAGGGATGACCATCCCTTTTGCCCAAATTCCTGGTGAGGAAGCTCCAAAAGAGCATACTGAATCACCCATGAGGGAAGAAGATACTCCTTAAGAGAATCTTGAAAAATAAACAATTCTTGATGAAGTCACGACTGATGTTGGAACATCATCCCTGAAGAAAACTCCTCAAGAAAAGCAGGCTCATTCAACTAATAAGGGGACTGAGAAAGATGTAGATGTAGACACTTTGTCTGATGTAGACACTTTGTCTGATAATGAGCAAATCATTAATGTTAACCTTGGAATTGCCAAAAGACTAAAACAAGAAAGGGCAAGGCTATTGCTTCCAACACCTCATCCAAACCTGCCAAGAAGAAGGTTATGTATGGTCCTCCAAAAGGGTGGAGCAAAGCTACTCCATCAGCCAACAAGAGGAAAATAAGATCAGAATCTGATTCTAATTATGATGTTGAGACTGATGTCCCAGACATCTCACCAGTTGTCATATCCCAAAATTTTCCCTCCATCTTCTCAAGATATTTCATACATCCATACTCAAGGATTCCTCAAGGGTTGATCAGACAAACCCTCTCCTAGACAATCAACCCAAACTAGGGTTTGGAGATTCTCAGATCAAGATGGACTTCCAACATCTCCAATGCTTCATCATGCCTCCTCATATGCTTCAAAGATTCTCCATGTCAAGTTTCAAGCCTCACAGATCAAATTTCCTCAGACAATTGCTCAGATGGTTGAAAATTAGTTGTATTGGACAAAAAGTCAACTGTGGTCAACATACAGTCAAACTTCATGATTTTTGGTCAACATCCTCATTTTGAAGTTACATTCATCATTTGATCAAGGGTTGATCATGATTCATCAAGAAAACTCAAGATTTGCTCAAAAGTCAAACTTTCTAAATTAGGGTTTCTTAGTGGAAAGTCAACCAAACTTTGACTGGTCATAACTTTCTCATACTTTCTCAGAAATTTTTCCACCACCTCTTGTTTTGAAGGAAATTCAATTCTCTACAACTTCATGTCTCACAAGAATGTTCAAAAAATGTTTCATTTAAGAGGTATGGATCAAAACATTACAGGTCCTTTTCAAAAGTCAACAAAAAGTCAACATTTTGTTTTGAAGATATATTGAGCATGGAAACTACAATTGATATGAGACCAAAAGGTTTGGTTAGAGGACTCTTAGAGCTTTCCAAAAAGTCCAAGAACACTAAAAAATGTGGAAAATTGAGCAAGATACACCATTCACAAGTTGGGCAATTTTGAAGAGATGCACAAAGAGAGATACTTCTAAAAATCAAAATTTTTGCAAATGGGCTTACTTTTTATTTATCCAAACTTGTTCCTTATGCAATTAGGAATATCCAAGCCCAATGCCACGATTTTTTATTTTATTTTTCTATTTAATTTGGAATTTATTCATTTAAATACAAATTAAATTCAAAAATAAAGTATAAAATCAAAATTAAATGCAAATTTGATTTTTCTCTCTTCCTTGAGATCTAAGCAACTCAATAAAGCCAACAAATTTCGAAATTTGGTTGGATATGGCAAGATTTGATTGAAAATTGATCAAAAAGAGAAAATTTGATTTTGTACAAAATCAAATTTGTTTGGCATTGATTGATGATTGATTCTTTCTCAAAACAACTCGGATTCCTTCTACTATATATATACATCACATGCCACACGAATTAGGGTAGAAAAACTGGCTGGAGAAACCCTATTGAAGCTCAAAAAATCCGTGGCATACAAGCAACTAGCAGCCTTGGATTTAGGTCGTTTCAATTGATTCCAAGCACTCAAACACGTTTCTTGATACCTCCTGAATCGATCCAGACCCTCACATTGCTCAAAACCATCAAGAATCAAAGAATCCCAATTCGGTTTGTTCATACATATTTCAAAATCGATTTCTCATATTCATGCATTTTTAACACAATTTGTTGTTGTTTTTGTGATTAGTGAGAAGTTTGCAAGCGATCTGGGCAGGTTAATTGTATTTCTATGGCCGGAAACACGATATGCCATGATTAGGGTTCTTGACCACGAATTAGGGTTTCCTTAAAACGGAAAAATTGGACCTCGAGACCATTACCATTGCATTCGGAATGATGTTTCCAATCGATCCATGGTCTTAGAATTCATTTATATTATCTGTATGTGATTTTTGATTTAGCCAGGGCCATAGCGTCGAGCCAAGGCTGACGCAGGATTTTCAAAAATTCAAATTGAGGAAGACGAAGCTTGGCGCGTGATGGAGGCAGTCAGGGAGTGACGCGTGTTTACATTCCACTCGCTCCGATTTCCAAATAGTTGGACACGCTGGCTCAGTTGGTTAAGGCGCTCACTATGCAAAGATACTCCTCAAGGTCTCCAGTTCGAATCCTGGCAAGACCATTGTTTTTTTACTCTTTTACAAACTTCACACTTTTTATTATTTTCATATTTAATATTTTCATGCATTTTTAATTCTTTTCACAATTTTTTTCTCATGCATTAAAAATCATCAAAAAATATTTTTCTTTTTGTATTATTTCCAGAAAATGTTTATTTAATTTCTAAAAGTAAAAAAATATAATTTTGCATGCATATTTAATTTTATTCATAATTTATCATTTAAATCACTTTAAATTAGTTTTTAATTATTAAATTGTCTCCAAAAAATCCCAAAAAATTATCTTAGCATATTAATGTTATTTCCAGCATGAAATATTTTTCTCACCTAAAAATTTGCATTTTTACTAACATTTTCCTCTTATTCGATTTCTCTCGTATTTTCCGATTTCTCATCCTTTCACAGGTTATCCTGTTTCGGACGATTTCTTTTATCGTTTTCATTTTTTTCAATAATGTAATTGCTTATGGGATGTAATAGTTTTAATTAGGGCTATTATTTTCCGCAAGTTTAAATTATGTAACTGCCCCAAAGCCATGTAATAGCGTAGGATTTATCTTTCCGCACTTTACATTCCCGCATTTTAATTTCCGCACCCTATAAACTGCTAGTAATTAGGCGTGTATGGCAAGATAAAATTGAACATAGCCCACTAATTTTCAAGAAAACATATACCTGAAATCAACACATTCTTTCACACATGCACCCCTTAGGGTAATTCTCTCTCGTTGCCTTTACGAATACAAATGGTCATGTCCCTCGAACGTAGAGGTATTCTAGCACCGTTGCCTTCAAAACAAATCATCATAGTCCCTTCGATACAAAGATCATAGACCCACGATGCCGCCTACGAATACATGATCTTGACCCTCGATTGTCGCCTACGAAAAATGATGATAGTCCCTTCGAATGTGCTAGGATACTTCCTACAAGTTGCTTTCTATGACCATACGATGTCCCTTCGAATGTCCCTCTCACATCCAACGAATGGGGTTACCTACCAACTAATGGTATGGATAGCACTATTCTAAAGGAACATAAAATAACGCGAAAACGACCAATTCTGAGTAGGTAATAAGACTTTTAGTTGCTTGCTCTATCAAAATACTTTTCACACCTTACACTTTTTGTCAAAGTTCAAACTCTTTTCAAAACCGAAACATTTCCGAACACTTTGTATACATTCCTACATGAATCATTACAAAGTCAAAGTGAAATGCCTTGTCAAAACATTTTTGTCAAACACACAGAAAGCACAATTTTAAAGTGATCTAAGAGCAACTAAGAGCCCGTAGATAACTACGGATGAAAAGGGGTGCTAATACCTTCCCTTTTCATAACCTTCTCCCTTACTCAGAATCTAACGAAGGTCTTTTCTGTACTTTTACTTTCCCTTAATTGGATAAAAATAAAAGTCGGTGGCGACTCTTGCTATCCGCACATTTGCAATACAAAAAACCTCAAAGTCAGTTCACCGTGTTACACCAGTGAAGAAGTCAATAATTCAGAGAACTAATGACAATGTCCCTGATGCTCCTACTCATAACATCTAATTCCATTCCATCAAGTTTACTGCAAGATGGAAATACATATATCAGAGGAGACCTGCTTTAGAAAGGGAGTTAGGAAAGGATGCATTGGCTTTCAAGGATGTTATGAAATTGATTTCTGAAGCAGGGATGATGAAGACAATAACAAAGTTATCAAAGTGTTATGAAACCCTGGTCAAGGAATTCATAGTTAACATCCCTAAAGACTGTGATGACAAGAAAAGCCAAGAATTTCAGAAGGTATTTGTCAGAGGAAAGTGTGTAAAGTTCTCACCTTCCATCATCAATTAGTATCTAGGAAGAAGTGAGAAGGAAGAGGGTGAGCTTGAGGTCACTGATGATAAACTATGCAGGACTATCACTGCAAATCAAGTCAAGACCTGACCTATGAAGGAAAAGTTGTCTGCTGGAAAACTAAGTGTGAAATATGCTATTCTACATAGAATAGGTTCAGCAAACTGGGTGCCAACAAATCACACCTCAACTATCTCAGTAGGATTGGGAAAGTTCATTTATGCATTTGGGATGAAGATACCATTTGACTATGGTAGTTATATTTTTGATCAGACTCTGAAGCATGCTGACACTTGTGCAACAAAGCTTCCCATAGCTTTCCCCGCTCTCATAAGTGGAATTGTTCTTCATCAACATCCTAGAATTCTATCTACCTTGGATACTGCATGTAAAAGAGCCACCCCATTGTCTCTCCATCAAAAGCTGTATGCAAGAGCACATGTCCCAGGCATTGTCTCAACATCTGTCAATGCTGAAAAGACCACTGCTGGTAAGGGTGATTTAATTGCTGACCTTATTGAGACTTGTAGAGAACTGGATGAGGTCATACGCGTTAATACTGCAAGGAAGTTGAAACTTGAAGAGACCATCCTAGCTCTGAAGAAGAATGCTGCTACAAGTGTTGCTGAAGAGGCACTAGAAGAAGAAGAAGCAAACAACTCAGCAATTCAAAGCTCTTCTGAAGCTGGCTCAGGAGAAGAAGGAAGTGGAGGAAGTGGAGAATTTGCAAGTTCTGCAGAACAATGACTGTGCTTGAAGACATTGATTGTGTTTCCATATGTCATTTGTTTATCCCCTCTATTATGTAATTTTAGAACTTAAGTGCATAACATTTTTCTTAGTTTTGGGCTGTACTTAACAATAGCTATTAGTGACTTAGTTGAATCTAGTATTTATTTATGTCATTCTCCTTGAATTTTTCTTAGTGGTTTGGCCAATTATGGCTAAAAAGGGGGAGAATGTGTGTGCTTTGAGGGGGAGCAACTGTGAATTGTTGCAACTGTGAGAATTTATGAGTGTTTATGAGTGTGTTGTGTTTGTGTTTTTTTTGTGATTCCACTTGTGTGCAGCTGATGTGATGACTATGCTAAGGGGGAGCTGCTGCTATATGTTAGTTGTGTTTTTGCTGCTGATGTGTCAATTGTGATTTGCTGCTGATGTATGATGTGGTTTATGTGCTTATTATGTTGAGAAGAAGCTTATGTGTTAATTCTTGATTATGTATCACTGAAGATACTATGTGTTTCCACAAATAGGAGAAGCTGTTGTGTAGGGGGAGAAATTTTTATTTGTCAATTGTGCCTCTGTGTGTGCTATGTGCAGGGAGAGTAAAATGCTACATCTGTGAATGTTCTAACTGATGTTTGAACATATGTGTTACTTATCCGTTGCTATCTCTATTTTGTTTGCGATGCTACTTTTAGCGTGCTGCTCTGATATGTGCACTTAAATGCCTATGTTAATTGTGATGCTATTTTTAATTGTATGGCTTGCACCCCGCATAATGTTTTAACCAAAATTTGCCAAATGGGGAGTTTTTTAGTCCTATGGATTGACAACAATTTCGGTAAAACATTCTGCTCAGAAAATGTCTTGAAATTTACTGAATATGCAGATGTCACAACAGATGTCCTGACATGTGAAACTGACAGAAGTGCAGAATTTTTAGGAAGTCAGTTTGTTTGTTATTTGTATGCTTCGACTAAGGAAGCTTGAGAACGCCTTCAGCAATATATTTGGAGATTTAATATCCCGCTTTCAAGCAGAGAAGACAGGTGGCACTGAAGACTTGTGAGTAAAGCAACCATAGTTGATGTTACTCTATTTAAGGGTTACAAACCTTGTTTTGCAGTTTGGCCGTTCCAGATTTAGAAGTCTAGTTTTTTAATTGTTGGTTGTTCATTCTTTTGGTTGTTAATTATTCATTGTGAGCCTCTTGAGTATTTCTACTTGAGTAGGACATTTTTGAGTTGTAGGTTTTCAATCACCATAAGCTTTGAAGCGAGTGTGATTGTGTGTCTTTGAAGAGTGTCTTCAGTTTTAGTTTTGTTGAGTGTCACGGTGTGTGATACTGAGGGAGTGAGCGGAGGTTCTCATATCTAAGTGTGATATCTTAGGTAGAAGGGTCATTGGGTAGTTTGATTAAGTCAGGAGGTGTAAACAGGGAAGGTTTAGCTTCAAATTAATACTGCTGATAGTGAACTTCATCCCTGGCTTGGAAGCCCCCAGACATAGGTTGGTTAGAACCGAACTGGGTTAACAACTCTTTGTGTTTTTATTCTTTATGCACTTTTAAATTCTATTCTGTTCAGCTGTGTTCATAGCAGATATTAGTGTCGTGACATTACCTTCGACATCTCATATATGATACCAGAATTTCACCTTTGGAATCCCTTTTGGTCTTAAAATTCCTTTTGCAGCCAATAGATTTCACACCTTCAGGTAAAAGGAAAAGTTCTCAAACTTTATTATCTTGCATAGATTTATACTCTTCATTTATTGCTTCAATCTACTTTTCTAAATTAGGATCTCCTAGGGCTTGGCAAAAATTAATTGAATCATTTTCCATCATGCCAACATTTTCCTCACGCTCTTGCAGAAATACAACATAGTCATCGATATATCATTTCTTCTTTCTCTTGTGGATATTCGTAATGGCATTGGTTCTTGAAACACTGGTTCTTGAGGTGTTGGTTCTTGAGGTGCTTGTTCTTGAGGATCTCGAGTTTGTACTTTAGTATCAACAAATATACCTTGAATGGGAGTTTGAATGTCAATGTTTTGAAGACATTCTGAATTTGCTTCGTCAGAGGCAAATGAATCAATGGGTTACAAAATTTAAATTGATTCTTCCTCAAAATCCAACTCTTTACATTTATTTCTCCCCCCAAACTCAATATCCTCAAAATTATGGTAGTTCCTGTATCAAAAATTGTCTTTAATTTGGGATCATAAAACTTATAGCCCCTGGATCGTTCACAATAACCAATGAAGTAGCTAATCACTGTTCGAGGATCTAATTTCTTTTTATTCGGCCTATAAGGTCTGGCTCCGGCCGGACATCCCCATATATGGAAGTGATTTAGACCAGGCTTTTTTCCTGTCCAAAGCTCATAAGGTGTTTTGGCGAATGCTTTAGTTAGTACTCTGTTCAAAATATAAGCTGCAATATTTTGTGCCTCTCCCCAAAGTGACTATGTTAAAGTATAATGCCATATCATGCTTCTTACCATATCCTTAAGAGTTCGGTTTCATCTTTCAGATACACCATTCATGTTAGGTGAACCTGAAATGGTATATTATGGAACGATCCCACACTCCTCTAGGTACTTGGAGAATGGACCAAGACATTGTTCTCCTGAACCATCTTATCTACCATAGTATTCACCACCACAGTCAGATCTAACACACTTGATTATTTTGTTGAGTTGATTCTCAACTTCGGCCTTAAATGACTTAAAAACGTCCAAAGATTGAGACTTTTCATGTATAAGAAACAGATATGCATATCTTGAGTAATCGTCTATGAATGATATAAAGTATTGTTGGCCATTCCATAACGGTGTTGGAAAAGGCCCACAAATGTCTATATGTATCAAGTCCAAGACATTTGTAGCTCTATATGTACCTAATTTCTTATTTTTGGACTATTTTCCTTTAATGCACTCAACACAAACATTAAAGTCTGTGAAGTCAATAGAATCTAGGATCCCATTAGACACAAGTCGCTCAACTATATTTTTAGAGATGAGATCTAGGCGCTTGTGCCATAGTGCTCCTGAATTTATGTTTTTGATTTTACGCACAGTACCAGGTGATTCCACATTCAAGGTTTCATTATAAGAAGCATAAGTATCAAATAAATATAGACTATCATATGCAATAAGAGTCCCAGATCAGAAAAATTTGAATTAATAGATAAACTAAGTTTATTATTTCCAAATGAACAATGATAACCAAATTTGTCCAATGAAGAAACAAAAACTAAATTTCGTCTAAAATACGGTACAACAAAAGTATCCATTAAATCCAAATAATAATAAGTACTTAATAACAACCTAAAATTCCCTATTGCCTATACTTCTACCAAATTTATATCTCCCACACAAATGCATCTTTAAACATAATTTGGCTTTCGATAACTCAGACAACCCTGCATTGAAACACTAATGTTAGTAGTAGCGCCAGAGTCTATCTACCCTGTGTTTCTTGGAACTGAAGTTAAATTTACCTCATAACAGACCCAAGTAAGAAACATACATTTCTTTGCATGCCATGCTTGATACTTGACACATTCCTTCTTTGCATGTCCAGTCATTTTACAATAGAAACAGTCATTACCTTTATTTTGCTTCTTTTGTATCAGACCATCACCAACTTCATTCTTTATATCCTTATATTTCTTCCTTTTCCCCTTGTTTTTAGAGGTACTTGCCAAATGAGAACTTTCTGTCCTATCATGTTTCATCCTCTCTTCTTCTTGCACACAATATGAAATGAGCTCGTTAAGATACCACTTCTCTTATTGATAATTATATAACTTATCTTAAATTAACCAAATTGTGCAGGAAGAGATATTAACGCAAAATGCACGAGTAAGTCATCCAACAACTCAAGTTTTAGTGCCTTAAGTTTGGAAGCAATGTTAGACATTTCCATAATATACTCTCTTATGTTTCCTTTGCCTTTATACTTTATAGAAATCAAGCTTTGAAGGAGCGTACTTGTTTATGCCTGATCACTTTTAGCAAAGCACTTTTCAATTTTAGCAAGGAAGTCTTTGGCATTTGTTATTTCTTCAGATATAGTACCCCTAAATGCCCCTGGAATGCCGCACTTTATGATCATAAGACTCATGCGATTGGACCAGTCTCACTTCTCATGATTTTTCTTATCCTTAGGAGTAATGGAGTCTGTAGGAGAAGGGGGCT
This sequence comes from Vicia sativa, assembly GCA_021764765.1. Lineage (NCBI taxonomy): Eukaryota > Viridiplantae > Streptophyta > Magnoliopsida > Fabales > Fabaceae > Vicia > Vicia sativa. The sequence continues at coordinate 238,216,265 of CM038794.1, read as the reverse complement.
GCTCCATCGTTAATGCAAGGTCAATATCCATACAACCAAGAACAATTACAATGTTCTTCTTCCCATCTTTAAAGTTTGCATCATTAAGAACCAAAATTGAATTCATATTAGCATATATAGTAGCAATATTAACGGTAAATAAAATAATATATATACACTCACATGATTTATCACAAATAAACTCAAATAATATATATTCAAATAATGTCATAATTAATTTCAATATATCTAGTGCAACATTAATATAAATGTCTTTGGACAATAATATTAATTGATATTGATACTCTAATTGTAATTTTAGACAATAATATATATCAAATAATAAAATTATCTTTGGATTAATTTATTATTCGCATCTAAAATCTTATAATCATCATATATTTATATAACTTTTGTCAAATATTAACATTTTGGAAAAATTAAGACTCGCATATATGAACATACACACTAACATTCAACATTTTTATGATCAAATCCATAAGAGAATGGTCACTTTGGTGATTTCTAGTCTCAATATAATCTTAAAATGTCAAATAATTATATAAAATACAAATCATAACCAATAATTTGAACATAAAAAATTATCAAATTCAATAGATAAAATAATTGTGGCCTTACAATCCATCATAACATGTCGGTGTCTTAACTTTATCACCAAAGAAAGAAAAATTTGCAAGGAATTTTTTTGTTGCAATTATCATAACTGTGATGCTATTTTAATTTGTCTAGAATTGCTTACAAAGTACAAACAGATAATACATTATGTTTGCATGCATTACCCTTAAGGAATTAAAGGTTCTTTAGGAAGGAATTAAAGATGAAATTATATGATTAATCAATTTTAATCGGAAAAAAACATAAAAGAAAATTCATCAATTATTTCAATCAAAACCGAATTGTTTGCTACATATAATGAATTTCTAATTTTATTAATTATCAAACTTCACACGTGAATCAAGTATGAGTAATTCTGATACCACGTGTTAGTATTTCATATAATTAATATTTATATTAATTCATACTCAATTCAAGATGAAATAGAAAGTGGAAACTTAACTTTAGAATCCCCATAATTTTAACGAGAAGATGATGATTTTGATAGAGAAATGACATTCCAATTATAGATTCTTTAATTATTTAGTTCATCTTCCAATGGAATAATGAGAATAAATATTCTATGATATTTTCTTGTGTATATAATTGGAGACCATAATTTTTTATTTATAAGAATTTTATACCCTTTCATAAAGAGTCATATTTACTTAAGTTTAAAATCTCATGCCCTTTAATAAAAGGTCATGATTATTCGAGTTTTCTTATTTCAATTTTACCAATCACTAAATAGAAATAAGACTTTTGATATCTATACAATATTTTTCATGAAAATTATATTCTTAACCATAATCCTTATATTGAATAGATCACTTTAATTTGACTAATTAAATAATTTTTCTAACATATTAATTTAATACATGTATGACCCAAAAATTCTAATAGTATGATCACGTTACTAATCAAACAAGTACATCATAAACATATATGCATTGAAATAAAAGATCACACAACTAACCACTTTCAATTAGTTAATAAAGCTCCACTTTACACTATCTTCACCTTCACGTGGAAGCAATAAATTACTTGGATATCCTCTAAAATGTTCCTACAAATTAGAGAGTACAAATACTAAATATCTCTGCATGAGAAAGATAACTTTATGATGCCATTAAATATTTGTAGTGAATCAATCTTAAGTATCAGACGAGGTGCTCAAGTAAATTAACTAGAGGAAAATCAAAATAACTTACAGTTAAATTCCGTGGCCTTTCTGATGACTCCATACATAAAAAATCAAATATAACAAGGCTGCATTGAATGCCTGATATTACTTGCCCACAGACTAAAAATATAGGCTCATAATGCAATCTCTAATAAGAAGTCAATTAATATGACCAAATTGGTTCAGATAGCACTATTCTATAATAAATTGATACGGTTATATGCAATTTACAAAATGAAACATTTACCTGCAGTTTAAAAAATGAAACAATCGTGAATCTGTAATTTAGTATGATTTTCAAATGATTTAAGTGCACTTGGAGTTTTGGAGGTAGAAGAGAAGTCATCATCAATTTGCTACAGTTTATGGGAAAACTTTCAATTATATGAAGTGTGATATAAATATGCTTAGTGTGATACAAATAAATGAAATTAGACCTGTAGCCCTAAGGAACCAGGTTCATGCCTGGATGTGCTAAAAACTTTTAGTTGTTTTTTAGATGTCATATAAAAAAATTAAATTAAATAATAACAAATAATAAATAAATAAATAATAAAAATTTCATGTGAATATAAAAAATAATCAAAAAATAAAAAATGTCACGTCAAATGTCACATAAAAAAAGTTATGGTGGAATAGTAAATTAGGGTCTATGGTGAGAGGATTTATTTTATTAAAGGGAATCACACAAAAAATATTTAACTGGAGCAAAATCAAAATTCGCTACATTAGTGGAGAATGATATATTTACCATTCAATTTATTATTAATACAAAATTTAACAATACTTAATTTATTTATTTGTAAAAGATAATTTACTAATATTCATAGATAAATTATATATGTAATTAATTATATAATAATTTTTTTAATATTCCTATAAAATATAAGTATTACTATTATAGTTAAAAATGAATAAAAACCAGTAATTTATATTAGTTTTTGATGTGTTTATATCATCATAACTAAATATAAATAGAAAAGAAAAATTAAAGAACTTGAGAATGATATAGATAATATTAATTAGAGGTTATAATTAAAAAATAAGTATTATAGATAAATTGAAAAATAAAATTGAAAATTAATTTAGAATAACTTTTTTAACTTAATTTAATTTAAATTTGTATACTCATGAAATTGAAATTATTAAGGAGATTTCTTATTAATTTTCAAGGGTCTCGCTAACCCGGTGCTTTCAGAGCACTTAATAACGAGAATTAAATATAAGGATTATTAAATGGTAGTTTATTTTAAGGGTGTAATCGGATTTAGATTGATTTTTGGTCAAAAAAGGTTTGAGCTGATGTCGGTTTGGTTTGGTTTGTTTTTTAATATTTTTTTATAAAAATGGAACCGAATCAAACTAACCAATTTGATTCGGTTTAGTTTGGTTCGGTTAATCGGTTTACAATATTTTTTCAAATATTATATTTATCAATGTATTCTCAAATTTTAGATGTTTTGGTGTTTTTTATGCTATTATTTTTTAAAATAATATATTTCATGCAATTTATTATATGTTATATTTTTTCAAAAAAATTACAAGTTGCTCTTAATTCACATGAAACAATGACATGATTTTCATTACATCATAAAATAAGTTCACTATCAAATATAAAATTACCACTTGACATCGGAATGTTGAAAATAGATTTGAAAGCTTAACAAATAAAACAAAACATAACACACATCAAAATTATTTTGTCAAAAGACTAGAAGAAATTTCGTTGAAGAAGAAGAAACAAAAAAGATAAAAGAAAATATGAAAATTAACGAAGAAAATTTTAACACGAAGAAGTCGATCATAACATATAAGAATGACAATAGTGAAAGCAACAATGATTATGAGCGGCGAGAGCAATAGTTCATTGTAAACAAGTTTTTTTATGACTTATAGTTTCTACTTTCCATGTTTTAGAGTTTGATTCTAGATGTGTGTTTTGTTGAAATGAATTACGTGTAAAAAAGATGGAGAATGATTAGACCGATAAAAATTAAGCTTGATGATGGATATAATAAAAGATTTTGAGCTTAATTATTTCCATTGGTTCGGTTCATCGGTTTGGAGATTTTTAGAAATTAAAACCGAGAATCGAACCAAACCACATCGGTTTTTATTAGTTTAGTTCGGTTTTAGAATCAAACCAGAAACAATCGATTTTATTTCGATTCGGTTTGAATTTTCGGTTTAATTGGATTTTTCTGATCTCCTTGCACCCCTAGTTTATTCTATTTATATTGTTTTGAAAAAAGTGATAATTCAATATTAAATGGTCATTGGATATTTAAGGGTGACATCATCTTCATATTTGAGACCTTTTGCACTTTTTTTAACATTATATCAAACTCTTCTTTTTGTTTAATATCATCAATTGTTATATCAACCTGAAAATAATTTAAAGTTTTTAATACAGAATTTCAGAAATAATAAGTATTAATATAGTTGAAAATACGTTATACCAGCTTTGCAAAGTCAGATAAATTTGTGTGAGAATTAATGAATCTCTTAATGAATGCGTTAATACTCTTTGATATTTATGTGGTTGTCATTCAACCAAATAAATATTCACGAAAATAAGCGAGTGTCCAATATTTTTTAATCTCGTACAATCATTTCACATGTTTATTTGTCTGCAAGTTATACTTAGAAACAATTTCTGGTCATTGATGCTCAAATTCTTCACATGTGTCCAACTTATACAATCCATAAAAACAAGTGTATAAGAATATTGAAACTTTGAGCAACTCTTTTTCACAATACTTTATAAGATCCATAGCATCACTTCCTTCAACTTTTTAATGGCTTTCAAAAAAATATTGCGAATGTCTTTTTCAATAAAGGGAAGATATCCATGCTTCATAATTTTCTCTAACTCTAAGACACATATTATTTGTCTGACTGAAAGTCCACCTTCTTTTAAAAAGAAAATGCGATTATAATCATTTTCTAAGATAGTTCGATAACATGGTAAAAACTACACCTCTGATTGGGTTATTAGACAATGATTATGTTCAACAACAAACGTTGTAACTCACCACTCACTTGGAAATATATCTTGAAACTTTTGTAGTTTAATTCATAAATGAGCTTTACATTCACACTTTACTGATTCTCTTCTTCTCTGTTGTTTTGACAGATCTATGTCTTTTAAGGAAATTCTATCTTCATGATGACAAAAAAATCACGTCGACCGATAATTCCATCTTTTTTCTTTATGAATCTACATTTTTTGAATTGAGAACCAATGATGATATGCATATCTCTGGTAAAAACACAAAAGTCTCTTCTTGACCAAGAAAAATTTAACCAATAAAAGGTATCATATTTATCTCATCACAAACTCCATCTTTATCAAATTCTTCTGAAAAATTATTTATCACAATATTCTGATTCGAAGGTATAAGATTTTCATTTGTAAAAGTTCCATTTTTTCAACTTCTAACATGTCTTTCTCCATGTATTATGATCAAAATGGTTAGCAATTGTTTCTGAATAATCATTATAAAAAAAAAAAAAATTCCTATTGGACATTCATTCAAATTAAAATTTGACTTAAATGAAGTTTTGATCTTCATATTTTAATTTTTTTTAAAACTTCTAGTTCTCCTTTAAAAAAAATCAGCTTTTTGGTCTATCTATTCAATATTTTTTAGGACTTCTTTAGTCCTCCTATAGATTTGATTAGTTGGCACCTTTTTATGATGTGGCATTGACTTAGCAAAGCCTATGTGGCACCACATCATACACATTTTCCATGTCATATATTTAAAAATAAAAAATTGATTTCATAATATTGTTTAATAGTTAAATAAATTAGTAAATTTAAAAATAAAATAAAAATAAAAATGACTCTTTTTATATTTTGAAAGAATAATTATATTATTTTGAATAATTATGTTATCCAAACTAATTAATTTTTTTAATAATATAATCAATGCATATTTTGATTCCAACTAATATGCGTCCATATTCTTTGCAAATACACCGCATTCAATTTGAATGTTATTACAAATACATCTTTTCGTTACCAATGCAACTTTTCTTTCCTCTTATTCTTTCTTCTCTCTTCCTTTTCCCTTCTTCTCTCTTCCACTTCCTCTCCATTCATCTTCTTTCTTCTCTCTTTATTTTTTTCAACAAAAATGATACTTTTATCATTCTTTGCTTAGATCTTCGAAACAATGACGATTATGTTAATGTTGATATTTTTTGTTGTTGCAGGTTTCGATAAATTAGACCTGAAATCGAATATTGGAATATTGAAGAACCCAACCTTGCTATTGACGAAGAGACTCAAAGGTCTTCAAGTTCAGTTCCCTAATCCTCTTTTGTCATATTCCATTGTCGAGAAAAAGATAACTATCAATATTAGTAATTTAGGGTTTGGTGTGGATTTATGATTCTGGAGTTTAAGTCGACAATGATTTATTTTGTGATCTCCTCACACGTTGGTGTTTGTTGTGTTTCTCTCTTATTTTTATTTATACTGATGGAGTTCACTCTGTTTGTGGAGATTTAAATAAGGCGTTGTGGAAGTTATTTGATTACAAAGTCGAAGATCCTCTTGTCCCTTGGATACAATGAGTATCCCTTAACTATTATTAGATGCATCTTAATTTTCCAAACAAATTTTAATTTAAGGTTCATTTTAGAATATTGTTAATTTAAGAGATTGGATTTGATATGATTCTAAAAATTTAGTACTTAATTAGATATTGTATTAAAGCAAAAAAAATGAAATTTGAATTTTATTTATAATTTTTTGTTTATATATGAGGTACATTTATTTTTGCTATTACCTTAAATCGACAGAATGAGGAATTAGAATTGCAATACCAGGAAGTGTCTATGCCTTTTATCCCTTCCCCAGATGAGGCAAGTAACACAAATTTTATTCACTTAAAAAGGCCAAATGCTGGTTTGAAATTTGGACTAATAGATTTTGCTTTCTGTTATATCTTGTAACAATGGAAAAGTTACAAGAGCAACGTCTTATTGATCTTCGTCTTCCAAGATAAGATTTGTTATCATGATGCAATAGTTTTATATATTGTTTATTTTTCTATGTCGTATTTACAAATTTGATTGCTTCAGGACTTTCTAGAACAAAATTGCTACATCTGAATACATTCCTTGGCCAATAGAGATATGGTTCTGAAATCCTTTGCTTTCATTATTTTGTAAATTATCATCTAAACTTATTTTAAATGTGAGTGCAATTTGAGATTCTAGTTTAGATCAAAGAGAAAGTTGTCAACTAGAGATGTATGCATGTGTTATACCCCAAAATTTTCCATCCTATTGTTTTATGCATCTCCATACTCAAGAATTCCTCATGGGTTGATCAGACAAACCCTCTTCTAAACAATCAATTCACAACTAGGGTTTTATTTCTCTCAAGTCAAAAATGGTTTCTATTGTCTCAAGTGAGCATCATGCCTCCTTATATGTTTCAAAATATCACCATGTCAAGTTTCAAGCCTCATAGCCTAAGTTTTCTCAGTTAATTGCTCAGATGGTTGAAAATAAGTGGTATTGGACAAAAAGTCAATTATGGTCAACCTACAGTAAAACTTCATCATTTTTTGTCAACATAAATATTTTGAAGTCTCATGCATCATTTGATCAAGGGTTGATCATGGTTCATCAAGAAAATTCAAAGAATGATCAAAAGTTAAAAGTTTCTAAATTAGGGTTTCTTAAGGGAAAGTCAATAGAACTTGACCAAGCATAACTTTCACATACTTCATCAAAAATTTTTCCACCAAAGCTCATTTTAAAGGGATTTCAATTATCTACAACTTTGTGTTTCACAAGGTTTGCCCAAAAATGCTTCATTTGAGAGATATGGGTCAAGACATTATAGGTCCTTTCAAAAGTCAACAAAAAGTCATTTTTCCCAAAGAAGTGTACATGAGCATGGAAACTTCAATAAAGATGAAACTAAAAGGAGCTCTTAGAGTACATCTTAAGCTTTCTAAAAAGTCCAAGATCACTCTCAAATGATAAAAATTGAGCATGGAAATTTTGAAGAAATGCATGAAAGAAATGTTGATCAAACTTGAAATTTTTCCAAATGGGCCTATGTTTCTTTAATCTAAACTTGTTTCTAACATTGCCAAGAACTTCTAAGCCCATCTACACGCCATGGCCTTATTTATTTATTTATTTATTTATTTTTGAATTAATTTATTTTAATTCAATTTTAATTAAAATAAAATATGAAATTAAATAAGATAAGTGCAAGGTTGTAAATCTAAGTTTCTTGTGGTCCAAGCAACTCATACCAAGCTGGCAATTTCGAAAATATTTGATTGACAAGAGATTGGAGTGATTGAAGATCAAAAATAGAAAGATTTGGTGTTGATTTCTAATCAAATATTTTTGCATTCAAATCTTGATTTCTGATCAAATTTGTTGACATAAATTCATCTCTTATATGTATACAAGGATGCCAGATGCCAAAGACACGAATTCTCTGCCTCAAGAACCCTAACCAAGGTACAAAAATCCGTGACTTTCAAGAAACTTGCAGGCTAAGAATTCAGTCGATTCAAGCCATTCCAAGATTTCCAATCGATTCCTGGGTGCTCTCTGAATTGTTCCAGACCCTCACAATCGACCAAAGCATCTAGAACACCAAGAACGTGATCACGGTTTACCTCATATTTTTGAATTTCGATTTCTTACATACATGCATATTTAATTGAATTTAACCATATATTTGTGTTTGTGATGAAGTTTCGATGCTTTCTGCATAGTTTCATTGAAGTTTAATTGCAGGATAAAGGTTTCACCATTGCTAGGGTTTTAAGCTTCAGATTAGGGCTTTACATTTCAGCCAAAATTAGACAAAACCAAGGGCACCGTCAGAATCAAGAGACAACTTCCAGTTGTCCTATGTCTTTGAATCTGATTTATCATTCGTATTTTGAATTTTTGAACTGTGCAGCGATTTAGTGACGAAAAAGCACTGTCGGTATAGCCTTATCGGTGGAAAAGTCGTGGGTAAAATTCCCAGAAAATTTGAATTTTGGGACGATGGTAAACAGTGCAGGCAAGCAACTCAGATGGCAAGTGGCACACCCTGGTAACCCTAGGGTCTTGGGTTCGAAACCAGCCTCTCTCACTTATTTTTTGGCATTTTTTCCACTAACCCTTATTTTCTTCTATTTTTCTTATTTTTCATATTTATTTTCTTAATTTAATTTTCTTTTCAAATATTTTTTTTAAATACAACAAAAAACCCCAAAAATATTTTTTCTTTTAGATTTAGATTTTAAAAATACTTATTTAATTTTTGACACCAAAAATATTTATTTTTCCCTTTTATTTTAATTAATTGCTTAATTAACCATAAAATTAACTTTAATTTATTTTCTTAATTAAAATCAACTCCAAAAATTCACAAAAAATATTTTTCTTTATTAAATTAGGATTTTTCTACTAACCTCAAACTCTTTTTACTAACCTGAAAACTTTTTCTAACATTATCTCCTTTATTCCGATTTAATCCTTGTCTTGATATTTTTTTCCGATTATTGTAACTGCTTCCAAGTTATAATAGTTAGGTTTAAATTTCTCGCACATTTTTCATTATTATGTATCTGCTCACAGGATGTAATAGCTTAATTAAGGCTTATTTTCCACATTTACTTTCTGCACCTCCTATTATATATCTGCCCCAAAGCCTTGTAATAACGTATGGTTTATTTTTCGCATTTACGTTTTGCACTTTTACTTTTCGCACTCTATAACTATATATATTCCTAACTGCTTAGATGTATGGCTAATAGGATTGTATGGCAAGACTAATCAATCAATCTTAGAATAACCTAACTTCAAGATAACATATATGAATTGAACAGACTTTGCACACTTGCACCCTTAGGGTATCCTCTCTTGTTGCCTTCGGATAAAAATGTTCACGTCCCTCGAACGTAGGGGTACCATTAGCAAAGTACCTCAGAAAAATTATCACAAAGATCATAGTCCCTCGATGACCCTCGATGTTTCCTACGAATATATGATCTTGTCCCTCGGTTGTTTCCTACGAATAAGTGATGATCATCCCTTTGAATTGCTAAGGTATCCTTACAATGTTGCCTTCAATGACCATACGATGACCCTATGCCCGTCCCTTCACATCCAACGGATAGGGCTACCTACTAACTAATGATATGGATAGCACTATCCTAAAGGAGAAGGAAAATAACAAGAACGACCTTTCTGAGTAGGTAATAAAACTCTAAATTGCTGGCTCCAATCAAAATAAATACTTTTCACACCTCACACTCTTTTCAAAATTACTTTCCAAAATACTTTATATACATTCATACGAGAATCATTACAAAGTTAAACTTTCGAAATATTTTCATTCTTGAGGACTGATACAAGAATCATTACGAAGTCAAAGCAAACTACTTCTTTTCAAATCATACACACACACACAAAGTGAGTTTAAAAAAAAAAAGAGCTAAAGCAATTAAGAGCCCGTAGATAACTACAAATAAAAAGGATGCTAATACTTTCCCTTTTCATAATTACCTCCCGTACTCAGAATCTATCAAAGGTCTTTCCTGTTATTTTCACCTTTCCTTTATTGGATAAAAGAAAAGTCGGTGGAGACTCTTGCTAACCGCAACATTTGTGATAAAACGCAAAACAAACTAAGTCAGTTCTTTCACCGTGTTACAGAACTGGTTACTCTGTTGGGGACTACACCCAAAGAGAGGTTACCTTAGGGATATATATCACTTTTTATCGCTTTCTGTTTGCTTTGTATGCTTTACTTTTAAGGGTATGCTTGGGTATTATATTTGTGGGGGATCCTACACCAGGATCCAAGTTTCCTCAAGTAAGTAGCAATAGATTATCGTGACTGTCTGGCATAGACCGAAACGATTAAAATGATGGCCACGGTTAGTGTGACACTTTGGATGTCCTGATGTTCCTCATTTTCAATTGAGGAAATATTTGGCGTCTACGTGGTGTCATAAAAAACTAACTAAACTTTTAGAACCCTAAATGACCCATCTTAGCCATTAGAAGGTAGTGAGATAGTCGGCTTCAGTGCAGAATGAGGTTGGTTGATACTCGATGTTACGCTCATTGAGATTCAACTTTCGGGAGGTTTTGGTCGACCATTTGGTATCCGTACTAAAATAAATCCTGCGAGAAAGATCTGTAGTATGAGATTACTAGAACCCGATTACTATTGTAGGAGAGGTTGAACCAACTTAAAATTCGGTGAATATAGACACCTATACCTCATGCAAGCTTCAAACCTAGGGCTATTATGTGAATTTCTTGTGTGTGCTATTTAAACATGACATCATGACATCATGACATCATAACATCATAACATTTCTAACCATTTCAAGGACCTAGGGATTTACTTTTGCTTTGTGTTGTAGGGTTATGGCTTCCAGGAAAACTATCCGAATCAACTTTGTGGGAATATCTTCTCAACTCAAGGAGTTAGTCTCAAAAGTTCCCGATCACTCTCAGTTCATCAAGAGGCATGGTTATATACTCAACTTGGTTACTTCCGGTTTTGAAGAAGATATGATGAGCGTCGTATTTCAGTTCTTTGATCCGAAACATCAATGCTTTACTTTCCCATACTATTAGTTGGTACCTACAATGGAATAATTCTCCAAGCTAATTAGGATACGCATCCTTGATTAGATACCTTTCACCAGTCTAGAAAATGTTCCAAGGTCTGAAGACATTGCAGCAACTTTACATCTAAAGTGGTCATATGTCGAAGCTAATTGGGAAACGAGAAGTGGAGTTAAGGGTTTGCTTGCTAAATTTATGATACATAAGGCTCGAGAATTCTTGAAGGCTATGAGTTTCCATGCTTTCAAAGATGTTCTAGCTTTGTTAATCTATGGTTTGGTGCTATTCCCTAATCCAGATCAATTTATAGACGTGAACACCATCAAGATATTCCTCACTCACAATCCTGTGCCTAATTTGCTCGGAGATATTCTACATTCTCTTCACACTCGTACTATGAAAAGACAAGGAGCTCTTATGTGTTGCATACCGTTATTATCTAGGTGGTTTATTTCGCGCCTTCCCCGATCAGTAATGAAGAATGAACAAGGTCTGAAATGGTCTCAAAGGTTGATGTCACTCTCTCACTCAGATATTCATTAGTGTCTCTACTCTAAAAAAAACTTCACCTTTATTAACAGTCGTGGGGAATTCCCTAATGTGCTCTCCTTGGCATAAGGGGAGGTATAGCTTACAATCCTTCTCTAGCACTACGTCAGTTTGGTTATGCTCGAAGAGATGGTCCTCATGATATGCTTATCCAAGATATCGTATTTGACTACGACAACGATCTCCAAGGTTATCGTCAAATATTTGTGCACGCTTGGGGCATGGTGAAGAAGACTGATACTAAGACTTTGGGGCATAAAAATTCCATTCCTTGTGAATCTTACCTCAAATGGACACGAGCTTGTGCTCAAAATCTCATGATGCCATATGCTGCTATCTTATCAGTGGTTATGGAACCTGTTGCTGAAGGTGATGAGTCTTATACCATCATCCATCTAGACATGCCCACCGATTTTGAAAAATTGAAGAGATCTTGGATTCAACTTAAGGAAGAAAGAGACACATTTGAGGTTCAGTGCTATGCAAGGGAGAAAAAAGTATTGGAGTTTCCGAAGCTATTCCACGAGGAACAAAGCATTAACGTCTATCTCAACACAAAGAGGAAACGTCCATGGGAGGCTTAAGGCATTATGAGTCTTACTTTTTGAACTTTTATTTGTATTTACTAATTAAACTAATAAAAAGTTTGTTCTTGCTTGTTTACCAAATTTAAATTCCTAAGGTCCTTGAAAACATTGCATTTCATAACATTGCATATCATAGTATATCATTTCATAACAGGTACTCTGAAGACCGGTTTTCTCATTCTCTCGCTGTTTATTTCAGTAAAAATGGATCTCTAACAAACTGTCAAAGATCTCCAGGCTCAGAATTCTCAGTTCCAAGAAATGTTCACCAACTTGGCCCAAGGACAGAAAGATCTGAAAGAGCTCATCATCAAGAAGAAAAAGAAGAAGATTGCTGGTATTCTCAACATGGGGAAAAGGTTCGGAGGTCCGGTCAAGGTAGTCAGACAACTTGAACTCTCAGAAAAGAGCAGTGAAACTGAAGGAAGTGTCAAGGCCAATGAAGGAAGCCATCATGGGTCTCAAGAAGAAGAGGAAGAAGACTATATGAACGAGCATTATCCTCTTGACAACGAGAAGTATAAGAAACTCGAAGACCATCTGAATGCTGTGGAAAAGATGAAAATGCTAGGACTGAACTTCGATGACTTAAGCATGGTTCCTGGAGTGGGGATTCCCCGCAAGTTCAAAGTTCCTACTTTTGCTAAATATGATGGCGTTTCTTGTCCAAAGCTTCATCTGAAGTTCTATGTTCAGAAGATTCAACCACACATTGATGATAGAAAGTTGTGGATGCATTTTTTTCAAGAGAGTTTGTCTGTAGCACAGTTAGAGTGGTACTAGAGAATACTCACATCCATACTTGGAATTATTTGGCAGATGTTTTCTACAAACATTACCAGTACAATGCTGAATTGGCACCAAACCGTATGCAACTATAGATTATGTCTATGGGTCGTGATGAGAAGTTCAAAGAGTACGCTCAAAAATGGAGAGACCTAGCAGGCAGAGTCCAGCCACCCTTGTATAATAGAGAGCTAGTTGACATGTTCATGGGAACGCTGACAGGCCCGTTTGTAACACGGTAGGAGAACTGAATTGTTTGTTTTGTATTTTATCGCAAATGTTGCGGATAGCAAGAGTCGCCACCGACTTTTCTTTTATCCAATAAAGGAAAGGTGAAAAGAACAAGAAAGACCTTTGTTAGATTCTGAGTAAGGGAGGTAATTATAAAAAGGGAAGGTATTAGCGTCCTTCCCATCCATATTTATCTACAGACTCTTAATTGCGTAGCTCACTTTTGAAAATTTTCTTTCTGTGTTTGTGTGATTTGAAAAGTATTTAGCTTTTGACTTCGTAATGATTCTTGTATCAGTCCTCAAGAATGTATACGAAGTGCACAGAAATATTTGTTTGGAAAAATGTAACTTTGTAATGATTCTTGTTGGAATGTATACAAAGTGTTTTGTTTGAAAAGTTTTTGAAAAGAGTGTGAGGTGTGAAAAGTGATTTGTTTGATTGGAGCAAGCAATAGAGTCTTATTACCTACTCAGAAGGGGTCGTTTCTTGTTATCCTTCTCCTTTAGGACAACGCTATCCATACCATTAGTTAGTAGGTAACTCTATCCGTTGGATGTGAAGGGTCAATCGTATGGTCATAGAAGGCAACATGTAAGGATACCTTTAGCAATTCGAAGGGACGATTGTTCGCGTTAAAAAGTGACGCACTAGGGAATCGAATCTGAATTCGAATCTCTGCCTCAAAACGATTTACTCTTTTGATTTGTTTATAAAGATGCCGCGAGCATCAAGCTTTATTTTTTCCAACACAAGAAAAATGATTATGAAAAAGGGGAAAACTGCAATACCCTCAATTGATATGATATGCATTATGACTAGCGCAAACTAGATGCAACGCATTGGGGATATTCCAGGCAAGGGGGTTTGTTATATAAAGGGAATAGATATGGCACCCTAAATATATATAGTTATCTATAGCTTTATATATGAATATGTTTGATATGTTTGTGTGTTTTAAATTGCTATTTCTATTGATGGGAAAGTTTCTCCTTTGGATTTTAAGAAGGGAAGATTATGTGGGATCCTAGGTTTTGTTATTATTGTGCTCGCAAAGATCATTGGGATCTTCTGCATACATATCCCTTAATGGGAATCAGAGCATTTGTAGCTCGGATCTAAAGGGAGCTATGATTTGTTTGGTTTGAGGGAGAAAGAAATTTGCTCGGCAAGGATGAGACCTTGTGCCTACGTATTCTCAAAGGGATGTTGAGAAAGTCAGAGCAATCGTAATTCCCACTTATGTTAGTGGAAGCAACGGGATGTTATTAAGAGACAAAGACAAATGTCATCTTAATGAAAAATGTATCGAATCTATTTCATCACATACATTTTTGAAAGGTTGATTGATTGAATCTTTCATCGTAAGTTATAGGTGTTTTGCTTGAGTGTACAAGCGTTACCACTTACGAGTTAAGAAAGATGTTTGAAAAATGATTGAATCTTTTAATTGTAAGCATTGGGTGTTTTGCTTGAGTGTACAAGCGTTACCACTTACAGATTAAAAGATGTTTTTGTTTGAAAAAGTGTTTGAAAAATATTTGATTGTATGTGATGTGATAGATGAGATACTTCTTCCATAGAGTTGATAATTGTCTAAATCTCTTAGGAGAAATTGATTGGATTAGGGGGATGCTTTTAAGAAGTCCATGGGTCCTTGTATTGTAAGCCCAAGAGGAGGCATTCCGAGGGTCATCGAGGGTCCTTGTATGAAGCTCAAGCTATAGGGTATTGCTTTGTGGGTTTCACTGGAAACCATCCTCTTAGGATTCAAGAGTGATTTCACCGGAAATCATCCTCTTAGGGTTCTATCCTAGCTGGTGATTCTTTGTATTGGAAGCCCAATAGATTAAGAGAGTCTCTTTCTTGTTTGATGCCCAAGAGAAGGCTAAACTCAACGAGGAGTTCTTTTGCGAAGCCTGAGAAGGCTGTCATTATTGAACTCGATGACTTATATGAAGCCTAAGAGGAGGCTAACTAAGATGAATGAGTTATCTTGTATAAAGCCCAAGCGGAGGCTAAAGGGGAACCTAGTTGTTAAACTAGTTGTTATGTTATAAATGAACAGTTGTATAAACAAATGTATGATATGTATTCACAGGAGTTTATGAAGGAAATATAAACAAGTGTATAAAATTAGCGTTCAAAGCAAGTATAACTTGAATTTTTACAAGTTTGAATGTGTACAAGGGAATGAATATGTACACGAAGGGGTGTTTATGTACAAGGAAATGAGTATGTACATAGGAGGGTTGGGACTTACACCGTGAGGGAGGCCCATTGGTTTAAGAGGAGTTTCACCGGGAATGATTCTTCTCTTAATACCAATGGAATTGGTGTATAAACAAGCGAAAGAAAACAAACAAAAGAAGTTTGTTTATGCTTGGATGATGATTGAATATGTACAAAGAAATTTAATATGTACATAAAAGGATTGAGACTTACACCGTGAGGGAGGCCCATGATCGATTAAGAAATTTGAGGAAAAACTAGTTCGGTTTTATCTTCAAATCGAATCGATCATGGAAAAGAGGTGTGTAAGTTGGTTGAAATGTTTTGAAAAAGGTTTTGAAAATGATTTTGAAGAGTGAAGTATATTCACAAGAAGTTTTGAAAAGATTTGAGTTTGAAAGTTTGAAAGAAAACATTTTTGAAAAAGTACTTAAAAGTACTTAAAATGTCTCATTTTTTACTTAATAAAAATATAATCAAAAGAAAATATTTTTGGATTTTTTTTGACATAATCATAAAATAGATATATTAAATGACAAGTGTGCAAAAAATCATCTCAAAATGAGAAGTTTTGATTGGTTTTTGAAAACGTTGAAGTTTGATAAAAATATGAAGAAAACAAGTGGTAAAAAATTGATTTTGGTCCTAAGGAGGTTTGAACCCATGACCTTTGGTTTTGAATTGAAAAGTTTTACCACTGAGCCAAGTGTTAATCTTGTTATTTACATGTTTCCAATTAAATATATTTAAAAACAAGTCTTTGGAAATGTTTAAAAATGAAGGAAAGTGAAAAAAATGGCAAAATGGTCTCAGGGGGATTTGAACCCTGGACCATTAGGCAAGGCAAATCACATGAAAAGCTTGCTGGCAACCGCTAGGGCAATAATACATCCATTAATTTAAATGAAACCACAAATATATATTTTATGTTTAGCTTCAAAAATTGAATTTCAAAACTTCATCTTCTTCCTCTTTGCTGTAACCGTAAAAAAAAACCATGGCCATGAAAATTCGAATTTCTTCAAATCTTGATCAATTTTAAAAGTGTAAAATGCTATTTCATCTAGATTTTCGCCACGATTATGAATATGTGTTTTGTTGTTATTATTAATCAAAGAGGACCACGAATTTTATCAATCCCCATTTGAACCCTAACTGCAAAAGTTGTTAATTCTCTAAACACAGTTGATTTTAGTTCAAATTAAGGACCCAGATAGCTTTAGTGATTGAATATCTACATTTTCCTTTTCAATTTTAAAGCTAAAAGTGCATGAATGGAAGAATTAAAGTTTGACAAACTCACCTCTTGGTATAAAATACCAGTTCGAGCTAAGCCACTTCCAGGTGCAAAGTAACGATTGATTTAGCTTCCTTGAACCTCCCTGAGTGTGTTTCAATCCTTAGTTTGTTCTGAAACCTTTTGAACTACTCCAACCAAGTCAACTTGCAGGTGGCTGGTTTTTGAATAGAGGATGATGATAATGATGTTACAGAACTTGTTTAAGGGCCTGTAGCATCTCTATGGGATGTATGGAAAGTGTTTGAATGATAAAAACTGAAAATGCACGAGTGGATTTCAAGTTTGCATGTTAAGGCACAATACTTGCACAAATGGAGTTTTTATGAGAAATATGTTTCTTATCTTGTTTCTTGATGGTTTTAAGTTTTAAACAAGTTCTATTTGATGTTTATAACATGTTTGAACCCTCAATTCTCTCAAATTTTGCAAGGTTTGAGAATTGCAAAAATTCCCTCTTTGAACTTTGTAGCTTGAAACTTAAGCAAGAAAGAAAGAAAGCTTGATTTGGATAGCTTTGGTGTGGTTTGAATTTGAGGAAATGACCTCTATTTATAGGCCAAAAATTCTGAATGACAAGGCATGGCTATCATTGAGAGAGCTTGCAACTTGGCTTAAGTGGTAAGATGAAATCTTTTGCATTTAATGCAAAAGTTACTTTTCTAACCATGGTTAGAAATTTCTTATTGATCCAATCCTCTCTTCAATCATTAAAAACTGATATTTATCAGTTATAACTTGTCTCTAAATGGTGACAAGGCTTCTAGAAGGAGAGTTTGTGAAAAAATGACTCAAAGTTCTTGAAAAATGACTTATAATTCATGGTTATGGAGCTCTAAGTTTAATTTTCAAAACCTTAGCTGCACAAAGTGTTTTTTCAAGTTCTTGGACATTTTGGAAAGCTTGTAACAAGGGCTACAACTTTCATGTTTTGAGTTTTTTCTGATTCCAAAAGGATCTATGTGAAAAATGGCCATGAAAGTAGGAAAAAACCATGTTTTTTAACACTTGAAAATTTTTCTGTGTTAGAAATTTTTCAAATCTTGACTTTTTGTTGACTTTTTCATATTTCTTGATTTTTTATGATCATGATGGATTATTTGAAATGTTTTTATGATTGAAAAAAGTTGACCAAAAGTCAAAGTTTGACTTTTCTGTGCAGATGAATTTTTATCAGACGATTCAGAATTTGTCTGATGAAGAAACATGGACTTTTGTGATGTTTTGAATCAAGAAATTAGGTCAAGATATTGCATTGAAAATGTTAAGATCAATCTCCAAGCAAATAGGTCATTCATTGAGCAAAAAGTCAATGATTCACTATCCTCGATAAAAACCCTAATTGGTCGATTCATGATAGATCATGAGAAAAAGTTGGGAATCTGAAGATCAAATGTTGATGATTGATTAAGATAAGTCAATTGAGTTGAGTGGAAACTCAAACCCTAATAGATTAGATCTTGAACATATGAAATTTTGAAGAAACCCTAGTTTTGACTTCTAGAAGCCACACACGATCTATTCTGTTCTGAAACTGTTAATGATGCAGTGATGCATATGTAAGGTGGTATCTTAGGTCAAAAATTGGGGTATGACAACGATCATCAGTTATTTGTAGGCAGCAACTGAGGGACGAGATCATATATTCGTAGGCAACATCGAGGGACAATGATCTTTGTATCAAAGGGACTATGATGATGCTATTCGTAAGCGTTTTTGCTAATGGTACCCCTACGTTCGAGGGACACGCCCATGTTTATCTGAAAGGCAACAAGAGATGATACCTTAGAGGGTGCAAGTGCGAAAAAGTGTGTTAAGTTCAGATATTTATCTTGATTATTAGAGTGATCTAATGGTTGATTTTAGATCTTGTCATGCAAACCCTAATTAGCATACATCTAAGCAGTGTATATAGTTTATAATAGTGAAGAAACTAAAGACAAAAAAGTAAATGTCCTACGTTATTACATGGCTTTGGGGCAGTTACATAATAGAGGTGCAGAAAGTAAATTGCGAGAAAAGTAAATCTACGCTATTACAAAAATGTCCTTGCAACCTATACATTGTTTCTAGAATTTAAATGCAAAAATAATAAATAGATAATGGAAAAAATATTCCAAGTGTTAGGAAAATGTTAGAAACCTAATTGCGATAAGAATTTTTTTTTTTTTTTTGTATTTTTTGGAAATCGATTTTAGTGAAAAAAACCCTAATTCTAGTTAATTAGAAACTAATTATGAAAAATATTTAAAATGTAAATAAAAATCAAATGTTTTTGTGTCAAAAATTAAATAAAGGTTTTTAAAACTTAAGTTTCAACTCTACTATTGCTCATATTTTTTACTATCTCATCTCCTTGTTGCTAGAAGAAGGTGATTGAACTGATCTGCGCCATTTGAAGCTGATAATAGTGTAGTCTCCAAGTAGATGATCTCGTCGAGACATAGTCACACGCTTTAATCCCTAACTTTTTCCTAGACCGCCTTTTCGGGTTTTTCACTCTGTCGGGATACCCTTTTTTTCCCAAGCCGCCTTTGTAGGTTTTCGACTTGTCGGGTGTACATTTTTTTTATGTCCCTAACTTTTGCCCGAACCCTTTTGGTTCGCCAGGATGCCCTTATTTTTTCCTCGGCCAGTCGACCTAGTGGGTCTCGTTTATGCGTAGTATTTTTTTGACTATGTCTGTGTTCACAGGGTGCGAGAAATCTTCTTCATCCATAGTGCTCAATATCATGGCTCCGCCGAAAAATACCGTCTTGACGACAAATGGTCCCTCATAGGTGGGAGTCCATTTGCCCCTGGGATCACCCTGTGGTAGGATGATACGATTGAATACTAGATCGCCAACTTGGTACACTCGGTGCTTGAATTTCTTATTGAAGGCTTTGATAATTCATTTTTGATATATCTGTCCATGGCAGATAGCTGTGAGTCGTTTTTCATTGATCAAGTTTATCTGGTCAAGCCGAGTTTGGATCCATTCGTCTTCTTCTAACTTTGCGTCCTTTAATACTCTGAGTGAGGGTATCTGAACCTCGATAGGTAGAACTGCTTCCATACCATATACAAGATAGAAAGGGGTTGCCCCTGTAGATGTTCGTACTGAAGTGCGATAACCATGGAGAGAAAATGGAAACATCTCATGCCAATCTTTATACGTCACTATCATCTTCTATTTGATTTTCTAAAGATTTTTGTTGGCGGCTTCCACTGCGCCATTCATCTTTGACCGATATAGAGAAGAGTTGTGATGCTTTATCTTTAACTGCGTGCAGAGTTTGGTGATCATCTTATTATTGAGATCGATACCATTTTCTGTGATAATTCTTTCAGGGATGTCGTATCGGCAGATGAGATTGTCTTTGATGAATCGTGCCACCACATTCTTGGTAACAGATGCGAATGAGTTTGCTTCTACCCATTTGGTAAAGTAATCAATAGCGACGAGGATGAATCGATGTCCATTAGAAGCAGTAGGTTTGATTTCTCCAATCATGTCAAAGCCCCATATCGCGAAAGGCCACGGGGCGGTCAGAACATTCAATGGAACCGGAGGTACATGCACTTTGTCTATGTATATCTGGCATTTGTGATAAGATCCGGAATAAAGATAACAATCAGCTTCCATAGTGGACCAATAGTAACCTACTCTCAGAATCTTCTTAGCCAATGTATATCCACTGGAATGAGTACCAAATGCGCCTTCATGTAACTCTTCCATAATTCGTTCGGCTGTCTGCTGATCTACACATCGGAGTAAGGCCAAGTACTTATTGCGTTTGTATAAGACGTTGTTACTGAGAAAGAACTTGGCGGCGAACCTCCTTAGAAACTTCTTATCGTTGACAGATTCCCCTTCAGGGTATTCTTGAGCCTCGAGATACCTCTTCACTTCGTAGAATCAAGGTTTCTCTTCTACTCCTTCGGTGTCAAGTTAACAACAGTATGCTAGTTCGTCTAGTCTTTCAATCGTAATCTAAGGAGCTTCGTTGTCCCACCTAACTTTGAACATAGATGACATGGTAGCTAACACGTCTGCCAACTGATTCTCTTCTCGTGGGATATGCTCAAAAGTGATTTCTTCAAAGTAGGGGATCAAATTTAACACATGTTCTCGATATGAAATTAGATTTGGATGCTTTGTGTCCCATTCGCCCTTAATCTAACTGATCACCAAAGCTGAGTCTCTATATATTTGCAAGAATTTTATCCTCAAGTCAATAGTAGCTTTGATACCCATAATGCACGCTTCGTATTCAGCCATATTGTTGGTGCAGTCGAAACATAATCTGGCGGTGAAAGGTGTATAGCCGCCCTTAGGAGAATATCGTTGCCAAGTGCGTTAGAGGCTCCATCAAAGACCATGGTCCATCGGGATCCTGGCTTAGGTCCTTCATCCAATCCAGGCTCTTCGTAATCGGTGACTAACATAATATCCTCGTCTGAGAACTCGAAATGCATAGACTGGTAGTCATCTAAAGCTTGATGAGCCAAATGATCAGCTACCACACTTCCTTTGATCGCTTTTTGAGAAGTGTACTGAATGTCATATTCGGTCAAGATCATTTTCCATCTTGCTATTCTTCCGGAGAGAGCAGGTTTCTCGAATATGTATTTTATCGGATCCATCTTAGAGATCAACAAGGTAGTGTGAGTCAACATATACTGTCTTAGTAGGCGAGCAACCCAAGCCAAAGTGCTGTAAGTTTTCTTGAGTTGTGAGTATCTTGTTTCAAAGTCGATAAACTTTTTGCTAAGGTAGTATATTGCATACTCTTTTCGACCTGACTCGTCATACTGCCCCGACATACACCCCATTGAATTCTCTAATACTGTTAAGTACATGATGAGAGGTCTTCCTTCAACTGGTGGCATCAGGATAAAAGGTTTTTGTAGGTACTCCTTGATTTTGTCGAAAGTTGTTTGGCAATCTTCGTTTCATTTTACTACTTGATCTTTCTTCACTAACTTGAATATTGGCTCACAAGTAGAATTTAGATGTGCAATAAATCTGGCAATGTAATTCAGTCTTCCTAAGAAACCTCTGACTTCCTTTTCGGTAAGGGGAGCTGGCATTTCTTGAATAGCTTTAACCTTAGCGGGATCAACTTCGATACCTTTACCACTGACAACGAATCCCAGGAGTTTGCCGGATCTGACTCCAAATATGCATTTGCTCGGATTCAGTCTCAATATATATTTCTTCAGTCTATCAAATAGCTTACGCAAATGACCAAGATGTTCTTCTTCGGTTTGCGATCGAGCTATCATGTCGTCGACGTAGACCTCTATCTCGTGATGGATCATATCATGGAATAAAGCCACCATAGCACGCTGATATGTGGAGCCAACATTCTTCAACCCAAACTGCATGAACTTGTAATAGAAAATGCCCCATTGTGTAACAAAAGTAGTCTTTTCCATGTCTCTGGGAGCCATATTGATCTAATTGTAACCAGAGAAACCATCCATGAAAGAGAAAAATTTATGCTGAGCGGTGTTGTCAACTAGGACATTAATATGTGGGAGTGGAAAATCATCTTTCGGGCTCTCCTTATTCAGATCTCGATAGTCCACACACATGTGCACCTTTCCATCCTTCTTAGGTACGGGCACCACGTTTACAACCCTTTGTGGATAAGAAGTAACGGCTAAGAAACCGACATTGAATTGTTTCATAACTTCGGCTTTAATTTTCTCAAACATCTTAGGACGCATACAACGAACCTTCTGCTTCACAGGGAGAAAAACTTCCTTCGTTGGTAGTCGGTGTACCACAATGTCGATGTATAAACCTGGCATGTCTTCGTAGGACCAAGAAAAAATTTCGATGCAATCTCGCAGCATCTGGATCAATCTTTCTTTAACACTGTTCTCAAGACCCGCTCTTATCTTGATTTCTTTTTTGTCTTTGTCGGTAACTAGATTCACAGCCTCGACTGGTTCTTCGTGTTACTGTATATCCCTTTCCTCTTGCTGTAGTAGTGTGGAAAGTTCTCTTGGAACTTCACAATCTTCCTCACCTTCGTCTTCGTCTTGGTAGATCAGATTATCAAAGTCATATTTAGCAATAGCAGAGTCGTTATTAACGTGATTCAGAGTGAATGTGGATATGCAGTTTATTACGTGGGTGTGTGTAAGAACACATAACTTTTGAAAAGGTGATAAAGTAAAAATGAAGATAGAGAGAAGAATATTTGAATCCAAAATTCCAATGATTTATTAAATGAAATATGTGAATGACAAATAATCCTCACAAATGAGTCGTGGTGCCCCGGACAAGGCACTAGGCTTAGAGTTTTATTGTTCGAAGCGTAAAAGAAAAAAGCGTAAAACTGAAAAACAATTACTCATATCTAAAGGAGATTGGCATAACATCCTTAGCTATCCTATTGTTGAGTCCATCGCCAGGAGTTGTGAATATCCAATTATTGATGTCGAAGTCACCATCATCGTCTTCTACAACATGAACTCTATTTTTGTTGATGCGGAATGGAGATCTGCCGGCACGTTCGCGTCGTATCATCTTCTAACCTTTGGAAGTGAAGCTCAAACCAGTATTGTCAGATTTGAATAGAAAATCGGGTAGCTGACCCCAAATGGTACATCCTCATTCTTCAACTACAGCTCTGACATCTTTCAACGAAGCCATATTCGGTGGAACTCTAGTAACCTTAGGAGTGACAGGAGAGTCGACATGCATGACTCGTGGAACTAATTCGAAAGCTTGACAGGGAGTCTCGATAAATTATTTTTCCACTTTGATGTATCAGAATGACTGCAGATGGCTTACCATATATTCTTCTTCTCCGCATATTGTAACAATCTTCCCTTTCACTTGGTATTTCAACTCCTGATGTAGGGTAGAGGTAATAACGCCTGCCCCATGTATCCAAGGGCGTCCAAGCAGGAAAGAATAAGCTGGACGAATATCCATCACAAAGAAAGTATAGCCAAAAGTCTGGGGACCTACTTTGATCGGCAAGTTGATCTCTCCAAGTACTGTTCTCTTCGAACCATCAAAAGCTCTTACGATTATGTCACTGGGTTTCATGACCACTTCTTCAGCATCAAGTCGGTCGAGAGCACTCTTTGGCAGGGAATTCAGAGCCAGTATCCACCAATACGTGAGACAAAGTAATGCCCTTACACCCTATAGAAATGTTCAAGGCTTTGTTGTGTTTTCTTCCGGCAGGAGTTAAGTCAACATCAGAAAAGCCCAAACCATTGTCTGCGGTCAGGCTAGCAATACAACTTTCGAACTAGTCAGCAGAAGTGTCTTGTGGTATATGAGCATTCTTCAGAAAGTTCACTAAGGCTTTAGCATAAGCCTTGGAGCACAATAACAGAGCTAACATGGAAATCTTGGACGGGGTTTATCCCAACTGCTCCACAACATTGTAGTCGTTCTTCTTAATGAAATTCAGAATTCCCTCCATCTCTTGTTTGGAGGTGCCTTCAGAAACTTCCTTTGGTACTTCTGTCTGAGCAACATGGAAATCTTGGACGGGGTTTATCCCAACTGCTCCACAACATTGTAGTCGTTCTTCTTAATGAAATTCAAAATTCCCTCCATCTCTTATTTGGAGGTGCCTTCAGAAACTTCCTTTGGTACTTCTGTCTGAGCAGGTTGAGTCACTTTCTCTTTCCCTTGAGCCTCAAGAGTTGGTTCAATAGAAGGAATGCAAACTGGTGTAGTAGTATCCTTTGGAGGAGATATATCTGGAGAAAATACTCTTCTGATTCTGTTTACTTTGCTTGATCCGGTGATATTGTCAACATCCGGACTGGTAGTTTCAACTATACTGTCTTTAATGGTTAATGGCTCTTTCTTGACGCCATAAGAGTAAACTTCGGCTCCATAATTCTAAGGTATAGCTTTGTCATAGGAATATGGAATTGATCTGGGCGAGGTAATAATTAGAGGTGCCACTCTAGGTGCAAGATAGGAAGAGGTGATCCTTATTGTGTTCATATAAGCATATTCTTCGGGATAGTCGTCATATCCCCATCTGGTTGCCTTGATGTCTTCGATTGCAATCTTTTAGCTCTCAAGGGAGGTATATTTCACCATAAAATCGTACTTCCCACTTAGTTGCCCCAAGGTATCCCAGAATTCTGGTACGACTTCACTTATGTGTTCTGTAACACCCCTTCTAATTTCCCCGCGAATTATATAATTAATCAGAGTTTTAACATAACGAAAGGGCGTCACAATTTAAAAATTCCAAATAACCAAATAACAAACTAGTAGTCATGCACATACTGAAGAACTTATTAAATATAATCCAAACCAATGATTATGTTTTACACAGCGGAAATAACATAAAAATCTGGAATCAATTCAAAACGTAATTATTCCAAGCATAACCCAAAAGAAACAAGTTTAAATCCTTAAAAATTCCAATTCGATCGTTCCCCAGTGTTACAACTACCAGAGCATGACACTGACACGCGGACTATCTAAATAGCACAACTCTATAAGCTGTCCTCACCAATTTCCGAGCAACTAATCACCTCAATCTGAAATCATCAAAGTAAGGGTGAGATTTCATCAAAATTAAAATGCATTATACGTTTCTTTAAAACAATAAAACAATCAATTCATTATTCCACCCTCATTAGTAAATTCAGATTTCCATTCACCAATACAGATCACACAGATCAAAATGCACATAATAACAATCAATGCAATTATAACACTGGAAAACATCCTAACATGTTATAATTACATATGCAATGCAGACTCAAATGCATGTGGTACCAAAACGTGACCAAGTCACCAACATCGATTCGTCCATAATCACCCGGACACGAATCCAGCCTCACCACCCACAATCACCCGGCTACGGTTATTGGAAATACGAGCCAAATTCCACACAATGGGAATTAACTCCACCAGAATGCATATGCACGCACATCATTAAGCATGCAACATTCAATCCACAGAATATGATTACAACATAATTCCACACCATGCCATACATAGCCAGCACCATCAACAACACATGATAACAGAAATTCATGTACACATAACTTTAATTACAACACATAGAATTAACATACAACAAGTATACGCAGAGTTAATGGCGCAATCACGAATTATAACGGATTCTTCCTACGGAAACCAAAACATTCCTTCAAGATTTCAATGACTGGTTTTGAAAATACTTTTAATAGATAGTACTCGTTCTAAGCTTTCCAACGATACCAACTATGCCTAAATCGGAGTTACGGTCGAAAAGATATAACCGAAACTGTTTTCAGAAAATCATGTTTCATCCTTGTACAGTATGTATCGACACAAAACCTCATGTGTCAATACATAACTTGCTTGTGTCGACACAAAACACATATGTGTCGACTCATACGTAATAATTTTTTCCAATTTTTCAAAGTTCCTTCAGTATGAATCGACCCGTATCCTTCTAGTGTCGATACATAAGCTACTTGAGTCGACACATAGATCTCTTGTGTCGATACAAGAGTTCAAAAATCCTCACATGAGTCGATCCAAGTAATTTTGTGTCGATACAAGCTTCTTTCACGCCTCTGGTTTTCTAAAATTTTACTGCTTTCATCGACACATTACTCCTTGTGTCGACCCATACTGTTGTTTTCACCCAAAAATCAGTCTCTTCTTCACTGTTACGAATTCCTATGGTTTCCATTCATCACCAAACTTTATAATACACCAGAACATAATTAATTAATGCGTTTTTACATCCATTTGACCACAAAATCATGTTTTCCAATTAGCCTAGGATCATTCTACATAAATTGATCATTCTTATTAATTCCAATTGAATTGTTACGTCGGATTATAACGTTAGGGCACAACCAAGAATCCTAATTCGAGATTCCTAACGGATCAATTCGTTCTATTGATAATCAAAACCTATAAGGCATAATAATCAGATCAAATCACCCCTTACCTCGCGATGATTCTTCAAACCTTGACGATTTGGCTTTTTCTCCTCTTTCTCTTCTCTTTTCCAAAAGCACGTAGAATGAAATCCTAATTTCTCCAATCCTTCTCTTATTCCTCTATTCCTTTATTTATTCCTTTTTATTTTCCAAATAATATAAATAAATAAATTAGATTAATTAGAGTCTTTTACTCTACACACCTCCCAATTCCAATTTACACCTCTAACGCTCCATCTATTTAATTAATTAATTAAATCCATAATTCAAAAAAATATTAATAATTAAACCTTTAATTAAATTAATAATTAAATTTCTAATTATTCACTAGTTGAATTAATTTGGGGTGTCACATGTTCGATCTTCAAGCTTTTGGAAACATCTTCGCACAAACTCTCTACAGACGGAGTCTTCATGAATAGAACTTCTCGGTTGTCCATCAGGCAGTGAACACCTCTCTTCAACCAGGCACATCCATTGGGCTCGGATGCGCAATAACGACAGTTGTCAAAACATCCATGAAATAAGTCGGCTAGTAGCAGATTCTTCTTAACAGTCATCAGGGGAGTGGTCAACTCATTCACAGCAAAAACATATGAGTCATTATCAATTGCGTTGGTACTCTTTCCATGATCGGGAATAGGTGCGTTGATCACATTTGGGGTTTCAATAGGAGGGTCGAATTCAATTTCCTGGGCTTCAATCATGTCTTGGATCTTGTTCTTCAGGGCCCAACAGTTGTTGGTGTCGTGCCCTGGACTATTGGAGTGGTATGCACACCGTGCATTGGGGTTGTACTTCGGAGAAGAAGTGTTGACATGTTGAGGAGAATCCCTCAAAGTAATAAGCTTTGCTTTCAACATGTGTTGTAATGCTTGACATAACGACATGTTGATCTTCGTAAACTGTCTTCTTGGCGCGTTCTGTCTACGCGTGTTGTCTTGTTGAGGTTGCACTAGTGTGGGATTGGAGATGAGGACTGCCCCCACAGATTGTTGGCGATCACTTTTGTCGCGGTTCTTCTGACCATGCACATCATTGGCTTCTTTCTTCCCACCAAAAGATCTCTTTGCAGCATTTGAAGATGTTTCGACTTGAATCTTTCCACTCTTGATTCCAACTTCAACACGTTCGCCTGTCAATATCAGCTCGGTGAATCCAGCTGAAGAGTTTCCAATCACATGATTGAAGAATGGTCCTGTGAGAGTTCCCATGAACATGTCAACCAATTCCCTATTAGACAAGGGTGGCTGGACTCTGCCTACTAGATCTCTCCATTTCTGGGCGCACTCTTTGAAATTCTCGTCACGACCTATAGACATACTCTATAGTTGCATACGTGTTGGTGTCAATTCAGCATTATACTGGTACTATTTGAAGAAAGTGTCATACCCCAAATTTTGACTTAAGATCACACCTTCCATTTGCATCATTGCATAACAAATGTTCACTAATGGTTTGATTTATTTTTGTCAATTCTTTTGAGTCATATTTCAAAAATTCGTAACTTCTTCAAACTTTGTCATTTTTGAGCGGTTCTTTTTGCATACGATTCTTCTTGACGTCATCTATAATTTCTTTTTACAAGTCAAGAGCTAATTAAGCTTTGAAAAGCCACAAAAAATAGAAACGTTAGAAGTCGTTTGATGAATTTTAGTGGAATTTAATTTTTCGATTGTATTTTATTCATGATTTCATGTTTCTAAAAAAATCACAAAAAAATTACTTAGCATCATATTATTTTTTTATTTGTTTACAATTTTTATTTCTTTATTAAAAAATAAAAAAAAATTATAGTTTTTGTTAGTTTCATTTTAGATTTATGTTTTTGCATCATCTTTAGTCAAAAATCTCAAAAAATAAATAAATGTATAAGTCTTTTCATTTTAGAATATAAATCTTTTATCCTTTTTATATTTTATTATTCATTTATTTTAATTCAAAAAAATAATAATAAAAGAATCACAAATATTTAGTTTAATTCCAGGTTGATTTTTTAAATGCTTTTATTGTTATTACTAAAATTTTCTTTCATTATTATTATTATTATTATTATTATTATTATTATTATTATTATTATTATTATTATTATTATTATTATTATTATTATTATTATTATTATTATTATTATTATTATTTTTATTAAAATTGTAATTATTGTAATTATGTTTTTAGTTGTTTTTTTTTTGTCATAATAGAAAATGTAATTTGAGACCACATTGAGATGCTTTCTAGTGTTATATTGTCCATGCTTTATCATTTTCCAACACAATGGTCCAAATATGTTGTATAATACATACAATACTGCTCTAACCTGCACACAAAAACACCAAGCAAAACAGGCCAAATATTACCCTAAAATGGCATACAACAAAAACTGTCTCAAAAGCCATAAATCAGTACACCATAATTGTTCAAACTCCATCAAGTTTCCCCCCTTTTTTCTCATCTCACTCAGCTATAATTCTCTGAGAAAAATATCAAAAGAAAAACAGTAAAAAAAACTCAAGAATCTGATAAAAGTTTTCATTCAAAAGTTTGTTCCATCTTCCTCCAAAATTTCATTCACACCCTCAACACAAGACTGAATCTACTAAAGCAAACGCAAGAATTAAGAGAAGTTTTGAAGTAGAATCATAAATAAATAATCAAGGCAGAAGCTTACCAGAAAGAATCTCACTCCAGTTGGTAACCTCATATCATTGTTACTACTTTTTTTATTTTTACTTCTTGATCCTATAATACTTCCTTACGGTTAATATTTGTTTCTCTATAAATGTTTAATTTTGTTTCTGATTGAATCTTTGTTGTTATTGTTTTGAACTTTGTGACAGCCGTCTAAGGGTTTGTCGTTTCTGAAGCAAAATCGAAACAATAGTGATAGGTAGCGTGAGATGCATGAGAGATGAGATTCTGTTTAGAAATAATAACTTATTTTTTTTGGGCATGAACAAAACATAGAGGAGAAGTGAAAGAGATAAAGCCATTTAAATGGGTTGATAAAAGTGAGTGATTGAAATGAGAAATCGTTTGTGCTGTTGAATTGAAAGTGAAAGAGAAGAGCGTGGAAAAAAAACTCTTTGAATAAGGGAATCCAGTTTTAATTTGGAATAATAGGAGTTAATTAGGAATAATAATGTTTTAATGCTAGACCAATTCAAAGAAAAGTAACGGCCAACTTTCATGTTAGTTCTAGGGTTTTGCTTCAATTTCTCTCATCATTCCCCAACAGCATCAATTATAATTTTAAATTGTATGTTCTTTATGTTATCAATTTTAATGAAATGAGAATTTTGTGTCTTTGAATCAATTTACGGTTTCAATTAAAGCTTTTATATATCCCTTGTTTTACTTTTTTTATTAAACTTTCATTTATGCAAAGATTGGAGGGAGGATGATGAAAACAAAATACTCATAATTGTTGTTGGTATGCTTTTAATTGAAACTTCGTTGATGATGTAAGGCATTCTTTCAATTTCCAAACATTGGATAAATAAGGAAGTTAATCCCTCGTTCACCCCTTTGAGCCTAGAAGTTGGAGTTTCATTATGTACAAAAAATACCCGCAATCTTATCCTTTGGCAGGGTAGTTTTTCGATTAACTTGACTGTGCATTCTAATACAAGAGAATTTTACAAGACAATGTTCGATAAAGGTTGCAATCAAAAACTTGCCTTTGCACACATCAAAGAAGTGTCGAAGATGTCTCAAATCAAAAATCCAATGATGGTTCAATGTAATCATTAAGTCAGACAGTCACTATATTTCCAAAATAGAATGAAATGAAAAATTAAAGAAAATCCCGCTAAGTCAAAACATGTTAAGGAGGCTTAGGAAAAATTAGGGCATCCTGCTGACTGTAAATTCAAAATGAAACAGTTCAGGCAAAATTTAGGGATAATAAAAAATCAAGATAAGTCATCAAGATATAAGTGACTGTCATCTCAAGAATCTCTTGGCCCCTGAGCCATCATCATTGTACCAAAGTTGCAATTCCAAAATCTCTTGAAATTGAATGCATAGGTTGTTTAACTGAACTTAGGACTGGAGAACATTACTATAATACCCCAATTTTTGACTTAAGATCACACCTTCCATCCGCATCATTGCATAGCAAATGTTCACTAATGATTTGATTTATTTTTGTCAATTCTTTTGAGTCATATTTCAAAAATTCGTAACTTCTTCAAACTTCGTCATTTTTGAGCGGTTCTTTTTGCATACGATTCTTCTTGACGCCATCTACAATTTCTTTTTACAAGTCAAGAGTAGATTAGGCTTTGAAAAGCCACAAAAAAATAGAAACATTAGAAGTCGTTTTATGAATTTTAGTGGAATTTAATTTTTCGATTGTATTTTATTCATGATTTCATGTTTCTAAAAAAAATCACAAAAAAAATTGTATTTAGCATCATTTTTTTTTTATTTACAATTTTTATTTCTTTATTAAAAAAAAAAAAAAACATTATAGTTTTTGTTAGTTTCATTTTAGATTTATGTTTTTGCATCATCTTTAGTCAAAAATCTCAAAAAAAAGATATGTATAAGTCTTTTCATTTTAGAATATAAATCTTTTATCCTTTTTATATTTTATTATTCATTTATTTTAATTCAAAATAATGATAATAAAAGAATCACAAATATTTAGTTTAATTCCAAGTTGATTTTTTTAATGTTTTTATTGTTATTACTAAAATTTTCTTTCATTATTATTATTATTTTTACTAAAATTGTAATTATTGTAATTATGTTTTTAGTTGTTTTTTTTGTCATAATAGGAAATGTAATTTGAGACCACATTGAGATGCTTTCTACTGTTATATTGTCCATGCTTTATTCTTTTCCAAACACAATGGTTCAAATATGTTGTATAATACATACAATACTACTCTAATCTGCACCATCTTCCTCCAAAATTCCATTCACACCCTCAACACAAAACTGAATCTGCTAAAGCAAACGCAAGAATTAAGAGAAGTTTTAAAGAAAGAATAAAGGTAGAAGCTTACCAGGAAGAATCTCACTCCAGTCGGTAACCTCATATCATTGTTACTCCTTTTTTTTTTTTTTTTTACTTCTTGATCCAATAATACTTCCTTACGGTTAATACTTGTTTCTCTATAAATGTTTAATTTTGTTGCTGATTGAATCTTTGTTGTTATTGTTCTGAACTTTGTGACAACCGTCTAAGGGGTTGACGTTTCTGAAGCAAAACCGAAACAATAGTGATAGGTAGCGTGACATGCATGAGAGATGAGATTCTGTTTAGAAATAATACCTTATTTTTGTTGGCCATGAACAAAACATAGAGGAGAAGTGAAAGAGATAAAGCCATTCAAATGGGTTGAGAAAAGTGAGTGATTGAAATGAAAAATCGTTTGTGCTGTTGAGTTGAAAGTGGAAGAGAAGAGCGTGAAAAAATAACTCTATGAATAAGGAAATCCAATTTTAATTTGGAATAATAGGAGTTAATTAGGAATAATAATTTTTTAATGCTAGACCAATTCTAAGAAAAGTAACAGCCAGCTTTCATCTTACTTTCATCTTAGTTCTAGGGTTTTGCTTCAATTTCTCTCATCATTTTTGTTCCGGCCTTTACTTGACGAAAACTTTACTTCGTACCCCTACGATTAAACTTATATACCCCTACAATTTTTTAAATGTCAACTTTACCCTTTAATTCATAAAAAAAAATAATTAAAAATAGTTTCGTTTCTTTAGGCAACGGTTTTAAACCATTGCTAAAACTCATTTAGAAATCTTAATAATACACCAACCCGAACACTTTTAAAAAGTGTTCTGGTATGGTACTTTTTTTTAAAAACAGTTTAGGCCACGGTTTCAAACCGTTGCAAAACCATATAAATTTTTTTTCAAACCGGAACACTTTCAAAAAGTGTTCCGGTATCTTAATAATACATCCAACCGGAACTCTTTCAAAAAGTGTTCCGGTATGGTAATTTTTTTTAAAAACAGCTTTGGCTATAGTTTTGAACCGTTACTAAAACTCTTTTAGAAATGTTTCAAACCGGAACACTTTCAAAAAGTGTTCCGGTATCTTAAAATACAAACCGGAACACTTTCAAAAAGTGTTCCGGAATGATTATTAAAAAAAAACAAAAATACAAACCGGAACACTTTCAAAAAGTGTTCCGGAATGATAATTAAAAAAAAAACATTTTTGGCTACGGTTTTTAACAGTTGCTAAAACTGTTTTAGGAATTTTTTAAACCAGAACACTTTCAAAAAGTGTTCCGGTACCTTAATAATACACCCAACCGAAACACTTTTAAAAAGTGTTCCGGTACGATAATTTTAAAAAAAAAATAGTTTTTACTACAATTTTGAACCGTTGCTAAAACTCTTTTAGAAAATGATAAATTAATTAAAAATATTGAAGGGTAAAATTGACATTTTTAAAAAATTGTAGGAGTACGAGTCTAATTAATGAGGTACAAAGTAAATTTTTCTTACTTGACCCAAGCCCTGTCCGAATATTTGTTGCTCACTCTGCTTACACCCACTGAGAATTTGTTTAGTTTTATTTACTAAAATTTTTAACTTTTATTAATTTATTTTGATTAGTAAACTTAATTAAATAATCATGGTTTTCAATAAAATATAATTTTAGTAATTAGTTTAGACTTAGAATCATTGTAGAGACTTTAGATTTTTGATTTAGTTTTAATTTAATAATTGTAGATTTTTTTAGTAAATTTATAATTTTATTTGATTTAGAATTTATTTAGAAACATTTAGAATTTTATTTGATTTAGAATTAATTTAGTAAGTTTAAATTTTTATTTAGTTTATATTTAATTTAGTAAATTAAGGATTTTATTTGATTTAGATTTAATTAGTAACTTTAGAATTTTAAGTTAGTTTAGATTGAATTTAGTAATTTTAAAATTATCTTTTATATCCTCAGACTTTGTGGTTTGGTTTATAATTATTTTATTTTCTTTAGATTTTTTAATTTAATTAGAATTAATTTAGTGATTTTAAATTTTTAATAATTATTATTTTCTTGTGAATTTTTGAAAGTTTGTATTTTGATATCCATTTTATTTTGCTTGCTCGATTTAATCTAAGGGGAATGAAATTATATGTTGACTATTCGGTCATCTTAACTCATATGCATTTTGTATTACTCTGTCATATTTTGATTTTGACCTATATATTTCTTAATTATTATGTCATGTTTTAATCTTGACTTGTATGTTTGTTGTTTTGTTTTTACCATCCTTGTTTTATGTTTGACCCTTAAACCACACCTTTCCGCAAACACTAATTTTTAGCCAAAAAATACATAGATATATTAAGAGGTTCCTGTAGAGTACTACAAATGCATTGGATGCTAAAACCTCCCCTTTGTATAATCAACCCCCGAATTTTAGATCTCTTTATTGCATTGCTTTTAGTTTTAGTTTTTTGCATTGCATATATACTTAGGATTTTATTTCGCTCTTTTCCCTTTTTCCTTGGAAACAATAAAGCGCGGTGGCGACTCTTGCTTATTTGCGAGTCAAGTCAATTAATGGCTTGGTCTCCGATTTTCATCACTACATAAAGCATCTGCTAACTCATTTCAGGTATGAATGTGAGTATTCTCTAGCTGATAATATCTTTCTAACTGTGCACCAGATAGACTCTCTTGAAAGAAATGCATCCACAACTTCTTGTCAGCAGTGTGGGGTTGAATCTTCTGAACATAGGACTTCAGATGAAGTTTTAGACAGGAAACACCATCATATTTGGAAAAATTAGGAACTTTGGACTTGCGGGGAATGACCACCCCAGGAACCAGGATTAAATCATCAAAATTCAACCCTGACATTTTCAGATTTTTCACAGCATTCAGACGATCTTCAAGTTTCGTATACTTCTCGTTGTCAGGAGGATAATGTTCGCTCATATAGTCTTCTTCCTCTTATTCTTGAGACCCATGATGACTTCCTTCATCGGTCTTGACGCTTCCTTCAGTTTCTCCGCTCTTGTCTGAGAACTCAAGTTGTCTAACTACTTTGACCGGACCTCTGTACCTTTTCCCCATGTTGAGAATACCAACAATCTTCTTCTTTTTCTTCTTGACGATGAGCTCTTTCAGATATTTCTGTCCCTGGGCCAAGTTGGTGAACATCTCTTGGAATTGAGCATTCTGAGCCTAGAGATATTTGACAGTTTGTTCGAGAGTCATTTCTGCTGAAATAAACAGCGAGAGAATAAGAAAGTCGGTCTTCGGAGTACCTGTTATGAAATGATATGGTATGATGTGCAATGTTATGCAATGCAATGTTCTCAAGGACCTTAGGAATTTAAATTTGGTAAACAAGCAAGAACAAACTTTTTATTAGTCTGATTAGCAATACAAAAAGAAAGTTCAAGTACAAAAATACAATTCCTAGTGCTTAGGCCTCCCATGGACGCTTCCTCTTTATGTTGACGTATGTATTAATGCTCTGTTCCTCGTGAAGTTGCTTCTTCAGCTCTAATACTCTTTTCTCGCTTGCATAACGCTGAGCTTCGAATGTACCCCTTTCTTCTTTGAGTTGAATCCAGGATCTCTTCAATTCTTCGACATCAGTAGGCATGTCTGGATGGAGAATGGTATAAGATTCATCGCCTTCAGCAACACGTTCCATAATTATTGGTAGAATATCAACATATGGCATCATGAGGTTTTGAGCGCGAGCTCGCACCCATTTGAGGTAAGGTTCCCAAGGGATGAAATTTTTATGCCCCAAGGTCTTGGTATCAGTTTTCTTCACAATGCCCCAAGCATGCACAAATCTTCGGTGATAACCATGGAGATCATTGACGTATTCAAACATAATTCCTTGGATAAGTATATCATGGGGACCGTCTCTTCGAGCATAACAAACTGACGTAACGCTAGAGAAGAGTTATAAGTGATACCTCCCCTTATATCAAGGAGTGGTACATTAGGGAATTCTCCACAACACTCAATGAAAGTGAAGCCTTTTTTAGAGTAGAGACACCAATGAATATCTGAATGAGAGAGTGATATCAACCTTTGAGACCATTTCAAACCTTGTTCATTCTTCATTAGTGATCGAGGAAGGTGCGAAATAAACCACCTGGATAATAACGGTATGCAACACATGAGAGTCCCTTGTCTTTTCATAGTACGAGTGTGGAGAGAATGTAGAATATCTCCAAGTAAGGTAGGCACTAGGTTATAAGCGAGGGATATCTTGATGGCGTTCACGTCTATGAATTAATCCAGATTAGGAAATAGTACCAACCCATAGATTAGCAAAGCCAAAATGTCTTCAAAAGCGTGAAAACTCATAGCCTTTAAGAATTCTCGAGCCTTGTTTATCAGAAACTTAGCAAGCAAACCCTTAACTCCACTTCTTGTTTCCCAATTGGCTTCAATGTCTGACCGCTTTAGGTGTAGAGCTACTGCAATGTCTTCAAATCTCGAAACTTTTTCTGAACCGGTGAAAGGTATTTGGTCAAGAATGGGTATCCCAAGTAGCTTAGAGAACTCTTCCATTGTAGATACCAACTGATAGTCTGGGAAAGTAAAGAAATGATGCTTTGAATCAAAGAACTGGAATACGACGCTCATCACATATTATTCAAAACCGGAGGTAACCAAGTCGAGTAGATAAATATGCCTTTTGAGGAACTGAGAGTGATCGATAATTTCTGAGACTAACTCCTTGAGTTGAGAAGGTATACCCACGAAGTTGATTTGGATAGTCTTCCTAGAAGCCATAACCCTACAACACAGAGCAAAGATAAATTCCTAGGTCCTTGAAATGGTTAGAAATGATATGATGTTATGATATCATGATAACATGTTTAAATAGCAGATACAAGAAATTCACACAATAGCCCTAGGTTTAAGGCTTGCATGAGGTATAGGTGTCTACCCTACCAGAGTTTAAGTTGGTTCAACATGTCCTACAATAGTTACTGGGTTCTAGGAATCTCATATCACAGTTCTTTCTCGCATGATTTATTTCAATACGACTACCAAATGGTCGACCAAAACATCCCGAAAGTCGCATCTCAATGAGTGTAGCATCAAGTATCAACCAACCTCAGTCTGCACCAAAGTTGGCTATCTCAGTACCTTCTAATGGCTAAGATGGGTCAAATAGGATTCTAAAAGTTTATCTAGTTCTTGATGACACAACGCAGACGCCAAATATTTCCTCAACTGAACATGAGGAAAATCAGGACATCTAAAGTTTCACACTAACCATAGTCATCATTTTAAACGTTTTGGTCTACGTCAGACAATTGCGATGATCTATTGCTACTTACCTAAGGAAACCTAGATCCGGGTGTAGGATCCCCCAAAAATATAATACCCAAGCAACCGTTAAAAGTAAAGCAGACAAAGAAAACAGAAAGCAATAAAAGTGATCTAAAACCCTAAGGTAACCTCTCTTTAGGTATCCCCAGCAGAGTCGCCAATTTTGTAACAAGGTGGGAGAACTGACTTGTTTGTTTTGCGTTTTATCGCAGATGTTGCGGATAGCAAGAGTCTCTGTCATACCCCAAAATTTTCCCTCCATCTTCTCAAGATATTCCATACATCCATACTCAAGGATTCCCCAAGAGTTGATCAGACAAACTCTCTCCTAGACAATCAACCCAAACTAGGGTTTGACAATTCTCAGGTCAAGATGGACTTCCAACATCTCCAATGGTCTTCATGCCTCCTCATATGCTTCAAAGATTCTCCATGTCAAGTTTCAAGCCTCACAAGTCAAGTTTCCTCAGACAATTGCTCAGATGGTTGAAAATCAGTTGTATTGGACAAAAAGTCAACTATGGTCAACATATAGTCAAACTTCATAATTTTTGGTCAACATCCTCATTTTGAAGTTACATTCATCATTTGATCAAGGGTTGATCATGATTCATCAAGAAAACTCAAGATTTGCTCAAAAGTCAAACTTTCTAAATTAGGGTTTCTAGATGAAAAGTCAACTGAACTTTGACTGATCATAACTTCTTCATACTTTCTCAGAAATTTTTCCACCACCTCTTGTTTTGAAGGAAATTCAATTCTCTACAACTTCATGTCTCACAAGAATGTCCAAAAAATGCTTCATTTGAAAGGTATGGCTCAAAACATTACAGGTCATTTTCAAAGTCAACAAAAAGTCAACTTTTTGTTTTGAAGATATATTGAGCATGGAAACTCCAATTGAGATGAGACCAAAAAGGTTGGTTAGAGGACTCTTATATATTTCTAAAAAGTCCAAGAACACTCAAAAATGTGGAAAAATGAGCAAGATACACCATTCACAAGTTGGGCAATTTTGAAAGAGTGCACAAAGAGAGTTGCTTCTAAAAATCAAAAATTTTGCAAATGGGCTTACTTTTTCTTCATTCAAACTTGTTCCTTATACAATTAGGAATATCCAAGCCCAATGCCACGAATTTTTATTTTATTTTTCTATTTAATTTGGAATGTATTCATTTAAATACAAATTAAATTAAAAAATAAAGTATAAAATCAAAATTAATTGCAAACTTGATTTTTATTTCTTCCTTGGGATCCAATCAACTCATTAAAGCCAGCAATTTTCGAAATTGGATTGATATAGCAAGATTGGATTGAGAATTAATCAAAATTTGAAGATTTGATTTTCTACAAAAATCAAATTTGATTGGCATTGATTATTGATCAATTCTTTCCCAAAACAACTCCAAATCCATCTAGTATAAATGTGCAATGCATACCTATCAAGAGAGAACGAAAAAATTGGCTCAAGAACCCTAACCTAGAACTCAAAAAACCGTGCCTCTCAAGCAACAAGCAGCCTTGGATTTAGGTGGTTTCAAGCAATTTTGAGCATTCCATCTTGTTCCTTGTGCCATTCAGAATCGATCCAGACCTTTACATTGCTCGAATCCATCCAGAATCGTGGAATCCGTGTTTGGTTTGTTCTTGAAAAATCCAAAATTGTATTCTATTATTCATGCATTATTAACATGTTTTGTGTTTGTTTTTGTGATTAGTGATGAGTTTGCAAGCATTCTGGGCACTTTGATTACATTTCCATGGCCTGAATCGTGATATACCATAGCTAGGGTTTCTGAGCTCGATTTAGGGCTTCTCTTAAATGGAAAAATTGGACCATAAGACCTATACCAATGCATTCGGAATGATCCCAGGAATCGAACCATGTCTTTAGAATTCATTTATATTATGTATACTGTTTTTTTGATTTTGCCAGGGTCTGTAGCGTCGAGCAATGGCCGACGCTAGCTTTCAAAAATTCAAATGAGAACGATGAAGTTCTTGGCGCGGAGATGAAGCAATGGAAGGACGACGCGTGTTGTAATCCACTCACTCCGTTTTCAAACACGCTGGCACACATGGCGTGGTGGTTAAGACGTTCACTGTGCATAGATGCTCCCAAGGGACCCCAGTTCGAATCTCCCCAGGACCGGTTTTGATTTCCTTTTTCATAAACTTGCATTTTTCCATATTTTCATATTTAATATTTTTGCATCAATTTTAATTCTTTTCATATTTTTATTTATGCATTAAAAAATCATCAAAATATTTTTTCCTTTGGCATTTATTTTCAGAAAATATTTATTTAATTTACAAAAAATTAAAAAATATTATTTTGCATGCGTATTTATTTTTATTCATAATTTTGCATTTAAATCACGTTTAATTCATTTTTAATTATTAAATTGCATCCAAAAAATCCCAAAAAAATTATTTTAGCATATTTATGTTATTTCCACATGTCATATTTTTCCCAATTAAAACTTGCATTTTCTAACATTTTTCTCTTATTCGATTCATCATATTTTCGATTTCTCTTATCGTTTCACGG
The DNA here is from genome assembly GCA_021764765.1 of Vicia sativa. Classification (NCBI taxonomy): domain Eukaryota; kingdom Viridiplantae; phylum Streptophyta; class Magnoliopsida; order Fabales; family Fabaceae; genus Vicia; species Vicia sativa. The sequence goes on along the minus strand of CM038794.1, from coordinate 238,176,413 downwards.
GTTATTCCGCAGACGTTTCTTTACCGTTTTCATTTTTCCAATAATGTAACTGTTTATGGGATGTAATAGTTTAAATTAGGTTTTATTTTCCATAAGTTTAAATTATGTATCGCCCCAAAGCCATGTAATAGCGTAGGACATTTACCTTTCCGCACTTTACATTCGCATTTTAATTTCCGCACTTATAAACTGCTAGTAACTAGGCGTGTATGGCAAGATAATAATGAACATAGCCGCTAATTTTCAAGATAAAATATCTGAAATCAACACACTCTTTTCACACATGCACCCTTAGGGTAATTCTCTCTCGTTTACAATTCAAAATGGTCATGTCCTCGAATGTAGAGGTATCCTAGCACCGTTGCCTTCAAAACAAATCATCATAGTCCCGATACAAAGATCATAAGACCCACGATGTCGCCTCCGAATACATGATCTTGACCCTCGATTGTCGCCTATGAAAATGATGATAGTCCTTCGAATGTGCTAGGATACTTCCTACAAGTTGCCTTCTATGACCATACGATGTCCTTCGAATGTCCGCTTACATCCAACAAATAGAGTTACCTACCAACTAATGGTATGGATAGCGCTATTCTAAAGGAACGTAAAATAACACAAAAACGACCAATTACGAGTAGGTAATAAGACTTTTAGTTGCTTGCTCTATCAAAACACTTTTACACCTCACACTTTTGTCAAAGTTCAAACTCTTTTCAAAACAAAACATTTCAAACACTTTGTATACATTCCTACATGAATCATTACAAAGTCAAAGCGAAATGCCTTTTCAAAACATTTTGTCAAACACGAAAGCACAATTTTTAAAGTGATCTAAGAGCAACTAAGAGCACGTAGATAACTACGGATGGAAAGGGGTGCTAATACCTTCCCTTTTCATAACCTTCTCCCTTACTCGAATCTAACGAAGGTCTTTTTACGTACTTTTACCTTCTCTTAATTGGATAAAATAAAAGTCGGTGGCGACTCTTGCTATCCGCACATTTGCGATACAAACACTAAAAAGTCGTTCACCGTATCATAGAATGGCGACTCTGTGGGATGGTCCCTAAGAGAGAATGCCTTAGGGATTTCTAGATCATTTTCTTGCTTTTTGTTTGACTTGTATGCTTTATCTTTAAGGGTTGCTTGGGTATTATATTTGTGGGGATCCTACACGGATCGGGTTTCCTTTTAGGTAAGTAGCAATAAATCGTCGCGACCGTTAGGCGTATATCAAAGCGGTCAACATGATGGCTACGTTAGCGTGACACTTTGGATGTCCGATACTCTTCATTTCCAAGTTGAGGATAGTATTTGGCTTCTGCGTGGTGTCATCAGCGCTAACTAAACTTTTAGAACCTTAATTGACCCATCTTGGCCATTAGAAGGTAGTGAGATGGCGGCTTTGGTCGACTAAGGTTGGTTGATACTCGATGCTACGCTCATTGAGATCAGACTTTTGGGACATTTTCGGTCGACCACTTGGTAGTCGTATTAAAATAAGCGCCTACGAGAAAGATCGATGATATGAGATTCCTAGAACCCGGTTACTATTATAGGACAGGATGAACCAACTCAAACTTTTGGTGGGGTAATCACCTAGACCTCTTGCAAGCCTTAAACCTAGGCTCATTGTGTGAATTGCTTGTGTGTCCCAAACATGACATCATGACATCATTTGCATTGCATATCATTTCTAACTATTTCAATGACCTAGGGATTTATCTTTGCTCTGTTTTGTAGGGATTATGGCTTCTAGAAAGACTATCCGAATCAACTTCATGGGTATACCTTCTCAGCTCAAAGAATTGGTTTGAAATTCCGACCATGCTCGGTTCATCAAAAGACATGGTTATCTACTTGATTTGGTTATCTCGGTTTGAAGAAGATATGATGCATGTCTATTCGGTTCTTTGATCGAAACACCATTGCTTTACATTCCCAGTTATCGGTTGGTTCCTACCTTAGAAGAGTTCTCTAAGCTACTTGGGTACCTATTCTTGACCAAATGCCATTCACGGTTTGGAAAAGGTTCCTAAATGCGAAGACATCGCATCGACCTTACATCTTAAGCGCGGACATTGAAGCTAATTGGGAAACTAGAAGTGGAATTAAGGGTTTACTTTCCAAGTTCTTAATCAAGAAAGCCCGAGAATTCCTCAAAGTTATGAGTTTCCATGCATTCGAAGATATTGTGGCCTTGTTAATCTATGGTTTGGTTCTATTCCCTAACTCGGATCAATTCATAGATGTCAACGCCATTAAGTTGTTTCTTACCCGCAATCCAGTGCCTACTTTACTTGGGGATGTCCTACATTCTCTCCACACTCGTACTACTAAAAGACAAGGAACTCTCATGTGTTGTATACCGTTACTTTCAAGGTGGTTTATTTCGCACCTTCCTCCATCAGTTTTGAAGAATGAACAAAGGTTGAAGTGGTCTCAAAGACTAATGCCACTCTCTCATTCAGATATCCGTTGGAATCTTTTCTCGCAAAAGGACTTCACCTTCATTGAGCGTTGTGGGGAATTCCCTAATGTACCACTCCTTGGTATAAGGGGATGTATTACTTACAACCCTTCTCTAGCTCTACGTCAGTTTGGTTTTGCTCGAAGAGATGGTCCGCATGATATGCTTCTCCAAGATATTGTGTTCGACTACAACCACGATCTCGAATAAGCGAAGGTTCATACACGCTTGGGGCATGGTAAAGAAGGCGATACCAAGACTTTGGGGCACAAAACTCCATTCCTTGGGAACCTTACCTCAAATGGGTGCGATCTCGAGCTCAAAACCTCATGATGCCATTCACTGTTTTACCGGTAATTATGGAACTGTTGCTATAGGTGACGTACCCTATACCGTTCTCCATCCCGACATGCCTACTGATTTTGAAGACTTGAAGAGATCCTGGATTCAACTCAAGGAAGAGAGGGATACCTTTGAAGCTCAGTGCTATGCAAGTGAGAAGAAAGTGCTAGAGTTGACCAAGCTACTTCACGAGGAGCGAAACATCAACGCCTACATCGGCACCAAGAGGAAGCGCCCATGGGAGACTTAGAGCTTTAGGATTTTTATGCTTTCCTTTTATTGTTTTGAATTATCTTTTGTACTTAAAAAGAAAAATAATAAAAAGAGAGCTAATAAATGTTTGTTCATTGCTTGTTTAACAAATTTAAATCTCTAAGGTCCTTGAAAACATTGCATTGCATTCGCATAAACATTGCATATCATAGCATAAAATTGCATCACAGGTACATTGAAGATTGGTTTTGTCATTTGCTCGCTATTTATTTTAGCAGAAATGGCTCTTGAACAGTCTGTCAAAGATCTTCAAGCTCAGAATGCTCGGTTTGAGATGTTTACAGCTTGGTCCAAGGCCAAGAAGATCGAAGCTCATCAATGAAGAAGAAGGTTGTTGGTCTTCTCAACATGGGCAGACGCTACAAAGGAGGTCCTAGAGTGGTTAGTCGAATTGAGCTCTCTGAAGGAAGTGTCAAGAAGGAAGATGAGCAAAGTAACAAGGGTGATGGTGAAGGCAGTCATCCTGAGCTTGAGAAGAACTATGATGATGGCCAATACTCTGATGAAGATGACAAGTACAAGCAACTTGAAGACCGTCTGAATGCTGTGGAAAACCTGAAGATGTCCGGGCTGAATTTTGATGATCTGAGTCTTGTCCCTGGTGTTGTGATTCCTCCCAAGTTCAAAGTTCCAACTTTTGCCAAATATGACGGCATGTCTTGCCCTAAGCTACATTTGAAGTCTTATGTCCAGAAGATCAATCCCCACACTGATGACAGAAAACTGTGGATACACTATTTTCAAGAGAGTTTGTCCGGAACCCAGTTGGAATGGTACTATTGTCATACCCCAAAATTTGCCCTCCATCTACTCAAGAGATTTTATACATCCATACTCAAGGATTCCTCAAGAGTTGATCAGACAAACTCTCTCCTAGACAATCAACCCAAACTAGGGTTTGGTATCTCTCAAGTCAAGATGGATTTCCAACATCTCCAATGGCCTTCATGCCTCCTCATATGCTTCAAAGAATCTCCATGTCAAGTTTCAAGCCTCACAAGTCAAGTTTCCCCAGACAATTGCTCAGATGGTTGAAAATCGAGTGTATTGGACAAAAAGTCAACTGTGGTCAACATACAGTCAAAACTTCTGATTTTTGGTCAACATCCTCATTTTTGAAGTTACATTCATCATTTGATCAAGGGTTGATCATAATTCATCAAGAAAACTCAAGACTTGCCCAAAAGTCAAACTTTCTAAATTAGGGTTTCTAGATGAAAAGTCAACTGAACTTTGGCTGATCATAACTTTCTCATACTTTCTCGAAATTTTTCCACCACCTCTTGTTTTGAAGGAAATTCAATTCTCTACAACTTCATGTCTCACAAGAATGTCCAAAAATGCTTCATTTGAGAGGTATAGCTCAAAACATTCTGGTCATTTTCAAAGTCAACAAAAGTCAACTTTTGTTTTGAAGATATTTTGAGCATGGTAACTCAATTGAGATGATACCAAAGACATTGGTTAGAGGACTCTTAGAGCTTTCCAAAAGTCCAAGAACACTCAAAAATGTGGAAAATTGAGCAAGTTACACCATCTACAAGTTGGGCAATTTTGGAAGAATGCACAAGAGAGATACTTCTAAAAATCAAAAACTTTGCAAATGGGCCTACTTTTCTTCATCCAAACTTGTTCCTCATACAATTTGGAACATCAAAGCCAAAGTTTCGAATTTTTATTTTATTTTCTATTTAATTTGGAATTTATTCATTTAAATACAAATTAAATTCAAAAATAAAGTATAAAATCAAAATTAATTGCAAATTGATTTTCTCTCTTCCTTGCATCCAAGTAACTCAACAAAGCCAGCAAATTTCGAAAATTGGATTGATATGGCAAGATTGGATTGAAAATTAATCAAAATTTGAAAATTTGATTTTGTACAAAATCAAATTTGATTTGCATTGATTGATGATGATTTCTTCCTCAAATCGGCTCAATTCTATCAATATAAATACACAATGCATAGCACATGATTAAGGACGGAAGAATTGCTCCGAACCCTAGTTTCAAACTCAAAATTTCGTGTCCTTGAAGCAACAAGCATTCCTAGTTCCACCATCCAGTAGATTCGAGCATTCCATCTTGTTCCTTGAGGCCTTTAGAGTCGATCAGGACTCTTACATCGTTCAAAACCATCAAGAATCAAGCAATCCGGTTTCGGTTTGTTCTTATTTTCAAATTCGATTATCAATATTCATGCATTATTAACTTGTTTTGATTGTTGGTTTGTGTTTAGAATCGAGTTTGCAAGCTTTCGGGCAAGCAATTAGATTTCCATGGCACAATCGTGTTATGCCATGATTAGGGTTTCGTATCGAATTAGGGTTTCTCCATACAGGAAAAATTGGCCAACAAGACCTATACCATTAAACTCGTGATGACACGAGGAATCGAACCATGGTTTCAAGCGTAATTTATATTATGTGTCTGCATTTTGATATTAGCGAGGACATAGCGTCGAAGGAAGGCCGGCGAGATTTTGAAAATTCAAAGGTTGAAGGCGAAGCTTGCGGCGAACCGGGGAGGCGGCGTGTTATTTTCCATTCGCTCCGTTTCAAAACCAAAGCATAGCGTGGCTCGGTTGGTCAGATGAATCTCAAGGTTTGAAGCCCAGGACGTGGGTTCGAACCATGCCAGGACCACCCTTGGTTTTTTCTTTTCCAAACTCACATATTTTCATATTTTTCATATTTTTCAATATTTTGCATTATTTTAATTTCTTTTCATTTTTATTCTGCATTTAAAAATTACCAAAAAAATATTTTCTTTTTGCATTCATATTTTAAAAACCTTTATTTAATTTAATAAATTAAAAAATATAATTTTTGCATGCATATTTATTTTATTTATATTTTTGCATTTAAATCATTATAAATTGCATTTTAATTATTAAATCTTTTCCAAAAAATCCCAAAAAATTATTTTAACTTATTTATCTTATTTCCAGCATGTATTAATTTTCTCATATTAAAACTTGCATTTTTTCTAACATTTTTCCTATTATTCAATTCATCTCGTATTTTCCGATTTCTCATTCTTTCACAGGTTGCTCCGATTCGGACGTTTTTTCTTTTATCATTTTATTTTACAATAATGTAACTGCTCATGGGATGTAATAGTTTAATTTAGGCTTTTATTTTCCGCAAGTTTAAATTATGTATACGCCCAAACCATGTAATAGCGTAGGTTTATTTTCCGCCTTTACATTCCGCATTTTACTTTCGCACCCTTATCAATTGCTAGTAATTAGGCGTGTATGGCAAGATAACAATGAACATAGCTCACACTAATTTCAAGATAAAATATCTGAATTCAACACACTTCTATCACACACGCACCCCTTAGGGTAATTCTCTCTCGATGCCTTTCGATTTCAAAATGGTCATGTCCCTCGAGCGTAGAGGTATTCTAGCATTGCCTTCAAAACAAATCATCATAGTCCCTTCGATACAAAGATCATAAGACCCACGATGTCGCCTCCGAATACATGATCTTGACCCTCGATTGTCGCCTCGAAAATGATGATAGTCCCCGAATGTGGTAGGATACTTCCTACAAGTTGCCTTCTATGACCATCCGATGTCCCCGAATGTCCGTTTACATCCACGAATGGAGCTACCTACTAACTAATGGTATGGCTAGCGCTATTCTAAAGGAATAAGTACAACAAAGCGACCAATTCGAGTGGGTAAATAAGTCTTTTAGTTGCTTGCTCTAAACAAATGCTTTTCACACACTTTTTCAAAGTTCAAACTCTTTTCAAAATAAAACATTTCGAACACTTTGTATACACTCCTACATGAGTCATTACAAAGTCAAAGCGAAATGCCTTTTCAAAACATTTTTGTCAAACACAGAAAGCAATTTTAAAAAGTTATCTAAGAGCAACTAAGAGTAGAATAACTGCGGATGGAAAGGGTGCTAATACCTTCCCTTTTCATAACCATTCTCCGAACTCGAGAATCTAACGAAGGTCTTTTTACATTACTTTTACCTTCCCTTAATTGGATAAAAATAAAAGTCGGTGGCGACTCTTGCTATCCGCACATTTGGATACAAAAATCCTACAAAGTCGAGTTCACGTATCACAAAATGGCGACTCTGTGAGAAAACACCCAAAGGAGAATTGCCTTAGGGATTTCTAGATAACCTTTATTTTTTGTTTGACTTGTATGCTTTATCTTTAAGGGTTGCTTGGGTATTATATGGTTGGGGATCCTACACGGATCGGGTTTCCTTTTAGGTAAGTAGCATTAGATCATCGCGACCGTTAGGCGTATAACTACACGGTCAACATGATGGCTACGTTAGCGTGACACTTTGGTTGCCCGATACTCTTCATTCCCAAGTTGAAGAAAGTATTTGGCTTGCGTGGTGTCATCAGCGCTAACTAAACTTTTAGAACCTTAATTGACCCATCTTGGCCATTAGAAGGTAGTGAGATGGCGGCTTTGGTGTAGACCGAGGTTGGTTGATACTCGATGCTACGCTTATTGAGATCGGACTTTTGGGACATTTTCGATCGACCACTTGGCGTCGTATTGAAATAAGCGCCTACGAGAAAGATCGTGATATGAGATTCCTAGAACCGGTTACTATTATAGGACGGGATGAACCAACTCAAACTTTTGGTGGGGTAATCACCTATACCTCATACAAGCCTTAAACATAGGCTCATTGTGTGAATTGTTTGTGTGTGCTAAACATGACATCATGACATCATTTGCATTGCATATCATTTCTAACTATTTCAAGGACCTAGGGATTTATCTTTGCTTTGTTTTGTAGGGATTATGGCTTCTAGAAAGACTATCGAATCAACTTCATGGGTATCCTTCTCACTCAAAGAATTGATTTGAAATTCCGACCATGCTCGGTTCATCAAAAGACATGGTTATCTACTTGATTTGGTTATCTCGGTTTTGAAGAAGATATGATGCATGTCTATTCCGGTTCTTTGATCCGAAACACCATTGCTTTACATTTCAGATTATCGGTTGGTTCCTACCTTGGAAGAATTCTCTAAGCTACTTGGGATACCTATTCTTGACCAAATGCCATTCACGGTTTAGAAAAGGTCCTAAGTTCGAAGACATTGCATCCTTACATCTTAAGCGCTCGGACATTGAAGCCAATTGGGAAACTAGAAGTGGAGTTAAGGGTTTACTTTCAAGTTCTTAATCAAGAAAGCAGAATTCCTCAAAGTTATGAGTTTCCATGCATTTGAGAACATTGTGGCCTTGCTAATTTATGGTTTGGTTCTATTCCTAACTCGGATCAATTCATAGATGTCAATGCCATCAAGTTGTTTCTTACCGCAATCCGTGCCTACCTTACTTGGAGACATTCTACATTCTCTCACTTTCGTACTACTAAGCGACAAGGAACTCTCGTGTGTTGTATCCGTTACTTTCAAGGTGGTTTATTTCGCACCTTCCTCCATCGATTTTGAAGAATGAACAAAGGTTGAGATGGTCTCAAAGATTGATGTCACTCTCTCATTCGGATATCCGTTGGAATCTTTTCTCTCAAAAGGATTTCACATTCATTGAGCGTTGTGGAGAATTCCCTAATGTACCACTACTTGGTATAAGGGAGGTATTACTTACAACCCTTCTCTAGCTCTCGTCGGTTTGGTTTTGCTCGAAGGATGGTCCACATGATATGCTTCTCCAAGATGTTGTGTTCGACTACAATCACGATCTCGAGTGCAAGCGAAGGTTTATACATGCTTGGGGCATGGTAAAGAAGGCGATACCAAGACTTTGGGGCACCGAACTCCATTCCTTGGGAACCTTACCTCAAATGGGTGCGAGCTCGAGCTCAAAACCTCATGATGCCATTCACGCTGTTCTACGGTAATTATGGAACTGTTGCTATAGGTGGCGTACCTATCTTGTTCTCCATCTGACATGCCTCACGATTTTGAAGACTTGAAGAGATCACGGATCCAACTAAAAGAAGAAAGGGATACCTTTGAAGCTCGATGCTATGCAAGTGAGAAGAAAGTTCTAGAGTTGACCAAGCTACTTCACGAGGAGCGAAACATCAACTTACATCGGCACCAAGAGGAAGCGCCCATGGGAGACTTAGAGCTTTAGGATGTTTATGTTTTCTTTTATTGTTTTGAACTATCTCTTGTACTTAAAAAGAAAAAAAAGAATAATGAGAAGTACTAATAAATGTTTGTTCATTGCTTGTTTAACAAATTTAAATCTTAGGTCCTTGAAAACATTGCATTGCATTTGCATAAACATCGCATAGCATATCATAACATTGCATCACAGGTACATTGGAGATTGGTTTTCTCATTTGCTCGCTATTTATTTTAGCAGAAATGGCTCTTGAACAGACTGTCAAAGATCTCCAAGCTCAGAATGCTCAGTTTCAGCAGATGTTCACCAGCTTGGTCCAAGGCCAAGAAGATCTGAAGAAGCTCATCAACAAGAAGAAGAAGGTTGTTGGTCTCCTCAACATGGGTAGACGTTTCAAAGGGGGTCCTAAAGTGGTCAGCCGTATTGAGCTCTCTGAAGGAAGTGTCCATACGAGGGAGTACCAAGGGTGATGAAGGTGATCAGCGTGAGCCAAAGAAAGGAGGAGAGGACCAGTCTGATTATAGCCAACACTCTGAGGAAGATGATAAGTATAAACAACTTGAAGACCGTCTGAATGCTGTGGAAAACCTGAAGATGTCCGGGCTGAACTTTGATGATCTGAGTCTTGTTCATGGTGTTGTGATTCCTCCCAAATTCAAAGTTCCTACTTTCGCCAAATATGATGGCATTTCTTGCCCTAAGCTGCATTTGAAGTCCTATGTCCGAAGATCAATCCCACTTGATGTGAAAGTTGTGGATGCACTATTTTCAAGAGAGTTTGTCGGAACTCGGTTGGAATGGTACTATCGACTAGAGAATGACCGTATCCGTACTTGGGTGATTTGGTGATGCTTTCTGAACAATATGAGTACAATCTTGAATTGACACCCACTCGCATGCAACTACAAAGCATGTCTATGGGTGTGACGAGAAGTTCAAGGGTATGCTCGAGTGAGAGATCTAGCGGTGAGTTCAACCACCCTTGTCCAATAGGGAGTTGGTTGATATGTTTATGGAACAACGAGCCCATTCTTCAATCATCGATTGGAAATTCTTCATCTGGATTCACGGAAATCTTGTGCGTATTGGTGGTATCAAGAGTGGGAAGATTCATGTGGAGTCATCTTCAAATGCTGCGAAGAGATCTTTTGGTGCTAAGAAAGAAGCCAATGCTGTGTATGGTCAGAAAAGCCGAGCCAAGACCGACCGCTCAATCGTGAGGCGGTTGTGATCTCGATCCTACATCGGCCAACCTCGGTGAGACAGCGTAACGAACCGCCCGAAGGCGGTTTAAGATCAACATGCCATTGTCGCAAGCCTTGCAACACATGTTGAAAGCGGTGATAACCTTGAGGATCCTCCTCAAAATGTCAACACTTCCTCTCAGTATAATCCTAATGCTAAGTGTGCTTACCATTCCAACACCGGGGCATGACGACAATTGTTGGGCTCGAAGAACAAGATTCAAGATATGATTGAAGCTAAGAAGATTGAGTTTGATCCTCTGTTGAGACTCGAATGTGATCAATGCGCCTATGCCTAACCATGACAAGAGTTCCAATCTTTGTTGGTGGCGATACTTATGTTTTCAACATAGATGACTTGACCATTCCTCGATGGTATTAAGAAGAATTTGCTGCAAGCGGTGTCAATCCAGGATGCCGGAGAATTGTCGTTGGTGCCCATCGCACGATGGTTGTGCTTGGTTGAGAAGGCGTGTTCGATGCATGATGGATAACCGTGAGATACTATTTACGAAACCACACATGCGGTGTGTGAAGAAATGTCTAAGTTGAAGATCGACAATGTGAGCTGTACCATCATGTGGGATACCTTGGGGCAGCCAAGTGGAAAGTATGATTACATGGTGAAGTACATCACGATAGTTACAAGATTCCTATTGAGGATGTTAAAGCGAGGATGGGGTGCGATTTCCCGAAGACTATCTTGATGTTAACACTATAAGGTTTCCTCTGCGATCCTGTGCCTAGAGTGGCACCTCTCATTATCACTTCTCCAAGGCCGGTTCCATATTCCTCGACAAGGCTATCCCTTGGAACTATGGGTGATGTTTACTATCATGGTGTCAAGCAAGACCCTCGACTATTGAAGATCTTCTTCTGAAGTTTCTATTCGACATTGACAACATCACGGATCGATGGGTGACCGAACCGGAAGGTATTCTCTCAATCTCTCCTCCAAAGACAACTGCGACTCCAGCTCGCATTCCGGCTATTCCACCAATATCGGCTAGAGGAAAGAACCAATGACTCATCTGCTCGACGAAGTACCAAAAAGTTCTTGAAGACACCTCAAACGAGAAAGGAAATTGAAGATTATCAAGAAGAGTGACTACAATGTTGTGGAACAATTGGGACAGACTCCGTCCAAGATATCCATGCTCGCTCTGCTCTTGTGCTCCGAGGCTCATGCTAATGCCTTGGTGAAGTTTCGAAGAATGCTCATGTGCCAAGACACTACCATGACCAATTCGAAGTTTGTATTGCTAGCTTGGCGCCAACAACGGCCTAGGCTTCTCGATCTTGATTTGACTCCTTAGGAAAGAAACATAACAAAGCCTTGCACATCTCTGTTGAATGCAAGGTACTACCTTATCTCATGTTTTGGTTGACACGGTTACGCTCTGAATATCCTTCGAATGCTTTTGATCGACTTGATGTCGAAGGGTTGGTTACGAGACCCGGTGACATTATCGTGAGAGCTTTTGATGGTTCTAAGCGAGCGGTACTTGGAGAGCTCACTCACTGTCAAAGTCGGTTCCGGACTTTTGATTCCACTTTCTTTGTCATGGACATCCGTCCGACTTATTCTTGCCTACTTGGGCGCCCTTGGATACATGGGGCGGTATTACTACTTTGCATCGAGCTGAAGTACCGGTGAAAGGGAAGGTTGTCACGGTATGTGGTGAAGAAGAATATATGGTCGATCATCTACGGTCATTCCGCTATCTCGAGATGGAGGGTGAATTCTTGAGACTCCTGTCAAGCTTTTGAAACAATACCAGTCATGCTGTTGACTCCCGTCCTCTGAAGTTACACAAGTTCCGCCTAGGATGACCTCATTGAAAGATGCTCAAGCTCTTTGTTGAAGAAGGTAGTGCTATTGGGGACAACTCCTAATCTTCCTTTCAAATTTGACAAGGTGGTTTAGGCTTCACCATCGGTCGAAGATGATACGCGACGTGCGGCCAATTTCCTTTCCGCATCGATCAGTGGAATCCATGCTATAAACGGCGACAATGGCCGACATCGCAAGTGGATCTTCAACTCGGATCATGGGCTCGGCAATTGGAAGGCGAAGGCGTCGTACCAATCTCCTTTAGCCGGAGTAATTGCTTTTGTTTTGTTTTGCTTTTCGTATTTCTTTATGTTTGAACAATAAACTTTGAAAGCTTAGTGCCTTGCGGGCGTCATGGCTCGTTCGAGGTTTTATCATCGTTTGCGTATTTTCATTCAATAAATTCGTTGGACTTTTGCATTCAATTGTTTGTTTTCTTTCTTTTACTTTATCACCCCTCAAAAGCTATGTGTTCTTACACACACCACGTGATACACTGCGAATCACTCGAATCTAGTTAATAACACTATGCTAGTGCTAAATATGACTTGATAATCCGATCTACCAAGCCGAAGGCGAAAGTGAGGAAGATTGTGAAGTGCCGGAGAACTTGCACTACACAAGAAGAGGAGTTATCTGACCACCGAAGAAGCAAGTTGAGGTGGTGAATTTGAGTCTTGACAAAGATAGAAAAGAGATCAAGATAGGGCGGGTCTTGAGAGCAGTGTTAAAGAAAGGTTGGTTCGGATGCTACGAGATTATGTTGAGGTTTTGCTTGGTCATACGAAGACATGCGGGTTTAGACATTGATATTGTGGTACACGATTTGAAAAGAAGGTTTTCTCGGTGAAACAGAAGGTTAAATCGTATCGTCTGAGATGTCTGAGAAAATCAAAGCCGAAGTTATGAAGCAGTTCAACGCTGGTTTCTTAGTTGTCACCTCCTATCCCCAGTGGGTTGCAAATGTGGTACCCGTACCTAAGAAGGATGGTAAAGTACGAATGTGGGTGGATTACAGAGATCTGAACAAAGCGAGCCCGAAAGACGATTTCCCACTTCCCCATATTGATGTTTTGGTTGACAACACTGCTCAACATAAGGTTTTCTCCTTCATGGATGGTTTCTCCGGTTACAATCAGATCAAAATGGCTCCTGAAGACATGGAGAAGACTACTTTTGTTACACAGTGGGGCACTTTCTGCTACAAGGTTATGCCGTTCGGTTGAAAGGCGCCACTTATCAGCGTGCTATGGTAACATTATTTCATGACATGATTCATCACGAGATAGAGGTCTACGTCGACGACATGATAGCTCGATCACAGACTGAAGAAGAACATCTCGATCATTTGCAGAAATTGTTTGATAGGTTGAAGAAGTCTGTGAGACTTAATCCCAACAAGTGCACCTTTGGAGTCAGATCCGGAAAACTCTTAGGGTTTGTTGTCAGTGAAAGAGGTATTGAGGTTGACCCTGCGAAGGTTAAAGCCATTCAAGAGATGCCAGCTCCCCGCACCGAGAAGGAAGTCGAGAGGTTTCTTGGGCGATTAAACTACATTGCAGATTCATTGCACACTAGCGCTACTTGTGAGCCAATCTTCAAGTTACTAAAGAAAGATCAAGTAGTGGAATGGAATGGCGATTGCGGATCGCTTTTGACAAAATCAAGGAGTACCTAGAATCCTCCCATCGATGCCGCCCGCGAAGGAAGACCTCTTATCATGTACTTGCGGTGTTAGAGAACTCAATGGGGTGTGTGTTGGGGCAACATGGCGAATCAGTCGAAAAGAGCATGCAATATACTACCTTAGCAAAAATTTTACCATTGTGAAACAAGATACTCATGACTTGAGAAAACTTGCAACGCTTTGGCTTGGGCTGCTCGCCGACTAAGGCGTATATGTTGACTCACACTACTTTGTTGATTTCTAAGATGGATCCGATAAAATACATCTTTGAGAAACACTCTCTCGGAAGAATAGCAAGATGGCAAATGATCTTGACCGAGTATGACATCGGTACACTTCTCGAAAGCGATCAAAGGAAGTGTAGTAGCCGATCATTTGGCTCATCAAGCCGTGAGCGACTATCGATCTATGCGATTCAATTTCAGACGAAGATGTTTTACTAGTCACATTGCGAAGAACCGAGGCCCAGACGAAGGACACGAACAAGGATCCCGATGGACTATGGTTTTGATGGAGCCTCAAGCGCTTGGCAATGGCATTGGCGCCATCATTACATCCCTACGGACATCGCCTTTCATGATTATGTTTCGGTTGCACCAACAACATGGTCTGAAGCGTGCATCATGGGTATCAAAGGCTTATTGACTTAGAATCAAGTTCTTACAAGTGTATGGAGACTCGACTTTAGTGATCGGTCAGATTAAGGCGAGTGGGATCGAAGCATCCGAATCTCATTCCATATCGAGAGCATGTTACGAGTTTGATTCCTACTTGAAGAGATCACTTTCAATCATATTCCACGAGAAGAGAATCGGTTGGCGGGCGCATTGGCTACTATGTCGTCTATGTTCAAGGTTAGATGGGACAACGAGGCTCCCGGATCATCATTGAGAAGTTTGGCGAACCGGTATTGTTATGAGCTTGATCGAAGAGAAACCTTGGTACTATGGCGTGAAGAGGTATCTTGAGACTCGGGAATATCCAGGGCATCATTAATGATAAGAAGTTCATGAGAAGGTTTGCTTCCAAATTCTTTCGACAACGGCATCTTATACAAAGCGCAACCACGACTTGTGCTTACTCATTGTGTAGACGAAAGCGGCAATGCGTATCATGGAAGAGTTACGAAGCGAATTTGGTACCCACTCGGTGGACACACTATGGCTAAGAAGATTTTGAGAGCAGTTACTATTGGTCCACCATGGGCGATTGTCACCTATGCTCGATCTTGTCACAAGTGCGGTTATGCGAGACAAAGTGCACGTACCTCCGTACCTCTGAATGTTTTAACTCCTCCGTGGCCTTTCGCAATGTGGGGCATTGACATGATTGGAGATTAAGCCCCGACTTCCAATGGACATCGTTTCATCCTTGTGGCAATTGATTACTTTACCAAGTGGGTAGAAGCGACCTCGTATGCATCTGTTACCAAGAATGTAGTGGCTCGATTCATCAAGCATAATCTTATCATCGGTATGGCACTCCGAAAGGATTATCACGATAACGGCTCCAATCTCAACAACAAGATGATCTTGAACTCTGCACGCGATTCAAGATCAAACATCACAACTCTTCTCCATATCGGCCTAAGATGAATGGCGCGATGGAAGCCGCCAATAAGAACATTAAGAAGATTATCTGAGAAGATGCGGTGACTTACAAAGATTGGCATGAGATGTTACCATTTGCTCTTCATGGTTATCGCTTTCTGACGAACATCAGCGGGCAACCCTTTCTCTCGTATCGGTATGGAAGTCGTCTTACCCATCGAGGTTCGGATACCCTCGACGAGTCCTCCGGGAGGCGAGTTAGCGAAGGCGATTGGGTTCGAGACTCGCCTTGACACTTGATTGATGAAAGCGACTCGCATCCATCGCCATGGACGGATCTATCGAAGCGAATGATCGAGCATTTAACAAGAAGGTCAAGCAGGGTCTACCAAGTCGGTGATCTAGTAGTCAAGCGCATCATTCTTCCACAAGGTGATCCAGGGCAAATGGACTCCCCTATGAGGGACCATTTGTAGTCAAGGCAGTATTTTCGGTGAGCTATGATACTTAGCACCATGGATGGTGAAGACTTCCACACCACAGTGAGCGAGACATAGTCAAAAATACTATGCATAAAAGAGACCCGCTAGGTCGGGGCCTAGGCAAAAATAAGGGCATCTGGCGAACCAAAGGTTCGGGCAAAGTTAAGGATATATACAAAAGATGTACACCGGCAAGTCGAAAACAGGCGGCTTGGGCAAAAAGGTATCGGTGGTGAAAACCGAAAGGCGGTCTAGGCAAAAGTTAGGGATTTAAGCGTCGACTATGTCTCTTCGGATCATCGCTTCGGACTACTATCGGCATTCAAGATTCAAATGGCGAAGATCAATTCACTCACTTTCTCGGCGGCAAGGAGATGAGATAGTCGAAATATATGAGTACTAGCATAGTTGGAACTTAACGAGATTGTTTCCGCATAGCTTTTACCTTTCTTGTGTACAAACTACTTGGCCATCATACCTTTCAAAAAAAATATCTGACTTCTTTCTCTTTACAATTTACATTGTTGTCATTTGCAATAAGTCCAACGTTTGCTTTGAATGACTATCGCATTTGACAATAAGAATCGATCACAAACATACGAAAAGTGAATATGCAAAGTACTTACTACGGTTTCGGAATTGGGATGACGAAAGTCAACAAATAGTTCCCACGAGCATAAAGGTGTCACCACAACACACCTTCCCCAGTATAAAGGAATCCGACAGCAATTCCACTCAATCGAGCAACGTTACATCGGTCTCTAGCGGTAACACCTCATCCCCAGTCAAGGTATTCATCCCAAGCGGACGGGTCTCAATCCTTCCCCTTCTCCCCGGTAGCAGTATCGAGACTCGAAACTTGGTCAGATAGTGCATCGGAGGAAACATACACCTTTTATCCCCGGCCGGAGATTACAACGGACTCCGACTCTTCTAGCCGGTCTCGGCAACCATCAAATGCTCTCCAGCGAGATCTACACTCAGAATCCCCAGTAGAGCGCCTCTTAAATTTCCTCAGCAGGATCTACATACAAGGTCCCCAGCGGATCGCCTTCCAGATTCTCCTCGGCAGGGTCTATGAGATCTCCAACAACGAGCTGCTCAAATCTCTACCTTCCTCAATAATATATAGGCCCAAGACTTGGTCAGATAGTGCATCGAAGGAATCCAAGATATCTTTCTTCTCCTTCAAAATCTGGGTTTCCACCTACACAATTCCCCAGGCAGAAGTCAGAAATCTTCAAACAGAATATCCGCATCTTCTTCAAGATGGATATGTTTTGAAATATCACAGCATTCATCATTCATACATTTCTCATAAAAGTCATAATTCATGCATATGTCATTCATATACAACATCATGCATCATACTTTGCATAAGACTAACAAATATTCTATCAAAGTTTTCTTGTTTTCTCCAAAGCAGTATGATCATTTCGATAAACGGGTCCAAGATTAAGCCCGAGCCGGCGGAAAACTATCGAAAGACCGCCGCGAACAGGTCGAGATTAAGCCGCCGGCGGAAAACTATCTGAAAGACCGCCTCCGGCAGCAGGTCGAGATTAAGCCCGAACCAAGCGGAAAACTATCAGAAAGACCACCTCGGTTATCCTCCGATAACGAGCAATGGATCAACACCGATGCTGAGGAAGCTATCCACATTCGGCCAACTACAATCTCCCTCGAGTAATCGACATGAAGATTTATTCGACCTCTTCCTATTATCAGCAATGACTCGAGTCTAGCGTCGACTCGATTGCCTTGGATGGCATCTTAAGCCCATCTCCGACTATTTGTCAACATCTCTTCACTTTCAGAATGCATATATGGTTAAAATCAATACAAACCAATAACCTCATTCAAGGTGAACACGAAGTCTAACGTCGACTCCTCGGATGGCATCTTAAGCCCATCTCCTCTCCATTCGGGAACATCTCGAGTCTAACGTCGACTCACCCTCCGGCATCGACCTTTCTAGATGGCATCTTAAGCCCATCTCATCGACTCTCCTATTAACAACCTCGAGTCTAGCGTCGACTCGTTCCCAGTGAAGTCTCAACTTCTCCAAATGGCATCTGTAAGCCCATTCCGCATCATCCACCAGCGGGTGCAAATTTTCGGTGTACTCGGTGTTCAATCATCTTCTACCTCCGGTCACGAAGACAAGCGTGTCAATCTAACCCTTCGGTACAAGAAGATTGAGCAGGGGCAGTGTCATACCCAAAATTTTCCCTCCATCTACTCAAGAGATTTTATACATCCATACTCAAGGATTCCTCGAGAGTTGATCGGACAAACTCTCTCTAGACAATCAACCCAAACTAGGGTTTGGTATCTCTCAAGTCAAGATGGATTTCCAACATCTCCAATGGCCTTCATGCCTCCTCATATGCTTCAAAGAATCTCCATGTCAAGTTTCAAGCCTCCAAGTCAAGTTTCCCAGACAATTGCTCGGATGGTTGAAAATCGGTGTATTGGACAAAAGTCAAGCTGTGGTCAACATACAGTCAAAACTTCGATTTTGGTCAACATCCTCATTTTGAAGTTACATTCATCATTTGATCAAGGGTTGATCATAATTCATCAAGAAAACTCAAGACTTGCCCAAAGTCAAACTTTCTAAATTAGGGTTTCTAGATGAAAAGTCAACTGAACTTTTGATCATAACTTTCTCATACTTTCTCAAATTTTCCACCACCTCTTGTTTTGAAGGAAATTCAATTCTCTACAACTTCATGTCTCACAAGAATGTCCAAAAATGCTTCATTTGAGAGGTATAGCTCAAAACATTACAGTCATTTTCAAAGTCAACAAAAGTCAACTTTTTGTTTTGAAGATATTTTGAGCATGGTAACTCCAATTGAGATGAGACCAAAGACATTGGTTAGAGGACTCTTAGAGCTTTCAAAAGTCCAAGAACACTCAAAAATGTGGAAAATTGAGCAAGTTACACCATCTACAAGTTGGGCAATTTGGAAGAATGCACAAAGAGAGATACTTCTAAAAATCAAAAACTTTGCAAATGGGCCTACTTTTCTTCATCCAAACTTGTTCCTCATACAATTTGGAACATCAAAGCCAAAGTTTCGAATTTTTATTTTATTTTTCTATTTAATTTGGAATTTATTCATTTAAATACAAATTAAATTCAAAAATAAAGTATAAAATCAAAATTAATTGCAAATTGATTTTTCTCTCTTCCTTAGCATCCAAGTAACTCAACAAAGCCAGCAAATTTCGAAAATTGGATTGATATGGCAAGATTGGATTGAAAATTAATCAAAATTTGAAAATTTGATTTTGTACAAAATCAAATTTGATTTGCATTGATTGATGATGATTTCTTCCTCAAATCAGCTCCAATTCCATCCAATATAAATACAATGCATAGCACATGATTAAGACAGAAGAATTGCTCCAGAACCCTAGTTTCAAACTCAAAAATTTCATGTCCTTGAAGCAACAAGCATTCCTAGTTCCAGCCATCCACAGCCGATTCTGAGCATTCCATCTTGTTCCTTGAGGCCTTTAGAGTCGATCCAGACTCTTACATCGTTCAAAACCATCAAGAATCAAGCAATCCCAGTTTCGGTTTGTTCTTATTTTTCCAAATTCGATTATCAATATTCATGCATTATTAACTTGTTTTGATTGTTGGTTTGTGTTTAGAATCGAGTTTGCAAGCTTTCTGGGCAAGCCAATTAGATTTCCATGGCCTGAATCGTGTTATGCCATGATTAGGGTTTCTGGTATCGAATTAGGGTTTCTCCATACAGGAAAAATTGGCCAACAAGACCTATACCATTAAACTCGTGATGACCTGAGGAATCGAACCATGGTTTCAAACGTAATTTATATTATGTGTCTGCATTTTGATATTAGCCGAGGACATAGCGTCGAAGGAAGGCCGGCCGAGTTTTGAAAATTCAAAGGTTGAAAGGCGAAGCTTGGCGCGGGAGAGGGAGGCGGCGTGTTATTTTCCATTCGCTCCGTTTCAAAACACAAGCATAGCGTGGCTCGGTTGGTCGTGCGGTGAATCTCAAGGTTTGAAGCCGGGCGTGGGTTCGAACCATGCGGGACCACCCTTGGTTTTTCTTTTCCAAACTCACATATTTTCATATTTTCATATTTTCAATATTTTGCATTATTTTAATTTCTTTTCATTTTTATTCTGCATTTAAAAATTACCAAAAAAATATTTTCTTTTTGCATTCATATTTTAAAAACCTTTATTTAATTTAATAAATTAAAAAATATAATTTTTGCATGCATATTTATTTTATTTATATTTTTGCATTTAAATCATTATAAATTGCATTTTAATTATTAAATCTTTTCCAAAAAATCCCAAAAAATTATTTTAACTTATTTATCTTATTTCCAGCATGTATTAATTTTCTCATATTAAAACTTGCATTTTTTCTAACATTTTTCCTATTATTCAATTCATCTCGTATTTTCCGATTTCTCATTCTTTCACAGGTTGCTCCGATTCGGACGTTTTTTCTTTTATCATTTTATTTTACAATAATGTAACTGCTCATGGGATGTAATAGTTTAATTTAGGCTTTTATTTTCCGCAAGTTTAAATTATGTATACGCTAAAGCCATGTAATAGCGTAGGTTTATTTTCCGCACCTTTACATTCCGCATTTTACTTTCCGCACCCTTATCAATTGCTAGTAATTAGGCGTGTATGGCAAGATAACAATGAACATAGCTCACACTAATTTCAAGATAAAATATCTGAATTCAACACACTTCTATCACACACGCACCCCTTAGGGTAATTCTCTCTCGATGCCTTCGATTTCAAAATGGTCATGTCCCTCGAGCGTGAGGTATTCTAGCACCGTTGCCTTCAAAACAAATCATCATAGTCCCGATACAAAGATCATAAGACCCACGATGTAGCCTCCGAATACATGATCTTGACCCTCGATTGTCGCCTCGAAAATGATGATAGTCCCTTGAATGTGGTAGGATACTTCCTACAAGTTGCCTTCTATGACCATCCGATGTCCCTTGAATGTCCGTTTACATCCAGCGAATGGAGCTACCTACTAACTAATGGTATGGCTAGCGCTATTCTAAAGGAGCGTAAGTACAACAAAGCGACCAATTAAGGTGGGTAAATAAGTCTTTTAGTTGCTTGCTCTAAACAAATGTTTTCACACCACACACTTTTTCAAAGTTCAAACTCTTTTCAAAATAAAACATTTCGAACACTTTGTATACACTCCTCGTGAGTCATTACAAAGTCAAAGCGAAATGCCTTTTCAAAACATTTTTGTCAAACACACGAGCAATTTTAAAAAGTTATCTAAGAGCAACTAAGAGCCCGTAGAATAAGCTGCGGATGGAAAGGGGTGCTAATACCTTCCCTTTCATAACCATTCTCCAACTCGAGAATCTAACGAAGGTCTTTTATTACTTTTACCTTCCCTTAATTGGATAAAAATAAAAGTCGGTGGCGACTCTTGCTATCCGCACATTTGGATACAAAATCCTACAAAGTCGAGTTCACCGTATCACAACTATCGGCTAGAGAATGGCCGTATCCGTACTTGGGTGACTTAGGTGATGCTTTCTGAGCAGTATGAGTACAATCTTTGAATTGACACCCACTCGCATGCAATTACAAAGCATGTCTATGGGTCGTGACGAGAAGTTCAAGGAGTATGCTCGAAGTGGAGAGACCTAGCGGTGAGTTCAACCACCCTTGTCCAATAGGGAGTTGGTTGATATGTTCATGGGAACAAGCGGCCCATTCTTCAATCATCGATTGGAAACTCTTGACCGGATTCACCGAGCTGATTTTTGACGTATTGAAGCGGCATCAAGTGGAAAGATTCAAATAGAGACATCTTCAAGCTGCGAAGAGATCTTTTGGTGGTAAGAAAGAAGCCAATCTTGTGTATGGTCGGAAAAGCCGAGCCAAGACCGACCGTGCTCAATGTAGGGGCGGTTGTGATCTCAATCCTACATCGGCCTGACCTCGGTGAGACAGCGTGCGTAACGAGCAGCGAAGGCGGTTCACGAAGATCAACATGCCTTTGTCGCAAGCCTTGCAACACATGTTGAAAGCGGTGATTACCTTGAGGATCCTCCTCGGTGTCAATACTTCCTCTCCGAGATACAATCCTAATGCTAAGTGTGCTTACCATTCCAATAGCCGGGACATAATCTTGATGATTGTTGGGCTCGAAGAACAAGATTCAAGATATGATTGAAGCTAAGCAAATCGAATTTGATCCTCTGTTGAGACTCGAATGTGATCAGCGCCTATGCCTAATCATGACAAGAGTTCCAATGTTGTTGGGGATGATACTTATGTTTTCAACATAGATGACTTGACCATTCCTCGATGGTATTAAGAAGAATCATTGCAAGCGGTGTCAACCGGGATGTCGAGCTGTCGTTGGTGCCCATCCGCTTTGATGGTTGTGCTTGGTTGAGAAGGCGTGTTCGATTGCATGATGGATAACCGTGAGATACTATTTACGAAACCACACATGCGGTGTGAAGAAATGTCTAAGTTGAAGATCGACAATGCAAAGAAGGTACCATCATGTGGGATACCTTGGGGCAGCCAAGTGGAAAGTATGATTATATGGTAAAGTACATTCTGAAAGCTACAAGATTCCTATTGAAGATGTTAAGGCGACCGGATGGGGTGACGATTTCCCGAAGATTATCTTGATGTTAACACAATAAGGTTTCCTCTGCGATTACGTGCCTAGAGTGGCACCTCTCATCATTACTTCTCGAGACCGGTTCCATATTCCTCGACAAGGCTATCCCTTGGAATTATGGGTGATGTTTACTATCATGGCGTCAAGCAAGACCCTCGACCATTGGAGATCTTACGATTGAAGCTACCATTCGACATTGACAACATCACGGATCTAGTAAGGTGACGAGCGGAAGGTATTCTTTCGATATCTCTCCTCCAAAGACACGCGACTCGACTCGCATTCCGGCTATTCAATCCATTCCCCAAGCTAGAGGAAAGAACGGTGACTCATCACCTTTCGGCGAAGTACCAAAAGAAGTTCTTGAAGACACCTCAAACAAGAAATGGAGGAATTCGAAGATCATCAAGAAGAGTGACTACAATGTTGTGGAGCAGTTGGGACAGACCCGTCCAAGATATCCATGCTTGCTCTGCTCTTGTGCTCGAGGCTCATACTAATGCCTTGGTGAAGTTTGAAGAACGCTCATGTGCCGCAAGACACTACCACGACCAGTTTGAAGTTTGTATTGCTAGCTGGCGCCAACAACGGCCTAGGCTTCTCGATCTTGATTTGACTCTGCGGAAAGAAACACAACAAAGCCTTGCACATCTCTGTTGAATGCAAAGGCGTTACATCTCATGTTTTGGTTGACAGGTTACGCTCGAATATCCTTCGAAGGCGCTTTTGATCGACTTGATGTCGAAGGGTTGGTTCGAGACCGGTGACATTATTGTGAGAGCTTTTGATGGTTCTAGCGAGCGATACTTGGAAACTCACTCTGCACTGTTAAAGTCGGTTCCCGGACTTTTGATTCCACTTTCTTTGTCATGGATATCCGTCCGACTTACTCTTGCCTACTTGGGCCCTTGGATACATGGGGCATCTTACCTCTACCTTGCATTAAGCTGAAGTACCGGTGAAAGGGAAGGTTGTTACGGTGTGTGGTGAAGAAGAGTACATGGTCGGTCATCTATCGTTCGATACCTCGAGATGGAGGGTGAATTCTTCGAGACTCCTTGTCAAGCTTTTGAAACAATACCCAGAATCATGCCTGTTGACTCTCTCGTCACTCCTGAAATTACACCTGCTCCGCCTAGGATGGCCTCGCTGAAAGATGCTCAAGCTGCTGTTGAAGGAGGTAGTTCTAATTGGGGTCAGCTCCCGGATCTTCCTTTCAAATCGACAAATGGTTTAGGCTTCACCATCAAGGATCGAAGATGATCGCCATGAGCGTGCCGGCCAACTTCCTTTCCGCATCGGCCAGTGGAATCCATGCTATAGAAGATGGCGGCGACTTGACATCGGCAAGTGGATCTCCAACTCGGATCAAGGGCTCGACAATTGGAAGGCGAAGATGTCATACCAATCTCCTTTAGTCGGGAGTAATTGCTCTTGTTTTGTTTTGCTTTTCGTATTTCTTTATGTTTGAACAATAAACTTTGAAAGCCTAGTGCCTTGCTCGAGGCATCATGACTCATTCGAGGTTATTATACATTGTTTGCGTTTTCATTCAATAAATTCGTTGGACTTTTGCATTCAATTGTTTGTTTTCTTTCTTTTACTTTATCACCTTCAAAAGCTATGTGTTTCTTACACACCCGTGATACAACTGCGAATCACTCCGAATCTAGTTAATATGACTATGCTATTGCTAAATATGACTTGATAATCCGATCTACCAAGCCGAAGATGAAAGTGAGGAAGATTGTGAAGTGCGGAGAACTTGCGGGGCTTTCTGATGAAGAAGCGAGTTATCTGACCACCGAAGAACAAGTTAAGGTTGTGAATTTGAGTCTTGCGAAGGCAGAAAAGAGATCAAGATAGGAGCGGGTCTTGAGAATAGTGTTAAAGAAAGGTTCGTTCGGATGCTACGAGACTATATTGAGGTTTTGCTTGGTCATACGAAGACATGCACAGTTTAGACATTGATATTGTGGTACACCGATTGAAACAAAGAAGGTTTTCTCGGTGAAACGAAGGTTAAATCGCATGCGTCACGAGATGTCGAGAGAAAATCAAAGCGAAGTTATGAAAGCAGTTCAACGCGGTTTCTTAGTTACTTCTTATCCACAATGGGTTGCAAGCGTGGTCCCGTACCTAAGAAAGATGGCAAAATGCGAATGTGTGTGGATTAGAGATCGAATAAAGCGAGTCGAAGGCGATTTTCCACTTCCTCATATTGATGTTACGGTTGACAACACCGCTCGGCACAAGGTTTTCTCCTTCATGGATGGTTTCTCGGTTATAATCGGATCAAAATGGCTCCGAAGACATGGAAGACTACTTTTGTTACGTGGGGCACTTTCGCTACAAGGTTATGCCGTTCGGATGAAGAAGCGGGTGCCACTTATCGGTGCTATGGTAACGTTATTTCATGACATGATTCATCACGAGATAGAGGTTTCGTCGGCGACATGATAGCTCGATCCATGAAGAAGAACATCTTGATCATTTGCGAA
Source organism: Vicia sativa (assembly GCA_021764765.1). Classification (NCBI taxonomy): domain Eukaryota; kingdom Viridiplantae; phylum Streptophyta; class Magnoliopsida; order Fabales; family Fabaceae; genus Vicia; species Vicia sativa. The sequence goes on along the minus strand of CM038794.1, from coordinate 238,151,234 downwards.
ACTATTTGTGAGTTGAAGAAGTATAGGTGAGACTTAATCCCAACAAGTGCACCTTTGGAGTCGATTCGGTAAACTCTTAGGGTTTGTTGTTAATGGTAAAGGTATTGAAGTTGACCCGCCAAGGTTAAAGCTATTCAAGAGATGCGACTCCCACCGAGAAGTTAGAGGTTTCTTGGGCGATTGAACTACATTGCGATTCATTGCACATAAGCGCTACTTGTGAGCCAATCTTCAAGTTATGTAAGAAAGATCAAGTAGTAGAATGGAGCAGCGATTGCGGATCGTTTTGACAAAATCAAGGGTACCTAGAATCCTCCCATCCGATGCCACCTTGAAGGAAGACCTCTTATCATGTACGCGGTGCTAGAGAATTCAATGGGATGTGTGTTGGGGCAACATGGCGAGTGCAGTCGAAAAGAGCATGCAATATACTACCTTAGCAAAAGTTTACCATTGTGAAACAAGATACTCACAGCTCGAGAAAACTTGCAGCTTTAACTTGGGCTGGCCGACTAAGACAATATATGTTGACTCACACTACCTTATTGATTTCCAAGATGGATCCGATAAAATACATATTTGAGAAACCACTCTCTCCGGAAGAATAGCAAGATGGCAAATGATCGACCGAATATGACATTCGGTACACTTCTCGAAAGCAATCAAAGGAAGTGTAGTAGCCGATCATTTGGCTCATCAAGCCGTAGATGACTATCGATCTATGCGGTTCAATTTCACGATGAAGATGTTTTACTAGTTCTGATTACGAAGAACCGGCCCAGACGAAGGACACGAACAAGGATCTCGATGGACCATGGTCTTTGATGGAGCCTCAAACGCACAGCAATGGCATTGGTGCCATTATCACATCCCTACGGACACACGCCTTTCACAGATTATGTTTGGTTGCACGAACAACATGGCGAATATGAGCGTGCATCATGGGTATCAAAGCGCTATTGATTTAAGGATCAAGTTCTTACAAGTGTATGGAGACTCGACTTTGGTGATCGGTCAGATTAAGGCGAGTGGGATCGAAGCATCTAAATCTCATTCCGTATCGAGCATGTTACGAGTTTGATCCCTACTTGAAGAGATTACTTTCAATCACATTCCACGAGAAGAGAATCAATTGGCGGGCGCATTGGCTACTATGTCGTCTATGTTCAAAGTCGAGATGGGACAACGAGGCTCCCGGATCATCATTGAGAAGTTTGTGAACCGGTATTGTTATGAGAGATACAGACGAGAAACCTTGGTACTATGGCGTGAAGAGGTATCTTGAGACTCGGGAATATCCAGGGGCATCATCAATGATAAAAGTTCATGAGAAGATTTGCATCCAAATTCTTCCTCGACGGCATCTTATACAAAGCGCAACCACGACTTGTGCTTACTCTCATTGTGTAGATCGGAAAAGCAATACGTATCATGGAAGAGTTACGAAGGCGCATTTGGTACCCACTCCGATGGACACACCATGGCTAAGAAGATTTTGAGAGGTTACTATTGGTCTACCATGGAAGCGATTGTCACGCTCGCTCGATCTTGTCACAAATGCGGTTATGCCGATAAAGTACACATACCTCCGGTACCTCGAGCGTTTAACTTCTCCTTGGCCTTTTGCAATGTGGGGCATTGACATGATCGGAGAAATCAAGCCCACCGCTTCCAATGGACATCGTTTCATCCTTGTGGCAATTGACTATTTCACCAAGTGGGTAGAAGCAGCCTCGTTCGCATCTGTTACTAAGAATGTTGTGGCTCGATTCATCAAACATAATCTTATCTGTCGATATGGCACTCCCGAAAGGATTATCACAGATAACGGCTCCAATCTTAACAACAAGATGATCACCGAACTCTGCACGTAGTTCAAGATCAAGCATCACAACTCTTCTCCTTATCGGCCTAAGATGAATGGCGCAGTGGAAGCCGCCAACAAGAACATTAAGAAGATTATCTGAGAAATGCGGTGACTTACAAAGATTGGCATGAGATGTTACCATTTGCTCTTCATGGTTATCGCTTTTCTGTGCGAGCATCAGCAGGGCAACCCCTTCTCTCTTGTATATGGTATGGGCGTCCTACCCATCGAGGTTCGGATACCCTCAACGAGTCCTCCGGGCCCGAGTTAAGCGAGCGATTGGGTCGGACTCGCCTTGACCAGATTAACTTGATTGATGAGAAGCGACTCGCATCCATACGCCATGGACATATCTATCGAAGCGAATGATCGAGCATTTAACAAGAAGGTCAAGCACGGGTCTACCAAGTCGGTGATCGGTAGTCAGCGCATCATTCGCCAAGGTGATCCGGAAAATGGACTCCCACCTCGGCGACCATTTGTAGTCAAGGCGGTGTTTTCGTGAACTATGATACTTAGTACCATGGATGGTGAAGACTTCCCACACCAGTGAGCGAGACATAGTCAAAAATACTACGCATGAAATAGACCCGCTGGGTCGGCGAACCTAGGCAAAAATAAGGGCATCTGGCGAACCAAAGGTTCGGGCAAAATTCTGGATATATACAAAACATGTACACGGAGTCGAAAACACGGCGGCTTGGGCAAAAGGTATCGGTGGGCGAAAACCGAAAGGGAGGTCTAGGCAAAAGTTAGGGATTTAAGCGTGCGATTATGTCTCTTCGGATCACACCTTCTAGACTACTATAAGCATTCAAGATTCAAATGGCGAAGATCGACCTACTCACTTTCTCTGTGACAAGGAGATGAGATAGTCAAAATATATTAGTACTAGCATAGTTGGAACTTGAGATTGTTTCCACATAGCTTTTTACTTTTCTTGTGTATAAACTACTTGGCCATCATACCTTCCAAATAAATCGATTCTTTCTTTACAATTTTCACTATTATCGTTTGCAATAAGTCCAACGTTTGTTTTGAATGACTATCGCATTTGACAATAAGAATCTAATCACAAACATGCGAAAAGTGAGCGAACAAAAGTAATTACTACGAGGCTCGGAATTGAGATGACAACAAAGGTCACCAAAACATTCCCCATGAGCATAATCTCCAGAGGTGTCACTCACTAAACCTCCCAGTGAGTATATGTTAATCCAGACGGTGATTCCACTCAAGAGAAATGTTACATCAGTCTCCGAGCAGTAACACTTCATCCCCAGCTAAGATGTTTATCCCCCAGCGGATATCCCTCAACCGTTCCCCTTTTCTCCAGCAGCGGTATCCAGACTCGAGACTTGGTCAGATAGTACACCGGAGAGAGTCTACATCTCCTATTCCCGATCGGAGATTCCAGAGGCTGACCGGTCTCGGCAACCATCAAATGCTCTCCAGTGAGATCTGCACTCAAAATCCCTAGTAGAGCGCCGCCTAATTCTTCCCAACAGGGTCTACACGCAAGATCCCCAACGGATTTCCTCCCGGACTCTCCCCAGCAGGGTCTATGTATGAGATCTCCAACAATGGGCTTCTCAAACCTCTACCTTCCTCAATAATATCTAGGCCCGAGACTTGGTCAGATAGTGCAACGGAGGAATCCATGATATCTTTCTTCTCCTTCAAAAGCGGGATTCTCACCTACTCAATTCCCCAAGCAGAAGTCAGAAATCCTCAAACAGAACATCCGCATCTTCTTCAAGATGGATATGTTTTGAAATACCACAACATCTATCATTCATACATTACTCATAAAGTCATAATTCATGCATATGTCATTCATATACATTGTCATGCATCATACTTTGCATAAGACTAACAAATATTCTATCAAAGTTTCTCTTGTTTTTCAAAAGCAGTGAAAGTCACTTCGACGGTGGTCGAGATTAAGCCCGAATCGGCGGAAAACTATCGAAAGACCACCCTAGTTGTCCTCGGTGGTCGAGATTAAGCCCGAATATCAGCGGAAAACTATCGAAAGACCACCCTGGTTGTCCTCCGACGGTGGTCGAGGATTAAGCCCGGCCGGCGGAAAACTATCGAAGACCGCCCCTAGTTATCCTCCGATAGCGGTGGATCAACACCGATGCTGGGGAAGATATCCACATTTGCCAACTACTACCTCCCTCGAGTAACGCGGAGATTTATTCGATCCTTCTTATTATCAGCAGCAACTCTGAGTCTAGCGTCGACTCGGTTGCCTTGGATGGCATCTTAAGCCCATCTCCGACTACTTGTCAACATTTCTTCGCCTTCAGAATGCTGCATATTTGGTTAAAACTCAATACAAATCAATAACTTCATTCAAAGACGAGCACGAAGTCTAACATACAACTCCCTCCGGATGGCATCTTAAGCCCATCCTCATGCTCCTTTCACTTCCAAAAACGTCTACAGAGCCTAGCGTACGGCTCACTCCCCAGCATCGACCTTTCCAGATGGCATCTCAAGCTTATCTCCGACGATTCTCCTATTCAGTCAACCACCTCGAGTCTAGAGTACGACTCATTCCCCCAGCAAAGTATCTAGCTTCTCCAAATGACATCTACAAGCCCATTCCCGCATCATCAGCCAACAGCGAGTGCAAATTTTCGGGTGTACTCGAGTGTTCAATCATCTTCTACCTTCAGGTCACGAAAGACAGGCGTGTCAATCTAACCTTCCTGTACAAGAAGATTGAACAGGGGCAGTTGTCATACCCCAAAATTTGCCCTCCATCTTCTCAAGATATTCCATACATCCATACTCAAGGATTCCCTAAGAGTTGATCAGACAAACTCTCTCCTAGACAATCAACCCAAACTAGGGTTTGACAATTCTCAGGTCAAGATGGACTTACAACATATCCAATGCTCTTCATGCCTCCTCATATGCTTCAAAGATTCTCCATGTCAAGTTTCAAGCCTCACAAGTCAAGTTTCCTCGGACAATTGCTCAGATGGTTGAAAATCAGTTGTATTGGACAAAAAGTCAACTATGGTCAACATATAGTCAAACTTCATAATTTTTGGTCAACATCCTCATTTTGAAGTTACATTCATCATTTGATCAAGGGTTGATCATGATTCATCAAGAAAACTCAAGATTTGCTCAAAAGTCAAACTTTCTAAATTAGGGTTTCTAGATGAAAAGTCAATGAACTTTGTTGATCATAACTTCTTCATACTTTCTCAGAAATTTTTCCACCACCTCTTGTTTTGAAGGAAATTCAATTCTCTACAACTTCATGTCTCACAAGAATGTCCAAAAAATGCTTCATTTGAAAGGTATGGCTCAAAACATTACAGGTCATTTTCAAAGTCAACAAAAAGTCAACTTTTTGTTTTGAAGATATATTGAGCATGGAAACTCCAATTGAGATGAGACCAAAAAGGTTGGTTAGAGGACTCTTATATATTTCTAAAAAGTCCAAGAACACTCAAAAATGTGGAAAAATGAGCAAGATACACCATTCACAAGTTGGGCAATTTTGAAAGAGTGCACAGAGTTGCTTCTAAAAATCAAAAATTTTGCAAATGGGCTTACTTTTCTTCATTCAAACTTGTTCCTTATACAATTAGGAATATCCAAGCCCAATGCCACGAATTTTTATTTTATTTTTCTATTTAATTTGGAATGTATTCATTTAAATACAAATTAAATTAAAAAATAAAGTATAAAATCAAAATTAATTGCAAACTTGATTTTTATTTCTTCCTTGGGATCCAATCAACTCATTAAAGCCAGCAATTTTCGAAATTGGATTGATATAGCAAGATTGGATTGAGAATTAATCAAAATTTGAAGATTTGATTTTCTACAAAAATCAAATTTGATTGGCATTGATTATTGATCAATTCTTTCCCAAAACAACTCCAAATCCATCCAGTATAAATGTACAATGCATACCTATCAAGAGAGCGAAAAAATTGGCTCAAGAACCCTAACCTAGAACTCAAAAAACCGTGCCTCTCAAGCAACAAGCAGCCTTGGATTTAGGTGGTTTCAAGCAATTTTGAGCATTCCATCTTGTTCCTTGTGCCATTCAGAATCGATCCAGACCTTTACATTGCTCGAATCCATCCAGAATCGTGGAATCCGTGTTTGGTTTGTTCTTGAAAAATCCAAAATCGTATTCTATTATTCATGCATTATTAACATGTTTTGTGTTTGTTTTTGTGATTAGTGATGAGTTTGCAAGCATTCTGGGCACTTTGATTACATTTCCATGGCCTAAATCGTGATATACCATAGCTAGGGTTTCTGAGCTCGATTTAGGGCTTCTCTTAAATGGAAAAATTGGACCATAAGACCTATACCAATGCATTCGGAATGATCCCAGGAATCGAACCATGTCTTTAGAATTCATTTATATTATGTATGCTGTTTTTTTGATTTTGCGAGTGCATGGCGTCGAGCAATGGCGCTAGCTTTCAAAAATTCAAATGAGAAGCGATGAAGTTCTTGGCGGAGCGAAGCAATGGAAGGGCGCGTGTTGTAATCCACTCACTCCGTTTTCAAACACGCTGGCACACATGGCGTGGTGGTTAAGACGTTCACTGTGCATAGATGCTCCCAAGGGACCCCAGTTCGAATCTCCCCAGGACCGGTTTTGATTTCCTTTTTCATAAACTTGCATTTTTCCATATTTTCATATTTAATATTTTTGCATCAATTTTAATTCTTTTCATATTTTTATTTATGCATTAAAAAATCATCAAAATATTTTTTCCTTTGGCATTTATTTTCAGAAAATATTTATTTAATTTATAAAATTAAAAAATATTATTTTGCATGCGTATTTATTTTTATTCATAATTTTGCATTTAAATCACTTTTAATTCATTTTTAATTATTAAATTGCATCCAAAAAATCCCAAAAAAATTATTTTAGCATATTTATGTTATTTCCAGCATGTCATATTTTTCCCAATTAAAAACTTGCATTTTTCTAACATTTTTTCTCTTATTCGATTCATCATATTTTCCGATTTCTCTTATCGTTTCACAGGTTATTCCGCTTCAGACGTTTCTTTACCGTTTTCATTTTTTTCCAATAATGTAACTGTTTATGGGATGTAATAGTTTAAATTAGGTTTTTATTTTCCGCAAGTTTAAATTATGTATCTGCCCCAAAGCCATGTAATAGCGTAGGACATTTACCTTTCCGCACTTTACATTCCGCATTTTAATTTCCGCACTTATAATGCTAGTAACTAGGCGTGTATGGCAAGATAATAATGAACATAGCCGCTAATTTTCAAGATAAAATATCTGAAATCAACACACTCTTCACACATGCACCCTTAGGGTAATTCTCTCTCGTTGCCTTACGAATTCAAAATGGTCATGTCCCTCGAATGTAGAGGTATCCTAGCACCGTTGCCTTCAAAACAAATCATCATAGTCCCTTCGATACAAAGATCATAAGACCCACGATGTCGCCTCCGAATACATGATCTTGACCCTCGATTGTCGCCTATGAAAAATGATGATAGTCCCTTCGAATGTGCTAGGATACTTCCTACAAGTTGCCTTCTATGACCATACGATGTCCCTTCGAATGTCCCGCTTACATCCAACAAATAGAGTTACCTACCAACTAATGGTATGGATAGCGCTATTCTAAAGGAACGTAAAATAACACAAAAACGACCAATTCTGAGTAGGTAATAAGACTTCTAGTTGCTTGCTCTATCAAAAACACTTTTTACACCTCACACTTTTGTCAAAGTTCAAACTCTTTTCAAAACAAAACATTTCCAAACACTTTGTATACATTCCTACATGAATCATTACAAAGTCAAAGCGAAATGCCTTTTCAAAACATTTTTGTCAAACACACAGAAAGCACAATTTTTAAAGTGATCTAAGAGCAACTAAGAGCCCGTAGATAACTACGGATGGAAAGGGGTGCTAATACCTTCCCTTTTCATAACCTTTTCCCTTACTCAGAATCTAACGAAGGTCTTTTTCTGTACTTTTACCTTCCCTTAATTGGATAAAAATAAAAGTCGGTGGCGACTCTTGCTATCCGCATATTTGCGATACAAACACTAAAAAGTCAGTTCACCGTATCACAGTCTCCACCGACTTTTCTTTTACCCAATACAGTAAAGGTGAAAAGAACGGGAAATACCTTATATCGATTCTGAGTACGGGAGGTAATTATGAAAAGGGAAGGTATTAGCACCCTTTTCACCCGTAGTTATCTACGGGCTCTTAATTGCTTAGCTCACTTTTGAAAATTTTCCTTATGTGTTTGTGTGATTTGAAAAGTATTTGAAATTTATTTCGCTTTGACTTCGTAATGATTCTTGTATCAGTCCTCAAGAATGTATACGAAGTGTTCGGAAATATTTCGTTTGGAAAATGTTTAACTTTGTAATGATTCTCGTTGGAATGTATACAAAGTGTTTGTTTGAAAATATTTTTGAAAAGAGTGTGAGGTGTGAAAACTGATTTGTTTGATTGGAGCAAGCAATAGAGTCTTATTACCTACTCAGAAGGTCGTTCTTGTTATTTTCCTTCTCCTTTAGGATAAGACTATCCATATCATTAGTTGGTAGGTAACTTTTATCCGTTGGATGTGAAGGGACAATCGTAGGGTCATCTTATGGTCATTGAAGACAACATTATAAGGATACCTTAGCAATTTCGTAGGGACGATCATCACTTGTTCGTAGGCAACAATCGAGGGGAGAGATCATATATTCGTAGGCAACATCTAGGGTCATCGAGAGACTATGATCTTTGAGATGATTTTGAATCGAGGGACTTTGCTAATGGTATCCCTACATTCGAGGAACATGACCATTGTTTATTCGTAAGGCAACAAGAGAGGATACCCTAAGGGGGGTGCAAGTGTGATAGAGTGTATTTGATTCAAATATTTATCTTGATTATTAGAGTGATCTAATGGTTGATTTTAGATCTTCTCATGCAAACCCTAATTAGCATACATCTAAGCAGTTATATACAATTTATAATAGTGCAGAACGTAAAAGCGGAAAATAAACCTACGCTATTACAAGGCTTTGGGACAGTTACATAATAGAGGTGCGGAAAGTAAATGCAGAAAAGTAAATCTACGCTATTACAAAAATAACCTTGCGACCTATACATCGATTTCTAGGATTTAATAATGCAAGAAATAAATAAAAGAAATAAGGAAAAAATGTTAGATGTTAGTAAAAAATAGTCTGAGGTTAGTAAAAAAGTTTTGATTAAGTTAACCTAATTATTATGTGAAGAAAAATGTTTATATTTTTTGGATTGCTTTTAGTTAAGAAAAAACCTAATTCTAAGTTAATTAACAATTAATTGTGAAAAATAATTTAAATCATGACAAAAATAAATTATTTTTATGTCAAAAATTAATTAAAAGTTTTATTAACCTAATTCTAAAATTATATTACTTTTTGAGATTTTAGAAAATAAGTTGAATTAATTTTGAAAAGAAATTAAAATAGAAAAGAAAATTGAAAAGAAAAAGAAAAAGAAAAATGAAAGAGTTAGTGCCAAAAATAAGGTTTGGTCCTGCCAGGGTTTGAACCTAGGATCCTCGGGTTATTGGTGCAAAACGTGGCCACTACACCATCTGTTTGTGGTGATATATGTGCGCCTCCATTTGTATGTGTATGTTGAAACCTGTAAAAATCAGAAATTAAGAAAAATAACAAAAGGGCTGACTCGAATCCATGGTCTGAGAGGCAAAGAGGACTAGCGCGCGCATGGTTAACCACTGGGGTGGTGATACATCCATGTATTTAGCCCCAACCATAAATATATATTTCAAAATATTTCCTAAAAAATTCAAACAAATGAAACACAACGCGCGCTGGGGCTCCAAATATTTGAATCAAGCCAATCGGATTAAGGAACCGTGACACGCCGGCAGCCAAATTGTCAACGCCGGAGTCCCTCACCGGAGCTAGGGCTCCGATCATCTTCTACGATCGGCCACAAACCTAAAATCCTGCAAAATACATAAATTAATGAGAAACAAAAACCCAGATCGATTAATTTGACCCTTGCGAACACGAAGGTGGTGTTCTTTTGTCCTGAAAGTGGTTGTGAATTAAGTTTCGAAGCTTCACAGTCGTGAAGCCCTAACAATGGAATTTTGTGTTTCATCCATCAAAACTTGCAAACGATGGCTCTAATCTGCTCTAATGAACCTCAGGAAACGATTAGTATATTTAGTTTCAATCAAAACACAATAAAAAGCAGAATACGATTGACATAAAAAGATGTAAAACTGAGTTCATGCATGGTATGATTCAGAGTGCTATGGCCATGGATAATGATCCATTCTAACCCTACTATACCTCAGGAGCACGATGGAATGCTTGGAAGCCTTTGAAAGAGGCTGGAACTAGGGTTTTGAAAGTGCAAGTTTGCTTGAATATTTTTCAACATAAACCCTAGTCTCTTGGCTGCAAAATCTCGTCTTTTTTGGTATGAATATCTTGTGTATATATAGGGAAAAAGATTAGGTCAAGAATTAAGTGAAAAATATATTGCATTCAATGAAAGATATTTGATTGAAGTTTTTGAATCAAATCTTTCTTTTTCTTGCTCAATATTCCTCTAATGCTTTCCATGTGTTTTCCATCTTGTATGAGCTATCTTAGACCTCAAGTCATACAAATAATAAGCCCAACACACCATGTCTTTGTTTTTGTATTTTATTTTATTTAAAATTAAATTTTAATGAAATAATTCAACAATAAATTAAATAAATGATGTAAGGGCGTGTAGATAGACTTAGAGGTCATGTACCATCTTGGGAACAAGTTTTGATCACAAAAACTTGGGCCCATTTGAAAAAAATTTGAATTTTCGTAGCAATTCTCTTCATGCACTTCTTCAAATTTCCCAAACTTGCACAAGTTGTATTTTGCTCAATTTTCAACATTTTGAATAGTTCTTGGACTTTTTAGAAATCTTAAGATGTCCTCTAAACACTCCTTTTGGTTTCATCTTCATTGATGTTTCCAACTTCATGTACACTTCTTTTGAAAAATATGACTTTTTGTTGACTTTTAGAGGGACCTATAATGTCTTGATCCATAACTCTCAAATGAAGCATTTTTGGCCAAAGCTTGTGAGAAACAAAGTTTTGGAGAATTGAATTCTCTTCAAAATGAGCTTTGGTGGAAATTTTTTTGATAAAGTATGTGAAAGTTATGCTTGATCAAAATTTTGTTGACTTTTTGTCAAGAAACCCTAATTTAGAAACTTTGACTTTTTATCAAATCTTGAGTTTTCTTGATGAATCATGATCAACCCTTCATCAAATGATGGACGTGACTTCAAAATCTTGATATTGACCAAAAATGATGAAGTTTGACTGTATGTTTGACCACAGTTGACTTTTTGTTCAATACAATTAATTTTCAACCATCTGGGCAATTGATTGAGCAAACTTGAGTTGTGAGCCTTGAAACTTGACATGGTGATCCCTTGAGACATATGAGGAGGTATGATGATCACTTGAGGCAATGGAACTCATCCTTGACTTGAGAGAATCAAAACCGTAGTTGTGGGGTTGATTGCTTAGGAGAGGGTTCATCTGGTCAACCCTTGACAAATTCTTGAGTATGGAGATGTGTATTGACTAGAGAAATAGGAGGGAAAATTTTGGGGTATAACAATGGCTTCCAGGGATGCCTCTGAATTTGGTTAGCATTGTGAGGCGGTGAAATATCTGGAGAATAGTCTCCCCAAATGCTTCCAAGAGGTGACCGAATCATCCGAAAAGCTTTTATACCAGGCCATGGCCCCTTTCCTCAGGGTCGTTGGGAACATGCGACATTTGATGGCTCCTCGAACTCTTGGATAATCGATCAAGGCATCGATGTTCTCGATATGTTCGTCGGTGTCAGTGGTGTCGTCATACTGCCCGAGCCTAGGAGGCTTCTCTAAACCGGATAGAATAGGGGGATAACCCGACATAAAAGGCCATGGTACTCATCTTCATCGCTCCAGTTAGGAGAGAGGGATACAAAATGATTGTTTCTTCTATGATGGGGGAGTTCTCTCTCCTGTCTTGGTCTGGGAGACGGAGAACAATCACGGGAGCGATGCAGTTCGTTCTTTGTCTTCTTGTGCGAAGGAGATCCCAATTTTTCCAAGGAGGGGTGTGTCCTCTCTTCTTCAGGAAAGATCGATCGGGGAGATCCTGATTTTGATCAGGTCTTCTTGGCAAGGGGCTGCGGGAAGTGGCCATATTAGGTCTCTGAGGTGGAGATGATGGACGGTTCTTTTCCAAAGCCTCGATGTGTTGACCCTACTGGAGGAGGAGACTGTTAGTCTGATTAAGGGCGGACATAATAATAGCTAATGCTGGGTCCATGTTGGTTGGCAGTGGTGCCGAGGGTTGAGGGATGACGAGGCCGTCATCCTGGTTCTTGGATTTCTAATTATCCAAGAGGGAATCTTGGTCGCCAGCATCATTGGAATTTGGGGAAGCAGTTATACCGTCTCTGTGATCAATGGGGGTCCTCAAGTCGAGGAGAGACATCATTCTTGTCCGTCTTTCATATAGGTGAAAGAATGGTCTTGACGGAAAGGAGTTGATTATTGTTACCATCCATCTCGTTGGGATTTTGGAGAAATCTTTGATCTTCTAAAATTGGGATGATGAATGAAGACGAGGAAGATGGATTCCCACAGACGGTGCCACTGATCTGAACAAGTGATCAGAAATGGACACGACCAAAATGGTTGAAGATCCTTCGAGCAAGTTGATGTTAAGGAGGGGGCGACGTACATGCAAGGCACTCCGATGCTAAAGTAAGCAAATGTTTAAAGAAATAGAATAGTGAATATTAGGGTTTTGAGTGTAAGAAAGTGATACCTTGCCCTCAAAGATATGAGGATTTATATAATGATCTAAGGAAGATTCTCATTGGTTGCTATATTTAGGTCGGGATATACGGATCCACGAATATAGCCATTCGAGCTAACAAGGTCAGAATCGGGCGACAATGCTCATAACTAGCCGTTATGTCGGGAAAAGAGGATATAACAGACAGAATCCTCAGTGAGATAAACTGCTGATCTGCTCAACATGTGTCGGGCAGAGGACATCGTGTGGATAATGAAACAGGCAGTTGGAAGCCCCTAGTGTGCCATTGGATCTTGATGAAGCGTCACACCTCGGGATTGAGTGGCTAGCCCGACAGACATTCGGGAAGTCTAGAACAAAAAGCAAACACGTGTTCCATTTCATCATGTCACATACTTGATTACATTGTCCCAACTACTCCCTTGTTGGTCTTAGTAGGAACAAGTCTTGAACAATTTCCTGACATCCAGTTAGACATTTTATGCTTTCCTTTGTCCAAGATCAAGACATTTTCATCTTGAACTAGTGTAGAATTCCTAGATGTTCAGACATCTTGTATGACATCTCCCATTGAGTCCTAAAAAGAGAAAAATAAATTCTCCCGAACACTGTCTCTTAGAGCCCCCTAAGAGGCTTGAGAACTTATGATCCAAATAATCAGCTTCATATGTCTAGAACCAAACATATCCAGTCAAGATCTCACCATTCTCCACATGTCATGACATATTGTCTGACATTATAACCTCAAATGAGATATGTTATCTTCACAATCTAGGATAATATATATGCTTCATAATGTCTGCACTAACCCATAAACACATCCTTGACTTCCTACATCATTGGTATGCAATACTCCTGTTGAAAATGAACACTTGAGCCCCACATGAAAAACTATTCCTCCACACACTTGTTGGATACCTAAATCATTAACCAGATAATTTAGCTCCTTGAGATCACATCCATGAAAATACTCCACTGTGACATTGTTAGAAGTTTCTCCTCCTTCTTCACCATATTTAGGAGATCCACTAACATTGAGCATCAAGTTTCACATTCATAATTCCAAACATATCCTAAACACATCCATTGACAAGCATGATGTTACATCATCATTTATGACATCAGCTTTTTATCACATAATCCATTCATCCATTATGGTTCTTAATTTACTATGCATCCTAATCAAGTTGCCACAAGCCCTAAGGATCCATGGAGAGAACTAAGCTTCCAACAACTTTTTGAAGTATAATGTTCAAATTTTTAGATTTGAATTGACACGTCAGGAAAATACACTGCTTCAGCCAGAGTATTAGTCTTCATATGCATACCTTTGTCATAGAAAGATTTCCTCCCCTGAGATTCTCCAAAAAATGATCTTGCACTCTGTTGCAACATCTAGACTTTAAACCTCTTGATGGTTACTTGAAGGATAAGCAATTAAATACTTATGGATGTCACTAATAGCAGTAAACCATCACAAATATAAGTGCTTTTATGAGTGGACTTGTTATTATGAGATTTGGAGACATTATAAAGATAGTTTTTACTCTGTGGTGTCTGCTTATCAAATCCAAGTAAACCTTTGTCCTATCTTTGATGCTTATTTATCGATAGTGAACTCATATCCTCCTCTTATTTGGGATAGTTAGGCTTTCTCTAAGGTGGTATTTTTTTCCTCGTAGCTATTATAGGATAAGTTCTCGTCTAGAGAGAACTTGTTCAAGCGGAATGTCATTGTCGACCGGGGGTATGTCTTATATATTATGTTGGGACGGGATTAAATCGACCTCTCATTTGATATAGGATCTTTAGGTGGTTAGGGGTGCAATGGGATCTGCCTCGAGAGTTTAGGATTATTTTTGTTTTTCCATTCCTTAGGAGCCAAGGCTAAGTCAAAGGGTGATTTTGTTATGATTTGACATGATGTGGTGTGGACCATCTCGTCGGTGCGTAATGATAAAAAAAATCTAGATCGTCAACAAACATAAAAGAGGTGGAACATAAGAGTATTTTTTGAAATTGTAATTGGTTTTTTATCAGGTTTTTATTAAACTCATTCTTCTTATGTGATTGGATTCAGAATTCTATCATGTGTTCGAATCAATAGTAGATCAAGAGTTTTGACATGCTCCAAAGGTGTTTAGAGGTTTCTAGTGTTGTTTGCATTTTTTTTAGTTTGTTAATGATAAACGTGCGTAGTTAGAACTCTAGTAAATTTCTGTGTGTTATTTTTTAGGGAATTTCTTCTCACACCTAGTGTTTTTCTCCCACACCTTTTAAAACCCTAAAATAGCCTTCGTAAGTGAACTTACGAATTCACCTTATTTTAGGATGTTTCGTAAGTGCACTTACGAATTCACCTTATTTCAAGGTGTTTCGTAAGTGCACTTACGAATTAGCCTAATATCTCAAATTTATTATGATTTTATTTTAAAAAAATATTTATTTATAATATATATATATATATATATATATATATATATATAAGAAAATAGAATATTATATTTTATTTCATTTGATTTTCATTACATATATACACGATTTCACGTACTAAAAAGAGAATAGAAAAATATATGCATTAAAAGCCTAACTTATATTTGACCTATAATAATAAAATCTATTAATACAATCGATATCAATATCAAATTTGACCTATAATAAAAAGCCTATTAATACTATTGATATCAATTTCTATATGAAGAGATACAATTGATTTTTTGCCTTGATTTACTTGATATGCATTAATCGTGTAATATATTTCTAAAAATATAATTAAATTAAATTATTATTAATAAAAAATAACTTAAATTTATAATTAAAAATTATTAAAGTAAATTTCTGTATAAATTAAACAATGTAATAGATAAAAATCAAAATAAACCAAATAAGGTGAACTCGTAAGTACACTTACAAATTTTGGGGCCCAACAGGTGATTTCGTAAGTAAACTTATGAAATAGACAAAAAAAAATCACGTTTATAGTGAATTCGTAAGTACACTTAAAAATTTTGGTGATATTTTAGATTTTTCACCGAGGGTGGAGAAAATCGTGAATGAAGAAATTTCTATTTTTTAATGAGGATGCTTTTATGGGATTTTGAATTTTTTTTTGAGTGTTCAGTAATTTTTTTTGTCTGTTTATTTTTTGTTTGACGGTATTTCTTTTTCTTGACATTTCTTGTCTCACTTTGATCATGTTTTAGCATGGTTGAATTTTTTTCGCTTTATCTTATATTTATTATATTTATTATTTTGCCATAAAAAATATTTAAAAAATAAATATATGGATGTTTCTATATATTACTCTAGATGTGCTAACAATTAAAACTGGCAGGAAATTTAGATCCACCAAGACATCAAGACTTCCGAAATTATCGCCACAAAACCTCTTAAATTTTTTTGCCAGTTATGTAAAGCCAAATTTTCAGAAGCTGTCTCCAAACACAACAATAATAGGTATGTTGAAACTATGTCTCATAGTTTCTGTTACCAAAATCTACTTAAGGATATTTGAATAGACCGTTTTCTCATGCAATTCAAACCCTTGTCGATTAATCTTCTTTATACAGATTTTGACATGGATTGAGAAAGGGTTAGAAACACAACAGTGAAAGCAAGATATATGTATTATTTAATACACAAAAAATCAAACCACAAACAAGTCTTGGCAATTTGCTGTTTTGTACTGTTCTGCATGTGCATAATTTTGACTAACTTCTGTGGGGACAAAAACTACATTCAATGTGACATTTCTAAAATTAATTGATTAATTAATCTTCAACATACGTACAAGAGAATTTAGTCTAGTAGTTTCTTTATAAATTAAGAGTTAGATTAAAATGTGTTTTTATATGATACATATATTGGACTTGTTGGACTTAAATTTTAATAAGATTTTTAGCTAATTGTGTAGCACATAATAGTTATAACATGCACGTGGTACGTTGCATAAGCCTCTTCATGTTTATCACTATTTTACAAAATAAAAAATTCGTCTATTTGTAGAAAAAAGGTATTGTCTGCCTTATCTCTTACAAATTTAACTTAGAAAATATATAACTTAGAAAATATATAAATATCAGAGTAAAAATCACAAGTCGTCCAGGTCAAATAAAAAGTTCCACCATAATCAAATGAGAATATAAAAGAGTCTAAAAGTGATTCACAAAATAGTGATACACAAAGAAAATTAACTTATAAATAAGAATAAAAAAACATATTTTTTTCTTCAAATTTGCAGCTTCAACGCGAAACAAATATCTCTCAACCCAGACCTTGTTTTGAAGATCCCAACAGTCAAAAGTTAGATATATGTGTTACGAACAAGTCCGCCAAATTTCAGCTCGATCTGACGATGAACGAATCGGAGATCGTCGTTTTAGTGACACTGATATAGAAAAATCGAGAATGAGTTTCTCTCCTCTTTTCTCTCTTTTTGAATCCTTATTTTCTCTATCTCTTTTAACCCTAAATTGATATTCTCCACTAAAATAAATGACACAAATGGGCTATTCATATTTGATTCTTTCTCCACATAGGAAGGGAGCCCAAACCCAACAAATCTCCCTCTCACAATTATGTCGAGGAAATCGCCAAACCGGCAATATCACAATAAGCTTCAAACTTTCCTCTTGGTAATGCATTAATCATATCAGAACCATTATCATCTGTATGAATCTTAGCTAACTTCAACAACTTAACATCCAAAATATCATGTATCCAATGATATCTCACTTCAATGTGTTTAGACCTATTATAAAAATTCGGATACTTACCAAGATGAATAACACTTTGATTATCAACAAATAACACATATTTGTCTTGAACAAAACCAAGTTGCTGCAAGAATTTCTTCATCAAAAGTAACTTTTGCATGCTTCGGTATTGAAAATAAATTTAACCTCTGTAGTAGACAATGTTACACACTTTTACAATCTGGACTGCCAAGCCACAATTCTCCCTGCAAATTTAATCATGTAGCCCAAAGTGGACTTTATGGAATAAATGTCTCCAGCCATATCAGAGTTTGAGTACCCTACTAGAGTAAGCTTATCTCCTCCAAAACAAAGACTCATACAAGTAGTACTACAAAGACACCTTAAAATCCATTTTACAGCAATCTAGTGCTCTCCACCTGGATTTGACAAAAATCTACTGACTATACTAACATGTGCCTTATCTGGTCTTGTACACACCATTGTATACATCAAACTACCCACAACAGACGCATAAGAAACATGCTTCATATCAAACACTTCATCTTCACTTGAAGAACTTTGATTAGAACTCAATTTAAAATGAATAGCAAGAGGAGGTCTTACCGCCTTAGAACTTTCCATTTGGAATATTTGTAGCACTCTTTTGATATAATGTTCTTGTGAGATCCAAAGTTTCTTCTACTTTCTGTCACGCATGATTCTAATTCCAAGAATTTGTTTAGCTGCTCCCATGTCTTTCATGGAAAATGACTCTCCAAACTTCTTCTTTAACTTGCTAATGTTAGAAATATTTTTTCCTATAATAAGTATATCATTCACATATCACTATACGATAATGAAGTCAAGATTAAAACATTTCCTAATAAAGACGCAATGATCTGAAGTAGTTTTCTAGTATCCTTGATCACACATAACAGACTCAAACTTCTTGTACCATTTCCTTGGAGAATGCTTCAACCCATATAGACTTTTTCTCAATCTACAAACATGATCTTCTTTGCCATTAACTTTAAAACAATAAGTTTGTTTCATATAGATTTCTTCCCCCAAATCACCATGAAGGAAAATCGTTTTCACATCTATTTTCTCAACCTCTAAATCAAGAGTAGTAGCTAAACTCAACACGGTTTTGATTGATGACATCTTTATAACATGTGAGAAAATCTCATTAAATCAACAACCTTTCTTTAACGGAAACATTTCACCACTAATCTAGATTTATATCTTTGATACTTAGAGTTGATATCATGTTTAACTCTATAAATCCATCTATTTTCCAAATCCCTTTTTCCTTTAGGCAACTTCACTAAATGATAAGTGTGATTATCATGCCATGATTTCATCTCGTCATGCATTGCATCCAACCACTTTTGATTTTCATCACTTTCCATGGCCTCTTGAAAACAATTAGGTTCTCCATCATCAGTCAAGGTCACATACTCATCATAATTATACCTTGTAGAAGGTTGTCTCTGACTTATAGATCTCCTAAGTTGAACTTGAGATAATTTTGGAGCTTTACCAAGATTCTCATCTTGTGCCATATCATTTTCCCCTTCATCATCATCATTTATTGGAATATTTACCTCTTATCCAAGTTATGGATCACCAACATAATCATATAGATCAACATTATGATCATCACCACCAATAGCATATAGATTTTGATGAGGTAATCGAACTGGATCAATATTAGACAGACTAATATATTTCTTGGATGTAATCTTCTCGACATTATCAATGTCTTCAATATTTTGGTATTCCATGAATACTACATCACAAATTCAGGTAAGCTTCTTCCCTACATAATCATACAACATGTAACCAAACTCATCTTGCCCATAGCCGATGAATATACATTGTTTTTACTTTGCGTCCAACTTAGATCTTTCATCCTTTAGAATATGCACAAAATCTTTATAACCAAAGAATCTCAGATGATCATACTTGACATTATTCCCAAACCAAATTTTTTCTGGAACTTCATTGTTCAATGCAACAATAGGAGTAAGATTTTGAACATACATTGTCGTGTAAAGTGCCTCACCCCAATAATGATTTGGAAACTTCGCTTTAGAGAGCATAAACCTTACTTTCTCAATCAGTGTTCGACTCCTTCTCTCTCCTAAATCATTAAATTGAGAAGTTTTAAAAGGAGTATTTTCATATGAAATATCATGTTTCTTGCAATAGGAATCAAATGGTCCTCAATACTCACCACCAATATCAGAATGAACACATTTCAGCTTATCGTCTATCTGCATCTCTATCGAAGCATGAAATGTTTTGAACTTCTCAAACACTTAGTCTTTTGTCTTCAAGGTATAAACTCATAGTTTCCTAGAACATTCATCAATAAATGTAAGAAAATAAAGTGCACCACTAAAGGATTTTACCTTTAATTGACCACAAACATCATAATGTACCAATTGAAGCAATTTTGACTTTCTTGAGGGAGGATGTCTCTGGAAAGATACTCTAGTTTGTTTATCAGCCATGCAATGAGAACACTTATCCAAATATGAATTATTTAAACCAGGAAGAACATCATTTTTGGCTAAAGCATTCAAATCTTTTCCACTAATATGACTAAGCCTTCGGTGCCACAAAGATGCTTCCATGTCGATAGCATTCACACCGTCCGTAGCAACAAAAGCTTTTGCCAATACATTTTAGAAATATTTTTCCCTCTAACCACAACCAAGTTACCTTTGTTGAGTTTATATTTTCCAGAACCAAAGTGATTGTCATACCCACAATCATCAAGCATATGTACAGAGATCAAATTAAACTGGATATTCGGAGCATGTTTGACTCCTCTAAGCAATAATTGCATTCTCATGTTGGTTTGCAAGCAAACATCACCAACACCAATTAACTTAGATACGTCATCATTAACCATCTTCAACATTCCAAAATCACCATAGGTATAAGATGTGAAGAAATCCTTCCTTGGTGTAACATGCAATGTAGCACCACTGACAACTATCCATATGCTCTCGTATGATACGAGATTAATAGAATCATGATCACGCAGTAGTAACATGATCATCATCATGATTCTTGTGATCTATTCATTTAAACTTACCTTTCTTGCCATTGTTATCCATTTTCCACTGATAATAGTACTTTTGTACATGTCCTATTTTGTGACAATAATTACACTCCAAGTTCTTGTATCATGGCTTGGACTTGCTTCTATTATTCTCTCTACCACCCTTTGGTTAATTTTTATTAGTTCACCCCTATTTTCAGTAACAAGTACCTCGGATTAAGATGAAGAACCATGTGTCTTCCTTCTCATCTCCTCATTAAGAATACCATCCTTAGTTGTTTCTAAAGAAACAACACCTTTAGGAGCAGAACTTGTAATATAACCCAAAACGTCTCCCAAGACTCTAGTAAAGATAGAAATAGAAATAGTCCCAAGAGTTCATCATTAAATTTAATACCCATTCCTCACATATGATCAAGGAGACATTAAAATGCACTCAAGTGATCTGAAAATGAAGTCCCCTCCTTATACTTCAAACTTATGAAGCTGTTTAACAAGAACAATTTATTATTCCCTGATTAAGAGGCACATAAAGACTTTATCTTCTCCCACAAATTTTTTGCATGTGTATCACTATCAATTTGATTATAAACATTATCTTCTATATATTTTCGAATAAAATCACATACATGTTGTTCAAACTCTCATTCTTCATTAGATACAAAATCCACTTTTGCGAAACTAAAAATCGGTAAATCCAATATCTTCACAAATAGTAAGTCTTTCATCTTTCCCTTTCATAAATGGTAATTAGAACCATTAAATAATACCATATTCATCTTTGGATTTGACTCCATCATTCAAACAAGTAAAATATCCCTTAACCAAGAGCTCTGATGCTACCTTGAAGGGAAATTAAGGCACAATAATAAACTAATACGCAAAAGATGTTATATTTCGTAAACTTGTAGGTACCTTAAGGATCAACACAAAATATAAGACGATAACTAAACAATTAAGGCACATAAGAACATTGATATTTTTAATGTGGTAAACCCCTCAATATGGGAGTAAAAACCATGAGTCATCTGGACCAAAGAAAAAGTTCCACTCTAATCAATTGAGGATACAAGAGATTCTTAATGTGATTCACAAAATAGTTATAACAACCGCAAATCACAAAGAAAACTAACATGCAAATAAGAATCAAAAAGCTGAAAATTTTCCCATATCTACAACTTCAGTGCGGAGCCGATATCTCTCAACTCAGACGTTATTTTTAAGATCCTAAATGTAAGGGTTATATGTGTGTGTGTGTGTGTGTGTGTGTGCACGTGCGCGCGTGTGTATTTTGCAAACAAGCTCACCAACTTTCAGCTCAATCCGACGATGAATGAATCAGGGATCATCGGTTTAGTGAGATTGATGTAGAAAAAATGGGAATGAGATTCTCTCATTTTTTTTCTCTTTTTGAATCTTTATTTTTCCTCTATCTCTCTTAACCCTAAATTGACATTCTCTACTTAAATAAGTGAGACAAAATGGCTATTCATAATTGGATCTTTCTCCACACAGGAAGGGAGCCCAAACCCAACATATAATAAGAATAAATTCATAAAATTAATTTTTCCTTTCATTTATACTTTTAATTTTATTTTGTATATCTTTCAGGCCGGCCAGAGGCCTAATAACAGAAATGCCTAATCATTGATTCAAAATTATAAGGTGTTATTCACACACTATCTTCAAACCCGCATTAAATCCACACCATGGATAATCATTCGGTGTTGGATATCATTTACCAATTCTCCGAATACCTCTTTGAAAAGTAAAAGGATCGCTAAGTGGTCCTTGCATATAAGGGATCTCATGCAAAATTTAAGGTATGTTTATATCATAATTTAAAATAATGGTTCTTCCTCATATGATGAAACTCCACTCCGAAACTCAATGGTTTAAAATCAAAAGTGAAAAGGTGACAAAATTATCTTAGGATTTCGATATAACTAGAAATTATATGGAAATCTTAATGCAATGTTTCCCTTAGTAGTCATTGCCACCATACCAAATAATTCAATATCAGGAATCCTCATTGATGACAACATCTCCTATGATTTATTGTACATTATGATATTTAAGAAGTTATAGTTACACAGTTAAGATTTGAAGTTTTATAAAGGTGGGAGTCTGTTAGTCTAGGAAAGGAACGAGTTGTCGGTCACTTTTAGGGATAGGAAGGACGGAAGGACCATGAATGTGTTTTTTTTTTACAATCACATATGAAAGCGTCTACAACAAAAATCTTGGGAGGTCATTCTTAGAAACATTGGACATAATGACCTCCTCAATTCATTTGAAGATAAAATATCATAATAATGCATGTAAGCTGATTGTTATTTCGATCGATCTGCATCTGGAATGACTTATATACGAGGTCTTACTGAAGATCCCATCACAACAACCATCACCTCTGAGAGACGGAGAAAGAATACACGCCAAACCGTTAGTAAGGTAGACTTCGATGTGTGATAAGACAAAACCCCGTGAGACGACAAAATCAACCAAACAACAGAAGTAAAAGGGAGAACCTTAAGGTCGATTTTGGACGGTTGTTTGGACATTGTCCAACTCGGCGATAATCCAACATGGTCGTTGCATATATTGGTTAAGCTATCGGCCAAGGTAAAGAAATGGGTCATTAAATGCCTCAAAGTTAATGTCATACTCTCCCTATTTTTCCATGACGAGATGCCTAACATAGATCCTAACATGGGTTACCACCAATTGAATATTGGCTTATCTATATGGTATGTAGCAAAATGAAGAAGGCAACAATCTCTCAAGAAATCCAAAGAAACCATCCAAACGATTCAAGATCTAATGAAGGTTAATTTTATATCCAAAGAAAGATACATTAAATGGCTATCAAATATCTTGTTGGTCAAAAAAGCCTTATGGAAGTGGAGAATATGTGTCGATTGTACATTTGAGGTCAGAGGTGACAACTTCTTAAGCTTCTACATAACAGAGAGAGGCATAGAGGCGAACTCATATAAGTGTGAGGCGGACATCCTATAAGAGATATCTACACCCTATCCTAAGTCCAATAACAAAAAGGCTCAATCATCGATCAAAAGTCATAAGGTGTTAGAGACACAATAAACACACGTTCTCAAGGCCCATACTGATCTACTTTACATACAGTCATTCGCTATTGAATGTCATTCAATAGTTCCCCACATACCACTCTAGAAAGAAAAACACATATATAAAGGATGTCATGCAAGACCGCAAGTATGTTCTAATCATTTTTTAAATACACACTAACTAACTTGGATATTGAAATACTTATCTTGAATGTCCTCCCTATCTCTTCCATATCTAAAACTTGCTCCATTATATTTAAACATCATTGTGCATTTCCGATTTAACAAAGGAACACTATAGAATTATCAACATCACAAACAAAATTAATGACTATAGAATGAAAAAAAAATTATAAAATCAAAAACAATTGTTAGAATCTAATCAAAAATTTTAAAATTATTATCGTTAAATACATTGCATATACGAGATAAAATAACTCTCAATAGATTGTAACTGTAGTTGGTTCAACGTATTCATTTTTATTTTTATTTTTAAAAAAATATTTATATACTATTCAATGTTGTTGTGAGGGTGGGAAAAGGGTCACATCATCTCTTAATTAATCTTCACAGTTCACTCTTCATTTTCTAACTTGCTTAGTAACAAAAGCGCGTTAAAATTAATTCACGGATCAATATCTATCATTATCATATGCATTTGTTTGTGTACACCAACTTGAATAATTGGACAAGTTATATCTTTGACTATTAAATTGTCAAGTAGAACACAACAATTTCTATATTTCATTTCCAGTTGTTAAATTTGCTGAATGCAAATTGTTCCAGGAAATTCATAGTAGGAAACAGTTGTGAAACTCATCTAGATTCAATGCAAAATATTCAAAATATAAGAGTAGAGTTTCGCCCAAATCATAGGACAAAGCCCGATTCCATACTATGAGTAAGGTGAGAATAAATTTTACTTGGCCATCCAAACATACTTGAGAATTTCTTTGTAGACTTTCTAAGAGTGGGAAAAAGTTCTTGAATACTCGAAATATCATTCGAATATATTTTCGAACCACTCAAAATTAAGGTATTATGGAGATGTATCTCCGAAAGCACTCAAAATTAAATTTTGGGATAAATTCATAAATGTATTCTCGAAAATATTTTGTGTCTAGCTAAATGTTAAATTTAAACATTCGGGTATATTTTCGGAGATGTATTTTCGAAGATATGCAACTTATATCACCTTGCTGCATGAGCAATTTCATTCTCTTCATTTCATTCCATAACTAAAACCCTATAAAAAAACTTAATCCATTGTCAATCAATTTTTCGTCTGTAAACCAAGTTTCAAATATTTTATCATGTCAAAGAGAGCATAGAAAGCTGCAATTTAAGATATGCTTTTGCTGATATGAGTAATGTAAGAATAAATTTTGATGGCCAGAATTTCTTTGTACACTTATAGGGGTGGGAAAAAACCATGAAAACCCGAAAATACCCTTCGGATGTATCTCTGAACGCACCCCAAATCATGGTGTTTCGGAGATGCATCTCTGAAAGCACACAAAATTAAATTTTGGGATGAATTTGGAAATGCACTTTCGAAAATACCCTGTTTCTAGCTAAACGTTAAATTTAAACATTCAAGTATATTTTTGGAGATGTATTTCTAAAAATATGCAACTTATACCACCTTGTTGCATGAACTATTTCATTCTCTTCATTTCATTCTATGACTAAAACCCTCTAAAAAACTTAATCCACCATCAATCAATTTTTCGTCTCCAAACCAAGTTTCAAGTGTTTTATCATGTCAAAGAGAGCATAGAAAGCTGCACTTTAAGGTAAACTTTCCTCATTTCATCTCTCACTTCCTTGCATTGATGCTAATTTTTTAGATGAAAATTTGCGTCACTTTGGAATGTATTTCCGAAACCCACCTAACCTATTTCAAAAATACATTTTCAAAACTGCCTGTTACAGAAACAGAATTATTAATAGTTTTTCTATTTTTGCCCGTTTTAGATATGGTGCACCCCCAACATGTTTTCCAAGGATGTTTCCGACAACATGAATAATGATGCTAAGTCGGATGACGTAAAGAATAATGTTAAATTGATTGTTGTCGACATAGATGCTAGACAAAAATTTGCAAATGGTCATGTTTTCAATGATCAACGACATTTGATGAATGGGTTCGATTGAAAGCTAGCAAACTCGGCTTTGACGTTGTAATTGGAAGGTCCAATAATGGAACTAGTAGAAGGAAATCAGTTGTAACCATGAGATGTGATAGAAGTGGAAAATATGTTCAGAAATTTTGGAAGTTAAAACCCGATGACACCAGATCGAGAAAATGTGAGTGTCCATTCAAATTGCGCGGATCGTATAGGATGTAGGATACATGGCGGTTTTGTGTAATTTCTGGTAAACATAATCATGCGTTGGTCACCAAGCTACAAGGTCATCCAATTGTAGGTCGACTTAAGACAAAGGAGAAGGAATTGGGGTAGAACGCCGTTTTAAAGATAACACTCCTTACTCACAGTTGGATCTTAACATATACCACTACGAAGTTGTCCACCTCAAGACCAATACGACCACATCATCTGTATTGGGTATCTTTGATTGCTCCATTTTATTCATATTTATTTGAAGCTAGGGTGTCATATTCCGGCTACGTCAGTGCAGTGGACGGCACATTCCACAAAAGAGGCAGAAACTTGTGCGAGTCATTTTTTGGAAAGGATGGCCGAATTCACCAAGTTGTTATAACTTGAGAGAGAATCAAATAGGAAGAAGTCGAAGAAAGAATCGATTTTAGATTTAAGAGGTAACCATTCTTTCGGTATATTTTAGAATATAATCGAACCATTTTTGTATCTATTATCTTGCACAAAGTAATCGAATCATTTTGGAATGTATCTATACGATTCAATACATATATAATATATATGTTCAACATTTTACCGATTTATACTTTTATGGATTAAATTGTGAATTTATCTTTGAATGGTATTAATTCTGCCAAGATAGAGTTCTGTCTATGCATAATTCGTAAATACATTTGCGAAATTAAAAAAAAAACAATCAGGGAATGTTTCAGAAGTGTACTTCCGAAAACACCATATTTTTATTTAAAAAATAATGGGTTGTTTCGGAAGTGTATTTCTGAAATATGCCCGGAAACAAGATAAGAATTCTTGGGACCAAATTGCTCCAAATATTCTATAAATAGGGTGTCTAAACCATTTCTTGAACATCATACACCATAAATTAGACATCAGTTATCTAGAAAATCGAAAGGTAGTCAAGCTCGAGTATCATTCAATATCACTTGACACTAAAGGAAAGGTACAGTTCACCGAGTTTCTACTGAACACGAATTACGATTTAAAGGTTATGTGGAGTACTTTTCGCCGATACTCTACTAAGGGTCCGATTGAATTGGATGCAAAGGTTCAGAGATCTGGTGAAGATGTTGTCAAAATGTTGCGATGTCCTCAGTTACCCGTTTATAACAACATGTAACGTTAAATTTATGTTTCAATATCTATGTAATTTTGACTTTCAATGTTAAATTTATTAATTATTTATAAAATATCTATGTAATATCAATGTTTCAATATCTATGTTCTATCTACATAATTGTCTGTTTCAAGGATTTTGTTTTGCTGAAATCATTCAGTGTCTATTTTGAAAATGTACATCTAAAATATAGCATTGGGTATCTTCGGAAATACATATCAGAATTCACCATAAAAAATGAAATTTTGTAACTTCCGTAATACATCTTTGAAATCACTCCAGAAAAATAAAATTCCGTAAATTTGGAAATACATCTCTGAAATTACTCTAAAAAAAATGAACTCTGGTGTATTCTGAGATGCATCTCCGAATTCTAAAAATAAAAATGGAATTTCACTAAAAGAGTCTAAGAAGGTATAAGAGTGGAGAAAGAAATTCTGAACATACTTTTAGTTGTGTACCAAACTTTGAGATGATACATTATTCAAGATTATACTAGTAAAAGAAAACTTATGGACTTTGTTAGTATATGTCCATTGGGAAACCTAATGAATGAAATATCTTCATTAATTATAAAATAATGAAAAGACGAAATAATTGACGATGATATTTAAAAACTGATATTAACCGACTTAATTATACAATTGAATTTGACCTTATATTATCTATACAAATTAAGATCAAAACTAACTAATTAAATGCCATAAAATAGTGAGTTAATTAATAAAACTATTTAACTATGACATAAAAAAATATATAACCAAGTTCCAAATAACATAATGTATTATTTGTGTTCAAAACCCTTTCTTAAACTGGAGTGGATGTTGTGCAATCCTAGCATGATAGATCGAGTGATAAAAGGGTCATAATGAAGTGTCTTGATAAAATGATTTGTGACCTATTGTGTTGTATGTATTGACATCAAGTATATTATGTTAACTTGAACTTTGTCGCATACCATGTGACAGTCCATATAATGTGATTTATTCTTTGGCGGAATACAAGGTTCTTGGCAAAATGTATAGCCGAATTGTTGTCATAGTAAAGTGTAACTAGTTTATTGAATGTAATTACAAGATCTTGAAGGAGATAAAGTAACCATTGAACTTCACAAGTGGTGTTGGTGTGAGCGAGACATTCTTCCTCCAAAGATGATCTTGATACAACATTTTTTCCAGCAAATGAGAGAGATGTCTAAGTAAAAAATAGTAGTCACTCGTGGAACATTTGGTGTTATGATATGATCCTCAATCGGAATCTATGAAACCTATTAAAGTTGTGAATATATGTGTTTTCTAGTACTCCATCAATTAAATTTTGATGATGACAATTGATGAAGTAACAACTCCATAGGTCAAACAAATTGAGGTTGTTGAGATTTCTCTATGGAAATGGGGTTAATTCCAACTGTCAAAGTAAATATTTCGATGATGACATTTAATGAAGAAGATATCTCAAGTCTCATCATTCAGAAGATTCAAGTTTCAGATAAAATCCTAAAGCCATTGATATATCCAGCATAAGAACTTGAAGACCTGAAGTTGTGAAAGTGCGAAAGCTCGCTAAATCTTATGCTTTGTATCTTAGAGTGATTAGTTAAAATGTAAAATCTTAAGAGTAAGTCTTAAAGTACTATGACAATCACACACACGCACATGCTTTTAAAACCCTATATTTTTATAAAATCTATTGAAAATCTATCGAGGCTTATGTAGAATTGCTTAATGAGTAATTCTAATCAATTAGGAAAGTTTTTACATTGCCTAATCGATTAAGGGCTCGGTCCAATAGACTATAGCAAGGTAAATTACCTCTTAATCGATTAGAAAAACTTTTAATCAATTAGTTTATATGGCCGCTTTAGGGTTTCCGTTTTTGGATTTAGGTTACCATTTTTGAAGAGGTTTTAATTGATTACCAATCATGGTTAATCGATTAAAACATTAAAATAGCCCATGGATTATTTCCATTTTGAGCCAATTTTTTTCATATATAAATAAGGCTTTTCCTAATTTCATTTTACATAGAAATTCTAATTAAAACCTGTTAGTGTTTTAAGTTGGCATCAATTTTGGTAAAACTAGGCTTTAGCAATGTCATGATAGATGTCATGACATTCAAAGATTGAAGATAAATCCTACCTGCTAAGGATGTTAAAAGACATTTCGAGCTGGAAGCTAAAGGCTGGAAATTCAGAAATACCGATGTCATAAGATGTTATGACATTCGATGTGACATTCTGCTCGAAGAATGCTTTGTTCCCGAGATTTTTCGGGAAGTTTGTTGGTGCTAAATATTGTTTTTCCGTTATTAGAAAGCATGCTCACGTGGCTGCTAGGTTAATCTTAATTAAACCTAAATTGGTTGTTGAAAAGACCATATTTTTAGGATTAAATTAAGTGAACCCTAGCTATCTTTATGGAAGCCCAAGACCAAGTTTCGTGGATCGCTTCTATAAAAGGAATTCAACCCTTACAACCGTCGCGCCCTTTAAATGTATTGAAGAGATAGCATCTTGTTTTGTGTCCGTTAGGATTAGTGAGTTGGTTTTGAATTCTAGTTTCTCTTGTGAGCCAAGAAACTATCAATTGATAAGTGCATTGGACTAGGATTTGTTTGTAAGGGTAGTTTATCACTCAAAGCTTTAAAGCACAGTGTTTGTCTCTTGATTGAAAGCTTTGAGCGAGATCAAGATAGTTTATTGAAGTGTGTCTTCACAATTCAATTAGTCAATAGGTTGATATCACTGCGTGATTGAGGGGGTGAGTAGGTACTCGATCTAAGTAGGACTTAGGTTGAAGTTGCATTGGGTAGGTTTTAAGTGAAGGAGATAAACCGGTGGTTTATTCTCGAATTAATTCTACTAATAGTGAATTTCCTCCCGGCTTGGTAGCCCCGGATGTAGGTGTAGTTAGACCGAACGGGTAAACAACTTATTGTGTTCTTTATTGTTATTTATATTTATGTGTAAGTTGTTAACAGTGTCGATAGTGTGTCATAACATTCTCTGTGACATCACGTGTCTGCCGTGAATTTCAATTGGCATCGAGCGGGCACCCGCTTGTTATTAGGTGAGATCTAGGGATAATAGTTTACGTAATGGATAAAGAAGGAGGATTTGGAGGAAGACCACCTATTCGGATGGGTCTAATTATGATTCCGGAAGCCTCGTATGGTTGCCTTCTTAAGATCTGGACATTAAAGCTTGGAGAGCGACAAAGGATGGAAACATTCCACCAAGCTTGAGAAAGATGGGACTGTCTTGAAACCCGAGGAGGAATGGAGCAAAGAGGAAGAAGAGCTAGCTCTAGGGAACTCTAAAGCATTGAATGCTCTGCTCAATGGTATTGACAGAACATCTTCTGGTCCATCAATGTGAGTGGCCAAGGATGTTTGGGACACTCTCGAACTACTCATGAGGGACATCCAAGGTGAAGATGTCAAGACTTCAGATGATCACTACCAAATTTGAGAATTTGAAGATGAAGGAAGATGAGACTATTCATGAATTTCACATGAATATTTTGGAAATTGCCAATGCCTCGGGAGCACTTGGTGAAAAGATGTCGAAGAAAAGGTGAGAAAGATTCTGATCCTTGCCTAAAAGGTTTGCAATGAAAGTGACGCAATAGAGGAAGCTCGGGACATCACACCTTGAAGGTTGAAGAACTTATAGGATCTCTTATGACTTTTGAGATGGGAATCATGAACTGCTGACAAAAAGAACAAAAGCATAGCACTTGTATCTAACTCAAGAAGGATGCAATGTGGAAGATGAAGAGAAGATATCGAAGCTATAGCTATGCTTGGAAG
Source organism: Vicia sativa (assembly GCA_021764765.1). Taxonomy (NCBI): domain Eukaryota; kingdom Viridiplantae; phylum Streptophyta; class Magnoliopsida; order Fabales; family Fabaceae; genus Vicia; species Vicia sativa. Next base: position 238,120,324 of record CM038794.1, on the reverse strand, counting down.
ACAGTTCAACAAACTCATCGGAGGATTGATCCAAAGTCAAGGTCAAATGTCAAGGACATTGCATCGACATCGCAGATCTTATGACTCAGAAGATCCAAGTCGAGGAAAAGGAAGTCAAGGCAAGAAATCCAATGTCATGAATGTGAAGGATTTGGAAATATTAGAGTGAATGTCCTACCTTTCTAAAGAAACAAAAGAAAGGAATGGTGTCACTTGGTCCGATGGTGATTCGAAGTGAATCGAGGAAGAAGGTGCCAAACTTATCAACGCTCTCTCCGAGTGTACAATTCGATATGGATTCTAGTGATGAGGAAGTGTCATTTGAAGAGCTTCTGAAACCTCTGAAGTGTGTATAAAAATGGTGAAGTATGTCAGCAAAATGAGGAGCAGAAAAAACTGATTGAGAAGTTGGAAGCTGAGAATGTGAAGCTGGAGGCTGAGAAAAAGGAGAACACAGCCACTATAAATCACCTAAATAGTGATATTGTAATGTTGAACTCCAAACTTGATCGATGTTCATCATCAAAATGTTGACATCTTGTACTAATAAGTTGGAAGAAATTCTTCAGCTTGGACAAACTGCAGGAAATAAGCATGGTCTAGGATATGTGGTTGAAACAAAACCTGTTGGTGACATTAAGAAGAAGAGACATAGGAAAAAAATGTCAAAGCAGGTGTCACAACCCAAAATAGGAAATGTGTCTGGCTCAGGGTATGTGGCTGCAAAGAGATTTGCTAATAACCAGGAATGGAACAAACCTGGGAAGTCAATGACAAAGAAGATGTCATACCACAAGTCAGGGAATAGGTCTGCCTCAAGGTATGTGGAGACTAAGAAGTCTGTCAATAACAAAAGGAAGAACAGACCTAATAGACCAATGTCAAAGCAAATGTCACAACATTGGGTGCAACATCAAAATCATAGAAACATGAACAAAAAGTTTCAAAGATGGAGGTGTCATTATTGTGGAAGGTTTGGTCACATAAAATCTTTTTGCTACAGTGCTACATGGATATCCTAATCAAGGGTCTTATGTGAAGCCTAAAACCAACAACAGATCATACCCTCAACAATGGAAGAAGAAGATTGCTCGTAGCTAACACTCTTAGTGTGTCTACCAAGAAAGATTGGTACTTTGGATGGTTGTTCCAAACACATGACGGAGCAATCTTCTTAAAGATGTTAAACCTCATTCTGACAGTTTTGTTACTTTTGGAGATGGAGCCAAAGGAGAAATCAAAGGTATTGGAAACTCAAATTGGTCTGAAGTTCCAAGCCTAAATGGAGTATTTCTGGTAAAAGGTTTGTATGCAAATCTCATTAGCATAAGTCAGTTGTGTGATATGGGATTCACAGTCAACTTCACTAAGTCTGAATGTCTTGTAATCAATGATGACCAAGTAGTGATTATGAGAGGAGTCAGATCAAAGGACAACTGCTACATGTGGAAATCGAGAACACCACTCGCCTTGTGTGCTCTGAAAGATGAAGAGGAAGTAAAGTTGTGGCAGCAAGAATCGGTCATCCACACCTCGAGGAATAAAAGGATCGTTCCATAGAGAGTCAAAAGGATACCAAAATCTTTCATGGACAAAGGAGAATGTGGTAAGTATAAGGGTGGACAGGAAATCAGAATGTCACACTCAATGTCTAGACATCTAACCACGCCTAAAGTACTACAGCAAAGTACTAGGATCTGGCATGAAAGGATAACCAAGTATCTTACTGTAAGAAGATACAGGAAAGGAGTCTTTGATGAAACCCTCTTTGTCAGAAGAGAAAAGCTCTTGGTGGCTTCCATCTATGTTAACAACATAGTATCTGGAAGAATGTCAGACACATTGATGGAAGGCTCAACACTTCTTTCACGAGCAAGTATGCAAGGGATTGTGTCAAGAAGCAATGTATTCCCATACAAAGTTGAAGCGAACACATAGCGGTGAAATTGCTTTAAGATGATCCGGATAAAGCGGATCTTGACTAAGTACAATGTTGTGCGAATGTCATGACATTGTCTGTGACATCTCTACTAAAGTTTTTGAGGCGGTCGGTGTAAGACTTTGAGGACAAATTGGGTACTTGTCAATATGAGGAGTTGTAGCAATTAGTGCCTGCCTACAACAAGGGATGAAAGGGACTTTTATTTCAATTATTTTTAAGAGGGTTATTTGGGTATTTTCATCCCTATTTTAAAAGGTCCAAGAATAGGAAGAGACATTCTCATATAATAGTTTCTTCTTTTGAAAGTAGTATCACCTTTTCTTCTCCCAAAAGAAACTCTGATACTCTCTGCTATTTTCACTTTCATCCTCCCAAAAACCATCAGCGAAAAATGGCTTCATCATCTCAAGAAACAGGATCTTCATCTCCATCCATGGACGCCGTAACAAATAATGAAGCCATGCAAGCTGAAGCACTGAGGGTTACACCATTGCGTGCAATAGCTACTGACCCAGAAAAGGTCAAGAAATTGCGCACAAGGAATGTAAGAAGAACTCAAGCATCTCACATGGGTAAGACTTCTGTACCATCCTCTTCTGTTCCCTCAGAAATAGTAAACACAGAGGAGTCTAGGGCTGTGCATATAGCCATTGCTAGATTGGTAACCAGGATCCTCAACGAAGACCAATCTGTTCCTGGGTTTTCAATTCCCCTAAATTGTCAGTCTGCTAGCCCTAGTTTAGCAGTTGATCCGGATGTCACTGAGAATGTCAAGACATCTGGTGATCATGATACTTTCCCTGCCAAGAATAATGAAGACCTTTCTGTTAAAGAGTCTGAAGTAGGTGTTGATGATGCTTGTAATAAAACCCCTACTGATAAGGAAGATGTGATTTCTGATAGTATCCTTGAAGAATCCCCAGCAAGATTTGCCTCTGAAAAAGCCCCTACTGACTATATTTCTGATAGCATTCTTGAAGAATCACCAGCCAAGTGTGCCTCTGGTACAGTCCCTGATGACTACATTTCTAACAGTATTTTGGAAGAATCTCCAGATCAAGAAACTGAACCCCTTGTCATTGACTTAGATGAAGTGTTCTCAGACAATGATCTTATTGCCAATGTCAATCCAAGCATTGCAAAAAGAATGATGAAGAGAAGGAAAACATGCGTCTCACAGACGCTAAAAGGAAGGATACTGAAGATGTGTGCATGACTGAGAAGTATCACAAGAGTGAACCCTCTACAAAGAGAAGTAGAGTAAAAATTGTTGGTGGTGATTCTAGACAAAAGAGAACACCAATTGTGAAAAATAGGAAAGAACCTGAATCATCAGAGTCAGATCAAGACTCTGAATTCAATGTTGAAGAGAATGTCACGAGACATTCATCCCGAAAAAAGCAAGCTCTTGGGAAGCGCTCAAAGTGCACAAGTGGCCATTGATAACATTTCTTTCCATCGTCCTGAAAGTGCTGGAAGATGGAAGTATATTTGCTTAAAGAGGGTGGCTCTAGAAAGAGAGTTAAACAAGAGTGCTCTTGAATGCAAAGAAATTGTTGACTTGATTAAGGAGGCGGTGATGAAAATGGTGAATCTCTCAAATGTTATGAAGTTTTGGTGAGAGAGTTTATTGTCAACCTCTCAAATGACTGTGGGGATAGGAACTCTGCTGACTACCAGACTGTTTATGTGAGAGGGAGGAAAGTCAGGTTTTCTCCAAATGTGATCAACAGATTCAGGTAGATCGATAATACTCAGCCAGTGGAGGCCGACAACAAGATTTGTCAAACCATCACGCCAAACAAGTAAGACAATGGCCTCTAAAGGGAAAACTCTCAGCAAGCAAGTTGAGTGTCAAATTTGCCATACTGCATAAGATTGGTGCTGCAAACTGGGTCCCAACCAATCACAAATCCACCATTTCTAATGGATTGGGAAGATTTACATATGCAGTAGGTACTCAGGCTACATTTGACTATGGATCCTACATTTTTGATCAGACACTCAAGCATGCTGACAACTATGCTATCAAAGGACAAATAGCCTTTCCCTCCCTACTGTGTGGTATAATAACTGATCAATACCCTGACATCCTGGTTGATGGAGATACAGTGAGTAAAAGAGCTCCTACCCTTGGCTTCCACTACAAGCTATTTCAAGGGAAGCATGTCCCTAACATTGTCATGACATCAGCTGAGACATCAAATGTCAAGGCCAATTCTCAGAAGGCAGATGTCATTGCTGTGCTAAAAGAGACCTGTAGGGAACTTGAAGCAAAAGCAGACCCTTGAAGCTCTGATCTCTACTCTTGAAAAAGAAATAGACACAGAGGTTGAGGAAGAAAGGCTTGATGGTGATACTTCTGCTGCTCATATGGAGGAAGATGATGATGCTGACCAAGCAGTTACTGGTAAAGAAGGTTCTGAAGATGTGTCCTTTCACAATGCTTCTTCTAGAGAAGAAAGTACTTGAGTTGTTGCCCTTGTTGCCTCTAATGTTACTCTGTCAAATGTCTCCTGTTCTTATTTGTTTTTGCCTTCTGTATTTTGTTTAAAATTTGGATGATTGTAATCATTGTGTTGACAGATGTGTAACCCTTGAATATTTATGCTCGTATTTTTTCTGGTACTGCTTGATTAAAAGTTTGGGGTACTTGTATTGTTTCCTTTGGCCCTTTATGGCTAAAAAGGGGGAGAAGTATGATTGTGGGATGCTATGGAAAACAGTGGCTGGGACTTTGGGGAATTGTATGGCCTGTTTAAATTTTGTATGTGGGCAATTGTGGGCAATTGTGGGAATTGTGGGATTTCTGTATGGGTAGAATTTATCTTATCTCTAGGTTCTAGTTTATTTAAGCTTAGAACTAGTTTGTCTTCTGCTGCATATGTACTCGATAGGTTAAGTAGTTTTAGCCAAAATGTGCCAAAGGGGGAGTTTGTTAGTGTTTTAAGTTGGCATCAATTTTGGTAAAACTAGGCTTTAGCAATGTCATGATAGATGTCATGACATTCAGAGATTGAAGATAAATCCTACCTGCTAAGGATGTTAAAAGACAGCTTAGAACTGGAAGCTAAAGTCAGTCTTGGAAATTCTGCAGAAATCGATGTCATAACGGATGTTATGACATTCAATGTGACATTCGCGAATCTTTGTTCTGAGATTTTTCGGAAGTTTGTTGAGTGCTAAATATTGTTTTTGTTATTAGAAAGCATGCTCACGTGATGCTAGGTTAATCTTAATTAAACCTAAATTGGTTGTTGAAAAGACCATGTTTTTAGGATTAAATTAAGTGAACCCTAGCTATCTTTATGGAAGCCAAGATGAAGTTTCGGGATCGCTTCTAAAAGGAATTCAACCCTTACAACGTGTTTGCGCCCTTTAAATGTATTGAAGAGATAGCACTTGTTTTTTGTCTTTATTAGGATTAGTAACAGTTGGTTTTGTAATTCTAGTTTCTCTTGTGAGCCAAGCAACTATCAATTGATAAGTGCATTGGACTAGGATTTGTTTGTAAGGGTAGTTTATCACTCAAAGCTTTAAAGCACAGTATTTGTCTCTTGATTGAAAGCTTTGAAGCGAGATCAAGATAGTTTATTGAAGTGTGTCTTCACAATTCAATTAGTCAATAGGTTGATATCCTTTGTGATTGAGGGGAGTGAGTAGGTACTCGGATCTAAGTAGGACTTAGGTTGAAGTTGTATTGGGTAGGTTTTAAGTGAAGGAGATAAACGGTGGTTTATTCCAATTAATTCTACTAATAGTGAATTTCCTCCTGGCTTGGTAGCCCCGGATGTAGGTGTAGTTAGACCTTGAACGGGTAAACAACTTATTGTGTTCTTTACTGTTATTTATATTTACTGTGTAAATTGTTAACAGAGTGTCAGATAGTGTGTCATAACATTCTCTGTGACATCACGTATCTGCTGCCAGGAATTTCAAAACCCTTTGATTCTTCTTCTTCTCTCTCCATTTTCATAGTGGCTTTTCACAAAGATTGTCACAGTGCCAAAAATACCTTGTGAGATTTTTTTTTTGTAATCGGTGTTGTGCTTTGTTAGATTTATTCAAGATTTAGATTCTTTAATTATAATTTGTAAGACTTAAAGGTTGTAAGATAAAACTAGAAAAAGAAGCTCAGGTAAAGGTTATTGAGCTCAAAATGTGTCAAAAGCTCATTTTGATTGTTGAAGGTTCATGGACAGATCTGCAAAAGTTTAACTCTAATTTTAGTGGAACTCTAAAGAGGAATTTTTAGGTACAAGATTAGGCCAAGTGATCATATCGAACTTGTCTAAATCTCGAGTACACCCTCTTTAAGCTTTTCCCTCTTTAATTTATGTTAATTATCTTGTTTTCGTTGCATTTATTTTTTCATCTCCTTCGTTATTCTATCTTATTCTTAACCACTAACATAAACCTTTTTTAAAGTATAAATATTTTATAAATTACTCATGATTTATAAATATCACAGTTCACCCCCTCTTATGTATAAAGTCACTTGGTCTATATGTGGCATCCAAACCTAGCTCTCGTTATAAGACTAATCATCCTAATAGTAGGAATGACTTCTGAAATTATGGTATTCAGATCACAAATTTTATAAAAGATGTCAAGACACATTTCTCTGAACAAACAACGAATGAACAAGATAAACGATTTTCATAGTGCAGAAAAATAAAGAACACAAAATTATTAACCTTGTTCGGTGACAACAACACCAACATCTGGGGGCTACCAAGCCAAGGATCAAGTTAACTAAAATAGTACCAATTCGAAGATAAACTCCCACATTTATAACTTCTCCCTTAATCACCACCCTTGATTAACTTCTACCTAACACTCACCTAGATATGAGACTCTTCTCAAATCTCCTCCAAGCACAACCAGTGATCTGGACAATTCTAAACACTTAGAAAATCACAAAAGTGCACACTTCAAAAACATACAATAATCCACTGCATAAAATCTTTGGAACGATTGACAAAACATACAACACAAAAGATAGTCCTACTCTTTTATCAACATGATAATCGAGTGGCTCACAATTAAGCACACAAACCCTAATAAACACACTGTAAGTTCTACATGATACAAGGGAAGAAGACTTCTATTTATAGTATTCAATAACTGGATTTAGGGTTTCACATTATCAGTTGGATGACACTCGGGCGCTGTAGAATTATCTCCACAAATATAGGATATCAATCATGAATTTCCTCAATTATCTCTATAATTAGAAATTAACAAATCTCCATAAAAACATCTTGAATCTTTTTCAATCTTCAACCTGTGTGCCACATATGATTGCATAATATTCAAATAATATTCTACACATGAAATAAATAAGTCATATATAATAATCCAATTGTATAGAACACGATGTAGGATGAACCTTCAAAGGACATCGCGTTCGACATGTTTGTAGCTTGATGGAAAATCTCCATTCAATATGTCTAAGCTAAGTTAGTTTTATCAAACATAATACCAATAACAAAACATAGAAATTTAACAAGTTCAAATGATTCACTAAACAAACTCTCATCTTTTGATGGATAATGAAATAATTTGTGAAAGAGAAGATGACAATATTCCTAAAATGAATGTATTATAATATTTAGAAATCTGTAAAAAAAAAAAAAAAAGGTTCATTTGTTTCCACGCATCAAGTTAATGGTGTAATGCTAAACATAAAGACCAAAGAAGAACAAGAAAAGTGCACTACAACCTGAAACCTAAAACTATCATCACTATTGATCTTGGTTTTTATGATTTTTTTTTGTGTTTCTCACTACGAAACTACAAAAGGTATGTGAGACGCCCTTCAAGTTACCCATGAAGGAAAATGTGAGTTAAAAAGGCTAGAATGAACACATTAACCCACAAGTTCAAACTCTTCATAATGAAACTTGATCGAAACATTTATAATTTGCAAAAATGATTCATTCACATTGTGAATTACATGAGAACTCTGGGGAAATTATTTCAAAATGAAGATTTGGTTGTAAAAGTCCTTAGACACTTACAACCAAGATAATTTCAATACTCAAACACATAATTAAGAGACTTTAGATGTTCAAGCATACAAGCAAAAGACTTGTAACAATCTATCATAATCAGATAATAGATTGTTTTAATATTACACTTGATATAAAATCATAGGTGTAAACAAAATACAACTCAATAAGACTCTTAAGACTTAAGAAAATGATAAGAAATTATAAGTTAGACTTATGGTTTTTATTTGACAGAGTAGAAACTCTTTTAAATCGTCAAGGATTGTTTAATTTTATTCAAGTCTTCATTTACAATTCTAGCTTGCGTGCTTAAGAATTGAAAATCCATTGCTTGGTGCTTGAGAACTTGTAAGCATTTGATTATAGTGAAATCCCTCAGAAGTTCAAGGGGATTGGACTAATCTCATTTTGTGGGAGAAAATAGGATAAAATTTCTTGTGTCTCTCTTGCTTTCACTTTCTAACTCTGAACTTATTTTATCCGCTGAAAACAATTAACCTTGTATCAGATTCTAGAACTTGTGTTCAGAATCTGATAGGAGTGTTTTACAAAAAGCAAGAAAAATCTAACACAATCTAACCCCCTTTCTTGTGTTTTTTATCACCTTCTATTCGCATCAGGGAAAGGTATGTGCTTGATCCGATGTGGAACACAAATCAAAATGAGTATTTTTGAAAGTATAGTTATGGTAACGACAACTCGAGTATCATATTGCGAGGATTTTGGTATTGTTATTAACCAACAGAAAAGATTACGGGGGGTTTATGGTTTCATGGTCAATTTTAAAGAACATACCAAATAAGTGATTAAAATACGTGATTACAAAAATAAGACAATATACTATTTTTGGTTTTCGGCTTATCACAGGTTTCTACCTTACTAACTCCCTAAACGGCTTCGATCTCTATTTGATTTCTATATCAATTGACAAGCGCAAAAGATATAAAGTAGATTGAAATTATTATATTCTCAATTAAGCAAACTAATTAAGCCCTCGTGAATTAAGCAAACACGAATTACAAACGCGAATTATCGACAAAGCGACGTAATAGTGAATAAGAGTTAGGGATGCAATCATACAGATTTAATCAAAACCATTTCATGTAATAACAAATTAAAAAATTCATAGAATAGAATAGTATTGAAAGAGAAACAAATTTATTTGATTAAGTAAAAATCTTAAAGCGTTGGAACTTGATTACAACAGATCGACTCAGGTGATTAGTTCTCCATTCAAGTGTACAAAGCCAAAGTGTTTTTCCGTGAATAGAAGGTAATGTTACTGTAGCACGGCTGAAAGCCGTATAAAAAAAATAAGGTTTTCACTTCTAAATCAAACTAGGTGAAAAACATAAACCAGACCCATAAAACGACTCAAAACAAATAATTTTCTAACGTCTGAAACTTCAACGAATTACTGTGAATTATGTACTTTGAATCAGATTTTGACTTCAACATGAAAGTTATAGCTCTTTCTCTTAGATTTCCATCGCATATCACAATGCGTCAATCTGATTCTCGTAGCTCTAATTATGATCCGAACAATGGATAAATATCAAGTAACCGCTAAAGCTGAAAAACAACAAACGAAAACATATTAAAGGTAAACAAAGACTTAATTCTAAAAACATAATAAAACAGAAAAATAAATAAAATAAAGTATGGAAATGCCTAAGTACAAACATAAGAGATGTGCATTAAAATGCATTTATCAGTGCTCATAACACTTAATAGTGGTACATAAAAGATCATAGGAGAAAAATATGGTTGTTGGTATTGAATCTAGGGTTGAGAGTCAACATATTGTGAACCCTGATTATAGTGCTTATGAGAGGAACAACTATACTTTTAATCCTTTAACCATCAATGGAGATTATATAGAGTTTAAATGGTGGAAAAGTAAGATGTACACTCACACCATATGCATTGATGATGAGTTGTGAGACATTCTTGAAGATGGCATCACTACTACAAAAGTCATGGTAACATCGAACGCAAAATACGTTTTACCTCGATTACAAAAGTGATGTTAATAAGGTCGTCATAAAAAGTATAGACTTTGCACCTCAGTTTTTAAAACACTGAGGGGTATTGTAATTTCGCATAGGTTTGAACCGCACAAGCTTCATTTTTTTTGTTTATAATAATAGTTCCTCATGTATCTCAGTTTATCAATAAAATTGAGGGGTAAATTATTTGTATTTTTTAATTTAAATTGGTCACATTATTTACATAGAAAATTAATAGAATAATTTGTTTAAAGAATACAATGTTTACCTAGAATATTAAACTTGTTACATTGTTTACACAAAATACCAAAAACAAAAATAAAATTTTCCATGAAGATCATATGTTGGATATTCAAATCCGTGATATCTTGGGAAGACCATATGCTGAAAAACAATATATTTTTTATGTTTTTCATTGCATTTCTCTCTGATATCAACAAAAAAATATTAGATAAAAAATGGTTAGATAAATAAATATTTTTCTTCTCAAATAAATATTTAAGTACACAAATCTTAAACACAAATAATTTTCTGCTCTTGCAATCCATTTATAGAGAATTCTTCATGAAAATGATTCTTGCATATCTTAAAGTGGATGATAGTTTCAAGCGCTTCATGATGTTTCATTATCAATTTTTTATATTCAGAATGCTTTTATAATGGAATTTAACCTAGGTTTCACGCGAATCACTAATGGTAGTGTCTTGAGCGTTAATAGTCACAAAATGGACGTCACGGATTTGATTAAGGACGATGAAAAATATCATCAACTTTAACATTAAAATGCTCCCTCGATTTTTAGGAACATCGAGGTGCAATAATTTTTTTAAGTTAAATTATTTACAAAGAAGATTACAACAAATTCACACTTCTGATTTAGGCTTAGTGAAATTAACAAAAGCATATCATTTATTCAACCAAATTCTGCAAATTAATAGTAAACAACACACAATAATCAATCATCATTATCTTAAGAGAAGGTTATGAACACTGAATGTTCTAGAGAGGGAATTTGGTAGCGTACCTCAAATATATCGGTAAGTAGACTTCAGATCTTTGGTGGAATCTAGAGGAGAAAGAGTTTTCGACAACAGATCTTTGGTGGAATCCAAATTTTGTTGCATACCTTTATGTTGCATATCCAAAAAGAAATCCATAACTTCTCCCACTTCGGATAAGTTATTTTGTTTTCCGCACTTGCAATCCATCTTAGAGATATGTTCTTAAGCGATTCTAGAACAAAAGTTTTCATGGGAATGGACAATGATTATAGCTAGAATTAGGGTAAAATTTGTCTAACAAAGGTATTTATCGTAAAATATGATAACTTTACCCCTCAATATCAACATAAACACTACGCCAAACAAGGGATTAGACATTGCTTTTTTAGGCCTTTAACAGCGCTTAAAAGCGCTGCTAAAACCACCACTGCTAAAACCACCACTGCTAAAGGTATAAACAATGCTTACGTTACTGTAAAAGCGCTGCTATAGATACCCTTTAGGCAGCTCTTTTTCCTGAAAAGCACTACTATAGATATCCTCTTTAGCAGCGCTTTCACTTTAGACAACGATTTTGAAAGAATTTTAGGTGGAGCTTTAGACAACGCTTTGTAAAAGCGCTGCTATAAATACCCTTTAGGCAGCGCTTTTTCCTGAAAAACGTTGCAATAAATACCCTCTTTAGCAGCGCTTTACTTTATACAGCGTTTTTTTATTTCCCCTATAGCAGCGCTTTTTTATTGCCCCCGTATAGCAGCGCTTTTTTCATCCACTTTAGACAACGCTTCTCATTAAAAGCGTTGTCTATCCCCCCTTTAGCAACGCTTTCATTAACAAATTTTTGAATATAACTTTTTTCCATTTATAACAAAACGCTGCCTATTATAAAATTAGCATATATTCACCAGATTTAATTTCACCATTTTTGCACCAGGTTTTTACCAAAATTTCATAAACTTGAATCAAATTTTATATACATCTTCAATCCTTTTTTGCACAATATTTCATAAACTTGAAACAACAACATTAATATATACAACAATGAAACAACTTGAAACAACAACAACATTAATATATACAACAATGAAACAACATCAACAATGAATTACAAAATAGCTATATCTTCTACATCAATCTGCACCTATATAACCTAAAACAAAATCAAAAAATCGAAATTCATACAAGTTACCAAATAACAACAACAAAAACAACAATATTGCAACACAACTATAATGACATATATATTATATTCTCAAAGTTATACCTTATAATAAAAATCTCATCTCCATAACAAATTGACACCAATCCTCCATAAGTTCATCAAATTGATCTTTTGAGTAATAAGCACACTTGAATTCATCAAAGTACTACGTAATAATTTAACATAGTATGATTTACTTAAAACACTAAGTCATTTTATGAGTAATATTAAAATGATTCCTAAGTTAGAAATTCATAGCGTGGATGAAATCTCTAATCGGTCCAAAAGAATTGTTTCTTTCATAAACCTCAACATAAAATAACCGCAATCTACATAATTGCACTGACGAGGACACTACACATGGAAAGAAAATACGGATATACATAAAGATATACACCTTAACTTGTTTTATCAAGTATCATCACTATATAATCAAAATTGTAAAAATATACCTCCACTTTGATCCACGAAATATTGTTGACTCTACTCCTTGGTACTTGAATATCTCTTTGTGCGCGAAAACTTTGTAGAATGCTATAATAAAATAATAACAAATATTTAGAACTATCTCACATAAATAATTAAATATACACAGGAATATTTTAGAACAATCTCATTTACGTATCAATCGTCTTCTTCATATCTGGGTATGTTGTCCAATCATTGCCCAGTGAATCGAGATAATATACAATTTCACTCACAGGATTAATCGCAACTAATAACCAGTGTCCATTGTAATATTAAACAAAGGTTATATGGAAACTTTCTACACAACGTCAATAAACGAAAAAATTGTAATAGAGGAAATTTAGAATGAAAATCTTACTTGTGGCCATTATTATATGGTAAAAAGAACAACTTTTCTATATCTTTGCTGGCCATAAATAAATGGAGTACAAACGCTATTACTTCATCTGGTTTTGAGATGATTGACCCTGTATGGACAAAGTTGGGATTTATGAAAGCGAATATGGATTCCAATCTACGTGGGCGAATCAACTTGTCATACAGAAACCTTAAATAAAAACATCATTAACATTAATTATTCATTGAAATGAGTAAATAGATTCTTCAATTAATTAAACAAAGTTGATCGAAGTATACCTGATATATGTATTGATAACAGTGACGCCTAATGTCAAATGTCCAAAAACTTGTTCCAAATCCTCCTGACCAATTATTGTCATGCCTTCAGAACCATAAATCTTTGCATCCATGGGTATAAGACTAGTACCACCTTGCGAAATAGTTGTGAAGCTTACATATGTCTGAAGGCACAACCTATACTGTGAAGTAGTTTTCTTTCTAGCCCAGGTCTTCTTAGCAACACTCTTTATTTTTGTGGGAATGTTGCTAATTACAGGCTCATTACCCCTTCTGACTTTTTCAATCTCTTTAGCAGGAATAATCTAAATATCATAAAATTATTTTGGTCAAGTATAAGATGACGAATTAACATTATCTAAGCATAAATATCATATAATTGTGTTGTACTTGTTTTGTTTTATGCCACTGACTCGATTGGCTGCGTAATCCCCTTATCTTTTGGTTTGGGTTTTGTAGGAGTCTAAAATTACCATGCAAAAAAATGTAAGTAAAATGAACGTAAAAAATTTGAATACTCAAAGGTTCATAATGGTTTTAATTATACCTCATCATCTACGCGAATGAGTCTTGACGACCATGTAACATACACTCCTATTGCCTCTTCCATCAATGTTGCATCTGAAACTTTGTTTGGGATTGGTAATAATGCACCCTCCTCTAAAGCAATACCAATTGATACTTTTAAATATCTAGAAAGGATAGGTTTATGATGAAGTACTTCTCCCAGAGTGTTATGCACTTTTCCCTTGCCAACCATGCGATAAGTCGGTGTCTCTAAAAAGAGTTAACAAGGTGAAATGCCCTAAAATCAATAATAAATATGACATTGTTAATGTGTATATATGTCAGTTAAATAAATTACACTAATTTAATTTCATAATAATATATATAATTCCCTCGGGAATACTCGGTTGAACTGCACAATTGACACTAGCTATGTCACTAGTATCTTTAACACCCGAAGCTTCCTTTTCTGGTTCGTGTCTTGCTTTATCCTTCCTCAATTCGAGAACTTCAACTTCTAATGCATCCAACCTTGCATGCAGTTCTTTATTGCTAGCAACTTTTGTCTTTGGATTGTTCTTTTTCAAGGATGTTGGAGTAACCCCATGTCCTTTACCCCTCACCCGACCAGAATACTCACAAACATCTAATGCTCGACTAAGTATGCTCCTGCAATCATCTGGTGGAGATATAGACTGAGACAGAATCTCCTGAAATTCGTATGAATATCGAAAAAACATGAATATTATATGTTAATAAAATTTTGATTTAATTAAAGAATTAATGTTATACTTATGCATTTTTCAAAAATTTGTTATACATCTTCTTTAAGAACTCCATCCTTACCCACACGGGAAGCCTTCCATAAAACATGTCCCAGAAGAGATGTTTCAGAACTATTCTCCTCTTTTAACTACACATTAAGACAAAAAATAAGATCAGTTATAACTCTTGATGAACAAGTATATCATTGCAATTTACAAATACTTACAATTTTTTGTTCTAATCGTGCATATCTCAAACGCCCTTTTTTGTATGGATACGCGGGAGATGATGCTTTTTGGCAATTTACATCACTTACACTCTGAAATTTTGGGGTTTTTCGTTTGGCTTTAAAAACTTCCCATTCTTTAAGTGAAATCACATCTGCATATTATGTTGGACGCTCTGTATCAACACAAATGTTTTTGGCATCTTTAAGATATTTTCTGTTTAAATATGTTTTAAACCCTCTTAGTATTTTTTCGGCTAATCCAAGACAATAATATTTTCTTGTATCATCAATGTTGAAAGGTCTCTACAAAAAACATACACAAAGTGTGTTAGTATAAGTAATTTAAATACATAATCGTAATTTAAAGACATAATTTAAAGTACCTGTATCTCACTCCAGATTTTGTTTTTAGCGTCATCCAACTTATCATATCTCCACTCATCACAAGTTATTGGAATTTCTCTCCTTACAACTTACCAATGTAACTTGTCAATTTAGAACCGTTAGACTCAATTAATTGGTCACTTGGACTCCAATGCACATCGTATTTTATGTCTTTATCTCTATCACGAATGATATTCTTCATAATAGTTTTTCCTTGCTTAATTTCTCTTTCCACTCCCTTATCGGATTTTCCTCCTCCATTGTCTCCACCATTAATAGAATCATCATGTGGGTGATCCTCGTTACTAGCCATCTAACCTGTAATAAAGAAAAACATTAGTATCTAATGACAAATATTTAATTCCAAATTTCTAATTCCATAATCAATTGAGTATATAAAATGACAAATATATAATTTTATTGAAACTTTGATTGTGCTCTCGTACTATGCAATTTTCATTTCTACTTTGATTCTCACCTCAGAGTATAGCCTTGTGTATTTCAACATATGCTGGAAAATCATTAATTGTGCCAAACAACATCTCCCTCAAATTGAAACTTTCTTTCCTATTTCCATCATAAACCTCCACACCGTTCTCCCACAAAATCTTTAAATCTTCGATTAAAGGTTTCAAGTATACATCTATGTCATTCCCTGGTTGTTTAGGCCCAGAAATTAACATAGATAACATCATGTGCTTGCGCTTCATACATAGCCATGAAGGTAGGTTATAAATCATAAGAATCACAGGCCATGTGGAATGTGAGATACTTTGAAGACCATGCGGGTTCATTCCATCCGTAGATAATGCAAAGCGAAGGTTTCTTGTTTCTCATCCAAAATCAGGATAATGATTATCAATTTTCTTCCACTGTGGTGCATCTGCCGGATGTCGAAACTTTCCATCGATAATTCTTTCATCTGCATGCCAAGTCAAGTGTCTAGCATCAGTTTTACTACGAAACATGCGTCTAAATCTCGAAATAATAGGAAAATACCATAAGACTTTCGATGGAGATAATTTTTTCTTATATCGAGATAAACCGCACTTAGGACACTCATTCAACGATGCATATTCGTTTCGAAACAAAATGCAATCATTTAGACATGCATGTATCTTATCATAGCTCATGCCAATAGAGCACAACATTATTTTGGCCTTGTAGGTTCGATTAGGAAGAACATTATCCTCGGGAAGCATATCTCTCAAAAGGGATAATAACTATGTGAAACTTTTATCCGACCATCCATTGCACGCCTTTAAGTTGTACAATTTTAATACCGCAAAAAATCTTGTGAATTTGGGGCAATCTTTATACAACGATTTCTCTGCATCGCTTACAAACCTCTCAAACATTTTGGGACAATCCTGAAGATCTTCTTCAAGTGCTTCTACAATCTCTTCGACTCGATCACAATCATATGTATCTGTGACATTATCGTATGAAGCATAGGTTACATTACTTTTCACCCCCGGTTCAACATTCTAGCTGTTTTTCTCACCCTGAAATATCCAACACGTATAACTTCGATCAATTCCACGCATCAGTAAATGCGATTTCAATCCATATGCGTCAACCCGACCCATATAACAACAACCCAAGCAAGGACATTTCATTCTGTTCGGGTCTTCAGCGTGTTCAACAACAAACTTAACGAACTCTAATACCCCATTCTCGTACTCTTTTGACAATCGATCGGCACACATCCATTTTTATCCATGGTTTTACTATTTAGTAAGCTAAACAAAAACACTAATTAATATGAGGAAGAAATTTACCTCAAAAACACTAAGTAATTTAAGTTAAACCTCCTTTTTTATCCATGATCTTACTACTTAGTAAGCTACTCATACCAGAACCAGTAATTTGAGAAAGAAATTTACCTCGAATTCAGGGAAACGTAGGGAATGAGCGTTGTGCGTCGATCTAGGCCGGGAAACATTGATAATTCAAAGGAAAGAAAACATTTAACAACAACATCATAATCCCAACATAATTTAACCACAACTCTATCTTTCATAATAATTATCATTATTATTGATATTTATTATTATCATTACTATTATTATTATTTTTAATGAGAGTTTATGAAATTAAATGATAAAATAAACATAATAAATAAGTTTAGGATTAAAAGTATATTTATTATACAAAATAAATTATAGTATAATTTTCTGTTTTTCAATTACTATTTATTGAAGGATCTTTTATTGATTTCCTCTCCAAACTACAATTTCACAAAATTGATTAACATCTCCCCAATGGCAAACCAAGTTATCCAGACTATTATTCCTATGACAAAAATTAATATCAAATCATTAAGGAACCCACGTGAAGCTACATGAATAATTAAATTTTACACTTCACAGACAGTACTATATGAATTTAAATACATAAATAAATGAGAATATGATGAGACACAGACATTAGATCACATTCACATGCTATATATAAAGCAGAAAAAAGTATTACCAATTTATACAAGTAAAATCTCACTTTCAATTTGACCCAAAAACTCTAATGTAAACCTTCTAATTCAGGAATAGTGATTTCAAAGAACCCTACATAAATCCACAGAAATATAATTATTCAACCATGACAGTGGGGTATATATGTTTTATTTGATTAATTTTGATTAATATCATCGATGGAATTAGCATCCTTAATCATCATTAATTATCAACGACAACCTTAAAGTGTGAAACAAAATATGTTAAATACTAGTAGAATGGAAGACAAATACCAAAGAATAGAACCAAACAGTGTAAGACATTAAAAAATTGTTGGTTTTTTATGATCAAAATTCAAAGCTTGTTTCAAAAGTTTCCATTTTTTTGGGTTATATGTTCATCAACATCTTGTTCTTGTTTGAAAAATTGAAACTTTCCACACTTTCTCCATTATGGTATAAACAAACTTAACACATTCATTCAATTCATTACATAATTCTCTGTCATTCAATGGCAAAAACAGAAAGGTGGATTCAGTTCATTCAATTACCTAATTCTTCAGTCATTTAATTCATTAAAAAAATTGAAAATTGTTCATACAGGGAGACAGATGAAAAAATGAACTCAAACCTGTCATTCAATGGCAGAAACAGATGAAAAAATGATGGTATATGCTTCTAAATCGAGCCACAAAAGCAAACCCTAGGGGGAACAAACCACAACCATGGGGGAACGATTCACGGAGTCCGGAAATACGACGGAAGAAGATGAAGGGACAACGTGAGTTACCTACGACGGTGGTGATGGTGGAATGTTTTTGTTGAAGGTCGGCAAGATGATGTATGCTTCTCCTTCTTTACTTTCTCGTGGTTACGTCATCGCTAAGGTGAGGTTTCTGGTTTGAGAAGAACGGAAGAGAAAGAGCGAGAGTGAGGGTTTTCTGATTAATTTAGGAATTTTAGAAAAAATTTAATCACCTAAGGCAGCGCTTTCTAAAAGCGCTGACATAGGTATTACCTTTAGAAGCGCTTTGGTCTTTAAATGCGCTTTTAGAATAATTCCTTTAGCAGCGCTTTTGGAAAACGTTGTCTAAAGTATAACCTTTAGCAGTGCTTTCTAGAATAATGCCTTTAGCAACACTTTTAGAAAGCACTGTCTAAAGTAAGCCTTTAGCAGCGCTTATTCTAAAAAAAATTTAAACTAATAGAAGCGCTTAGGAAAAAAACCGCTGCATATGAATACGACCTATAACAGTGCTTATATGAAGCGCTGTCTAAAGTATACCTTTAGCAGCGTTCTGTTTGAATTTTTAATTTATTGTTTTTATGAGAACATATAGCAGCGCTTTAGGCATAAGCGCTGTCTATGTGGCGCTGTCTAAAGTCAATTTTGGCATAGTGAAAACCGAGGTATTAAATCTTCTAAATGTATTTATCAGCTTGTTTTTAAAAAAAACCGAGGTTTAAAGGTTTTTTTTGCAAGTTACATTGTTAACACAAAATAAAAATAAATAGTTTAAAACAAATGTTTGTTCTTTTGAATGAATATCTTTGCTAATATCCATCATCTGATTAGTTAAGCTTCCTCCATTGTCTCCTTGAATAAAAATGATTTTTCTGCACTTGTAATCTATCCAATAAGAAAGAAATACAACAACAATAACAACACCAACAACAACATCAACACTATTTCGTGATATAGATTGCAAGAGCATAACAAAATAAAATTGTTCTATAAGAACATTGAAGATTTTTTCTGTCTTGCAATCCATCCCAAAGAACGTTAGGTTATTCTTACTAGATATTAATCTCTAAACTTAGCAAGTTAAAACTTATTAAGGTTTGTCAGATCTTAAATATAACTCAGATGCTCTTTGTAGAACATGCCAAGTAGTGAAAATTAACAAAACCTCTTTTAAAATAAAGAACAGTGTCTCTACCTTTAGACCCTTAGAACTACTTCACATTGATTTATTTGGTCCAGTTGGCTCTATATCATTCGATGGGAAAAAATATAGATTAGTCATAGTTGATGACTATAGCATATAGAATTGGGTTAAATACCACATAACTAAATATGAATCATAATGTGTTTAGTGTTTTATGCATACAAGTACAAAATGAAAAGGAATAAAAAATTTAAAAAGTTAGAAGTGATCATGGAGGCGAATTTGAAAATGAGTCATTTGAAATTTTTTGTGAAAAACATGGAATTCTAGATGAGTTATCTTCTCCTAGAACTTCAAAAAAAATGAAGTTATAGAGAGAAAGAACATATCTTTACGAGAAATGGTCGGAACCATGATTCATGAAAATAATTTACCTAAGTACTTATGGGCAGAAGTTGTAAACACAACATGTTGTATTTAGAATAGAATCTATATTAGACCTATTATGAACAAAAATCCATATGAGCTCTTCAAAGGAAGAAGGTCAATTATTTCTTATTTTCATCAGTTTGTATGTACATGTTACATCTTAAACAATAAAGTCTATCTAAAGAATTTTGACGCCAAAGCTCTAAAGGGTATCTTCTTAGGATGCTCTGGATGCTCAAATGCATACGAAGTGTATATCTCTGAAACCAAAATGACTGAACGGTCAATACATATCAAATTTGATGACAAAATCCTGACAATAAAATGTTAGAGCTAGTTGAAGGTTTTGTAGAAATTTATGTATCTGAAGACACTTCAATTGCTGGTGGTTTAAAAGCTACCAAATCTTCAGAGATAGATGGTCCAGAAGCTGATCCAACTCCAAAATTCGACCCAAATTCTGAAGCTCATCTAGATGAAGAAGCTTCTGAAGAAGCTTATGATAGCTCAAAAGAAGCAATACAATCCAAAAAGACTTCCAAGTATAAGTTTTAACATTGAGAAGAGCTAATAATTGGAAACAAAGATAGTCTTAGAAAGACAAGATTTGTATTCAGAGAAGAACAGTCATGCTAGGACTTATCTCTATGATTGAACTTACTTATGTTGATGAAGCTCTGTTTGATGTTGGATAGATTATTGCTATGCAAGAAGAGCTGAATCAATTTCAAAGGAATGATGTTTGGGATTTGGTACCCAAACCTCATAATGAGAACATTATTGAAACAAAATGGTTTTTCATAAACTAGCTTAATGAGGAATGTGAAATGGTAAGAAATAAAGCTAGACTTGTAGCTCAAGACTACTTTCAGTAAGAAGGTATTGATTTCTCTAAAAAAATTCACATGTTGAAAGATTAGAGGCAAACATACTACTCTTATATTATGATATTAATCATAATATCACTATATATCAAAGGAACGTTAATAGTGAATTTTTAAATAAAAAGGATAAGTTGTCACTACATTGTTCAGAAAGACATTGAAAAATGACATCTTAATTGTTAAAGTATATGTTGATGATATTATTTTTGGTTCTACTAATGTTACTCTTTGCAAAGAGTTTTATTAGTCAATGCCGACTGAATTTGAAATGAGTATGATGGGGATCTGAAGTTCTTCCTTGGAATTCAAACCAACCAATGCAAGGATGAAATCTATGTTCATCAAACAAAGTACACTAAGGAACTTCTGAATAAATTCAAGCTAGACGATTACAAGGCAATAACCCCTCATATACATCCTACCTACAATATGAGCAAAGAGGAAAGTAGCACAAAAGTGTGTCAGAAGCTATACCAAGGTATGATATGTTCTTTACTTTACCTAACAAATTCTAGACTTGATATTTTGTTCAGTTTCTTTCTAGCATTAATTCAATCTTGATTGTTTGTGGTGAAACACTTTTAAAGAAAAAGTTTTTGAAAATTCAATTCAAATCCCCTTTCTTGTGTTTTTCTCACGAAATGGAAATATCTATATCGTGAATTCAAACAAAATCCTTTCAAATGTTGTATGTCTTCTAAGTTATATTGAGGACGAATTCTGCCTATGGCATATGAGAGTAGCTTGAATCCACATGGATCATCTTAACAATTTGGTCTATAAGAATTTAGTAATTGATTTGTCAAACTTGCGGTTTGAAAAACAAGATTTATGCGATGTGTGCCAAAAAGATAAACATGTAAATCTTCCTTTAAATCTAGAAATATTGTTTCCACAATTATTTTTTTATAAATGATGCATATGGATCTCTTTGGTCCATCTAAATCATGAATTTTGACGCTAAATTATATGTTGTTATAGTTGTGGATGATTACTCTCACAATTCCATTCTCATGCCATACTGAAACCAAGAAATAAATTGTTTTAAGAATTAGTGAAGACGGTGCTCAATAAAATTAATCTTTTAAAATAATTTTGGGTTTATGAAAACACATTGCTTACTAGTTAATGAATTAACTACTTGTCAAGGATTACTTGTGTTGCAAGTTAGTTACTTGTAACACAAGTTAGGTACAAATTATTTAGAATGTTGCTATGTTTTTATGTAAGTTAGTTAAAGTTGGTTAGACATTAAAACTTGACGCATGTAAGCTGCATAATCAGTCTTAGTAATGAGTTCAATTACTTTCAATAAAACCGTTATTCTTCTTCTTCACGGGGGAGGGATGTTCAAGGGCAGTTTACATGTAAATGTTGGCATATTCATTTAACAATTCCTTGGGAAGATAACAAACAAATCAAATAAAAGACAAAACAACATAGAGGAATGTCGTATATGTACATGCATGTGTTGGTTCAATTTAAGACTCATAAAAAAAACATAATATATACATAATTTATTATTAGTTTTTTTATAAAGAAAACCCCATGTTATGTAGTTATATCCACAAGCCACACCTTTGTCATATATACTTTGTTAGATTCAATGGATTAAGAACATTGTTGGCATGTGAAGGGAAATATAGTCCACACATGATGACAAAGACATCATGATGGGTGTCAAAACCATGGGAAGTTTAGATTATTTTTGCTAAAACAATGCAATCTAAAGAGAAGTTTAATAATAAGTTTATAATACAAATTAAATTAATTAGATTAATCAATTAGATATACTTGGCTTTTGCTCCCATCACCCATGTTATTTAATGGGACCCACTTCACGCGTATGAGTCCTAACAAGTTTGTATATTTATTTCACTTTCTTGACCTTTTGTGCATACAATTTGATGTTAGCTGGAAACCAAATTAAATCCCCAAATTAGGAAAAAAGTTTAAAACAAAAAAGACATAGATAATGTAATTTATAAAGTTCCTAATTGTCCATGAATCCTAATTCAACCGAGAGAAGTTTTGTGTTTGTGAATTTTTATTAGTTATTATCTTGATCGTGTTTAAGATTGCATAAATTAAATTGCTGTATAAAATTTAAAATTTGTCAAAATTAAATCGTGACAAAATAGTATCTCATAAAATATTTGTCTCAGTTAAATTATAATTAAAAATAACAATTACTTATTTTGACATGGTTATTTCACAACTAATCTATACAAAAAATTGATTATTATAACTTTACCTAAAAATAAATAAATAAAGTTGCTAATCTTTTTTAATCCTTGGCTTACATGTTACTTGTTCTTTTTTGTCTCCCTTTCTATTATTTTTTCCTTTCTCTTTTTTTCCTAATTAGGTTTAGAAAGAAACAAAAAGTAAATGTTTATACCTTCCAATTCTTTATAGACAGTTATGTAAGCCAACAAAAACTGTGCTAAAAGGTTGTTGAACACTAGTGATTAGTCATGAAGAAAATAACAGCATAACATTGACCCTATCATTGTTTTTATTCAAACAAATAAGAAGGTATTAATAGTATTCTAATTTAATATATGGGACTGTTCATTGATAGGATGGAAATGACAAAAATTACCATAAATTTTGCTGTAATTTAATTAAACACATAAAATGGGGATCTTGTATGTGGCTTCATGACAAAAAAAATCATGTAATAATATATACTAATTCTCATAATTAACTGCTTCATTTTTAGCATATAAAATAGTTAATGTTTTATTTTGTTGCCTAGTATTATTTTTTCTCTGAAAGTCTTTAGGAATTTTATATCATGTTGAATAATTTTTTATCATTTAGCATTTATGGTGATGAACTATGGGCACATGGATGTATAGTTGCTACCAGAATTATTAAGTATTTGAATTTTCTAAATCAACACAATCAAATAATGCTAAGTGAGTGTTTGGTTCCGCATTGTAATAATCAAAAGCGCGCCTCAATGCATAATTATTGTGATTTTACATAAGTTAAGAAAGATAACTTCTATTAGAAGCACTTCTTATGTACTTTTTGAAGGGAAAACAAACATACTATAAATTATAAGAAAATTATAAGGAATTAGAACGATAGAAAAACAATAGAAACGATGACGGTGGACGTAGAGACGGGAGCGGTGGTCCAGACTAGGTCAGGATCGGATGTTGGACGATGGGTGGTGGTGGACAGCGACAAGTTCAATCGAATAGTAGCAAATAAGGATAACAAGTCAGATCCGAGTGGTTCGCAAGATCTAGACATGTCATAGATATCAATCTTAAGTCTATTTAATTCGCAGATCTATTTCTTAATAATTATTTTTTTTTTTTATATTTTTGAATTTCAATAATTATACATATTATCACTATATTTTTAGAAACAATTTTTAGAATGTAGACTAAAAATGTTGCAATTTCTATAATGCGGAGGAGAGTACAGAAAAATTGTAGAATTATCATTTAGTTAGTTTTTATGAGGGATTATTGATAAATTAAAAATAATACTCTTTAATAGTTGAATGAAAGGGAGTTGGAAGATTGTTTTTGTGGCAAAATTCTTAGCTTGTGATTGGTTTAGTGTTAAATTGATATGTCAGCAAATTGGTTCAAAGGGGTTATACAATAGTTTTATTTATTTTTTCTTTTGTATTCTGCTTGAGTACCCTTTATTTTTCCTTAAATATGATTATTTTGTTTATTAAAAGATAAATAAAAACATAGAGCTACAAGTTTAGAAATTTTTATGATTTTTTAAATTTGAAATAATTTTTTAAATATTTAAGAGGATTGAGAAATATTTAAAAATACTTTAAATTTGCCTAATTCATATATAAAAGAGATTGAGCAACATTTCAAAATATTTTAAATTTGTGTAATTCATATATAAAAGAGATTGAGAAACACTTGAAATAGAAAATATAATTTGTTCTTAGCGATGTTGGGTTCGAACTCTGACCTGAGCCAATTAGACCGGATTGATAGATGAATTTTAAAAGTGGAAATTGATTATTTTCAGTATTTATCAGTTAATAATTCATTTTAAGTTTTATATTGTGGTAGCAAGTCAATTAAAATAGAGATGGTTATTAAAGTGAACATTTCTGTTCATCAAACTATGATGATCAACATCAATAAGTTCAGATATAATTATATATTTATATGATCTTTATATATGGTGCTCAGCTCAGTGGACAAAATATCGATGGTGGATGTGCTGTTTTGGGATGTCTCAATTTGTCAAATCTGTGCTGATACAAAATAATCTTGAATAATATCAGCTCTGTTCAGAAAACATGTGGTTGACCTCGGTCATTTGATTCAAACATGCAAGATATGAATTTTCTAATTTGTTTTGATATTATTCTGGATGGATCAATTAAGGGATTTTACGTCTCAAAAGATACGGCTACAACACTTTTTTTCAAAGGTTGGGGAGTTTTATGCACTGACATAGCTCTTCATTCTGACACAAGTGTTTGAAAAAAAATTAAAATTTTCCTTTGAATATCATTCTATAGTCTATTGTCTGTAGTCTGTAAAAAAACAAATATACTTCCTCCATTCATTTTTAAATGTCATTTTATAACATTCTTCAATCAAAATAGTCTCCATTCATTTTTAAATGTCATTTTATAACATTCTTCAATCAAAATAGTAAATTGTTAGAATTATTTTTTCTATTATATCTTTATTTATTTTCTCTTTCCTAATAAATTCACTCATATTGAGAAAATAAGGGTATAATTAACAAATTCTGACATTAAACTATAAAAACGACACTTAAATAAAAATAAAAAAATTCTTCTAAAACGATCTTTAAAAAGAACAGAGGAAATTTTAAAGAAAGTCAATTCAATTTGTAGTTATCTAAAAACATTAGATGCTCATTTATTTATCTTTAAAGAGTAAATTTTAACAATTAAATTATTTGACAAAAAAAAAATATAGTTTATTTATTGTGTCTAATTTGTAACTAAATGTTCTTGTATACAAAAATTAGTTTAAAATCTGATTTGTTATCTTTCACAACACTTATCAAAATTTAAATACAGTTTTGGAAAAATGAAGCAGATGATTTGTATGAAATTTTAGACAGATTTATTGAGAGTAAAGAAAAATTGAATTGGATTTTCTTAATAAAAGAGCTTTATATAATAAAATGGATTATGTATCAACCAAATATATCCTTCACTAGCATTTTTCATTCATGATAGAAAAAA
This sequence comes from Vicia sativa, assembly GCA_021764765.1. Lineage (NCBI taxonomy): Eukaryota > Viridiplantae > Streptophyta > Magnoliopsida > Fabales > Fabaceae > Vicia > Vicia sativa. The sequence goes on along the minus strand of CM038794.1, from coordinate 238,094,290 downwards.
TCTAATCGAGTTGTGTTTAAATGCAATTATCATAATAAGTTTGATAATTTAGAAGTTTTTTATTATTTAAAATTGTATGATTTAAGATGGTCAATGGAAAATTCCTCAAGACCTCTTAAAACCACTAACATACAAAGACTCAAAAGATTTTAGTATAAACCGTATAAATCTAAATTATTTTGCAAGTATAATTTATATTTTTGAGGGTTAAATTGTAAGTTAAGAAAAGCTATGCAAAACATCAGTTTAAAAGTTCCATGAGAAGAGATAGGGTGTGTTTGCTTCATGGTTGAAAATTTTATTTTTTGGAATGTTATTCCTAGGATTATTATTCCTAGGATTATTATTTCTTAGAATAATATTTCAACCCATGTGTTTGGTAAGAATTTAGGTTCTTATGAATAATTATAAAATTTGGTTAATTTTAAATTTTAAAAATAATTAAATAAATAATAGTAAATAGGAGTGATAGTGGGAAGTTAAAATTTGTTGAATTTATTCTCATGAGAATGTTATATTCTCACCCTTTATGTCCTGGAATAAGAATAGAGAATTCATGAATATATAATATTCCCTGGAATAAAAAGTTCCTTGAAATAATTTTTAAAACTTGAATCAAACATGGGAATATTGTATTCCTATTGTCACATTCGCAGGAATAATTTTAGTAACCTTGAAACAAACACACCCATAGCGTTCATAATGGTCATGGAACTCTTGGAAAGTTTTTGAGGTAGAAGTTTTGTGAGAATTTTATCACCATTGAAGATGCAAATTAACTCTCTTGTCAAGCGATTCAGAGAGATGGGAAATCGATGGTGTGATGGCATTCTCTTCAATGGAAGAGTTCTCAAAGGTTCTTGAGGACTTGATATAAAATACTTGATAGATGATAAAAATTGGAAAGCTCTGGTTAATCCTCTAACAACTAATTATTTATGTACTTAAAAAATGTATTTTAGTATTAGTAACATTTTGGTTTGAGATAAATATATGCCTAAGCCAATTATGCCAAGAAAAAATGAGAATTTAAGCAAGAACTATAAAATTGATAAGAAATAGGGTGCAGAAAGAAGAAGGAGCCAAGTCTAAAGTTATCCAAAGCAAAAACAGACCAAAGAAGGATGAAAATCACCATTTAATCGAGTAACCCTAAAGAGCTAATTGATTAGGCGCTTTGAAAATTCAAAATTCACGTCTTATGATCGACTAAACCTAAAGGTATAATCGATTCGACAACCCTAGGACTATTGCCACCAATATTATTTTAATTAATTAAAAGCTCATTTAATCGATTATATCGGGATTATAAAAGGTAGTCTGCTCCTCTCTATATTCATCCCATATTAGTCTCTCTTCTTCTCTTAGTTGATTTTTTTTCTAGTTCTCTTTGAGAGTGCGTGGACACTACTTTAGTGTGTCAATTCATCATCACTATGACACATAAGAGAATCAGAACTATTGGAAGTTTCTCTGTTCATCCTACTTATCCAAAGATTTGTCATCACAAGAGAAAGTGAATATGTACAATAGAGATTATGTTGCCAAAAAAATCTTACCATCTTACTACTTGGATGTAAGTGTGTTGGGAGGTTGTGAGTTATTAAAAGTCTTCTATGATGCAAATTTCAAAAACATCATCAACATTGTACCAGGGGAGATGTATCATACTCATGTGAGGATGTTTTTTAACCAACCTCAACTATTCGGATGGAATTACCACCTCTGAAGTTCGAAAGCATCAAATCTTTCTTTCTTTTGAAGAATGTGTTGAGATCTTAATCTTCCATCCACCAGATCTCTCTACAATGAATCAAATTCTGGTGCATATTTTTTTAATATTGTTTCTCGTTCTTTCCTATTATACCTAAGAGGTAGCGTTCCTTCTCCTTTGACGATGGGCAGTGTGCGCCCAAATATCTGCCTCATTCTCTATGTGGAAAACCATATCCTCATAAAAAAAACCATGGGAAAATATAAAAATATCATGTTTTCTTGACTTGATTACTTTATAATAAAGTTGATACAAATTGGGATAATGTATTTATCCATCACGTAATGGGGAGAAAAAGGGAGGGGAATACGCGGTTGCCATATGGTGACTTGATAACAAAAATATTGGAGAACATTGACTTCAATTTCGAGGATGAGGAATCCTTGGAAAATACTACAAGAACATAAAGTGATGCAATACGGAAGATGCGTATAGAAATCAATAATAGAGTGTTGATACAAAACCTCCTAAAGCAAAGAAAATTGCTCAAAGTCAGCTAGCTTGATAAGGAGGACTTTCAATTCTAGAGTATTTAGATTATGAAATTCCTCGGACTCCTCATACTGAAGCTCTTTGAAACACTCTCATCAAAGAGCAGAGAAGAATCAATAAAAAGATCAACTACATGGATCTTCAGCTCAATCAAAATGGAATGTCGATGCCTCCAGAGTTGTTTAGTGATGATGATGAGGACACTGAGTAGTCTTCATTTTCTTGCTTATTTTCTTTACTTGTTGATTATTTTATTTTTCCTACATCTAATACCTTTCCTTTGTTTAATGAATGTTATTTTTGTGATATTTGAATATTTATTGGATTTATCTTATTCCTTATTTGAAATTTTTTATATATGTGCTTGAATATGTTTTTCCTGTCTTGTTATCTAATTGTTTATTTTTCATGTCATTTGATAATTCCAAAGGGGAAGAAGTATACTCTCAAGAAGAGTAGGTTATGCGCTACTCAAAGATTTCATCAATGCTTTTCTATTTTCTTCATCTCTTTGATAGATGTGTTGTCATTGTCAAAAGGGGGAATGTGGATTTATGTGCTTGCATGTACAACTATATGCAACTGTCAGATATTCAAGATGGTTTTGATGATGACAACACTATGATGTGAGGTCTTCATTAGTCAAGAAGAATTAATAATCAAATAAGTCTATCAAAATCAAGATGTGTTATTTGTGATATCAAATTATTAAGTCAAATTCTATGAAATCAACAACTAATGTCAAGAGGTTTTTGTTGGAGTCCCTGATGATCTATGGTTAAGTAATATATGATGATGGTGTCTATCAGAGAAGTCATATTAAGCCTTATCAATAAAATAATCAGGTACCAAATGGAGTGTTTAATCAATGATGAATTAAGCAATGGACCTTGAAGCTTTAATATAATGAAAGCTCACCTAGCCTGTGTCTAAGTGATCAGTATATTGTAAAGATATAAAAATAATTATTAAATTACTAAGAAAAAAATAGTGACACATATTGTAATACGGTGGGATAACTGACTTGTTTGTTTTGCGTTTTATCGCAAATGTTGCGGATAGCAAGAGTCGCCATCGACTTTTCTTTTATCCAATTAAGGGCAAGCGAAAAGAACAGGAAAAGACCTTCGTTAGATTCTGAGTACAGGAGGCAATTATGAAAAGGGAAGGTATTAGCACCCTTTTCATCCGTAGTTATCTGCGGGCTCTTAATTTCTTAGCTCACTTTACAAATTGCTTTTTGTGTGTGTGTGTGTGTTTGAAAATGTTTTTGAAAAGACATTTCGCTTTGACTTCGTAATGATTCTCGTTGGAATGTATACGAAGTGTTTGGAAATGTTTTGTTTTGGAAAAAAGACTTTGTAATGATTCACGCTGGAATGTATACAAAGTGTTTTGAAAAGATTTTTGAAAAGTGTGAGGTGTAAAGAGTATTTTGATTGAGCAAGCAAAAGAGACTTATTTACCTACTCAGAAGGTCGTTTCCATGTTATTTTGCTTTCCTTTAGGGTAACGCTATCCATACCATTAGTTGGTAGGTAACTCTATCCGTTGGATGTAAAGGGACATTCGAATGGACATCGAATGGTCATAGAAGGCAACTTGTAGGGATACCTTAGCATATTCGTAGGGACGATCATCACTTTTCGTAGGCAACAATCGAGGGACGAGATCATATATTCCTAGGCAACAATCAAGGGTCATCGAGGGACTATGATCTTTGATTCAAAGGGACTATGATGATATGTTTGTAAGCGTGTTAGCTAACATATTCCTACGTCCGAGGGACTTGACCATTATATTCGAAAGGCAACAAGAGAGGATACCCTAAGGTGGGTGCATGTGTGAAAAGTGGGTTATGTTCAGATATTTTATCTTGATTATTAGTGATCTAGATTGGTTGAGTTAATCTTGTCATACACGCATAATTACTAGCAGTTAATATGTGCAGAAAGTAAATTGCGGAAATGCAGCAGAAAGTGAAGGTCCTATGCTATTACATGGCTTTGGGGCAGTTACATAATAGAGGTACGGAAAGTAAAGGCAGAAAATAAAATCCTACGTTATTACAAAAATATACTTGCGACCTATACATCGATTTCTAATATTTAAATTTGAAATAAAAGAAATAAATTACAGAAAAAATGTCTAACAGCAAAAGGAAATATCTAAGTTCTAATTGCAAAGAAAAAATATTTTTTGGATATTTTAGAAAATAGATTTTAATATAAAAATCCTAATTCTAGGTTAATTAATATTTAATAATAAAAAAGAAAATGAAAAATAAAATGAAAATGTTTTTGTGTTAAAAATTAAATAAAGGTTTTATTAACCTAAATCTAAAATTAAAACATTTTTTGCTATTTTAGAAAATAGTTTAATTGATTTTTAAAGGAGAACTAATTAAAAGAAAATTAAAAGAAATAAAAAAAATGATTTTTTTTGTCAGAACTTCTGACTAAGTTCGTCTCAGAACTTCTGATGGAAGTCCCTTCCAGAACTTCTGATGGAAGCTCCTTCCAGAACTTTTGGAGGCTGGCACAGAAGTTCCCTCCTTCTACAACCTGTATGGAAGTTCCTTCCAGAACTTCTGGAAATCTGTTTTCCAAAACTTCTGGAGGCTTGGACGGAAATTCCCTCCAGAACTTCTGGAAACCTGTTTTCCAGAACTTCTGGAGGCTGTGTACACTACCTACATAAATCAGAAAATTGTTAGAAAATAGCAAAAGGTGGGATTTGAACCCAGGTTCTATAGGTCACCATTATGCTTCCTAGCCATTTGTGCCACGCTTTCCATCTGCTAATAAAAAGTAACCACACTATTATAAAATAAACACATGTTGCAATTTGAACTTTCCAGAATGAATCAAACGTGGGCCCCTCGTGTTTTGAATGGACCAATAAATTGAACCAAAATGCCACGCTATAGGTCGACCATTCAACCCATCGTGGACCACCCTTAATCGACCAGAGACCTAGTTCCAGTCTCCTTCTTCGATCATAACTTTCATGCTAACCTGCAAAAATAAGTGCATTCAAAACAGAAAATGCCCAGATCAATGTTAGAGGGCATGGCGAATTTCATGGACATATTTTTATATCCTGAAAACGACTGTATCAGAGGACTCGAAGCTTCATTCTTTCCGAACCATAACAATGGCAGATAGTCATTCAAACATCAAAAACTCTCCACGATAACTCAAATATGCTCTACTCTATCATACAAAACCATTAGAACGGTTAGTTTTTATCAAAATGCAATATAAATAAAAATACGAATTTAATAGTATATACAAACGGATGAATGTGTATGAAGGTGTTTCAATGTGTATGGTCCATGGAAAACGATCCAGTCTTACCTTTTCTTACCTCTAGAATAAGAATAAGTGGCTGGAAGGCCTTGAAGAAGGCTGCAAATAAAAATTCGAAAATGCAACTTTGTATGAAAATTTTGGAGTGAGAGTTTGGTTCTTGGAGGCTAGGGTTTTCGTCCTTGAGGCTTGTGAATGTGTCATGTATATATAGAGGAAGAAATTAGGTCAAGAGTTATGTCAAAATATCTTGCTTTGATTGGAAAATATTTGATTGAAGAATAAAATACAATATTTCCAAAAAATTGTCAATCTTCATGCCAATCATGCTTTCCACGAAATTGCCAGCTATTTGGGCTTGCTTGGACCTCAATAATGTGAGAAAATCAATCTTGCACTTAATATTTTGATTTTATATCTTTTATTTTAATTAAATTGGTTCTAAATGAATAAAAATACAAAATAAATAAAAATAAAAGATAAAAGACGTGGCCTTGGGCTTGGAGGTTCTAATTAAGATAAGAAACAAATTTGAACCAAGAAAAGTTAGGCCCATTTAGAAAAAATTTGATTTTTTCAAGTATCTCTCTTCATGCACCTCCTCAAAAATGCTCAACTTGTACAATTTGTATTTAGCTCAATTTTCAACATTTTTGAGTGTTCTTGGACTTTTTAGAAAGATCAAGATGTCCTCTAAACAACCCTTTTGGTTTCATCTTCATTTAAGTTTTTGTGCTCATGAGCACTTCTTTACAAAAAGATGACTTTTTGTTGACTTTTAAAAGGACCTATAATGTTTTGATCCATAACTTCCAAATGAAGCATTTTTGGCCAAAGCTTGTGAGACATGAAGTTGTAGAGAATTTAATTCCCTTCAAAATGAGCTTTGATGGAAAAATTTCTGATAAAGTATGTGAAATTTATGCTTGGTCAAAGTTCTATTGACTTTTATCTGAAAAACCCTAATTTAGAAACTTTGACTTTTGGTCAAATTTCTGAAAAACCCTTCAAAATATTGATGTTGACAAAAAATTATGAAGTTTGACTGTATGTTGACCACAATTGACTTTTTGTACAATACAGCTGATTTTCAACCATCTGGGCAATTGGATGAGCAAATTTGACTTGTAAGGCTTGAAACTTGACATGATGATCCCTTGAAGCATATGATGAGGTATTATGACCACTTGAAGTATTAGAAATCCATCTTGGCTTTAGATGAGCAAAAACCCTAGTTTGGATTGATTGCTTAAGAGAGGGTTTGTCTGGTCAACCCTTGTGAAATCCTTGAGTATGGAGTTGTGAATTGTCTTGAGAAGTGGGAGGGAAAATTTTGGGCTATAACACATATACAAACACACACGCTTAAAAATAGTTTTAAGCCTCTCTCATTTCATAAAACACCTTACAACCTATAGATAAATCATCAAGGTACATTACCTTGTGAGATTGACCAAAATTGTTCCTAATTATTTAGGAAGGATTTGTTCATTGCCTAATCAATTAAGGGTTCAACCCAACGGATTATAGAAAGACAAAAATGTTCTTAATTGATTAAGAACACTCCTAATAGATTAAAACACATAGTCATTATAGGGTTTTCTTATTGGAAGTAAGGTTGTCATATTTTTGAAGCATCTAATCAATTAAGCATATGCCTTAATTAATTAGATCATTAAAAGGCCCATGAATCTTTTCCTTTTTTGATCCAAAATTTTCTCCTATAAATAGAGGAGACTCTTTAACTATCTCTTTCAGAGAAGTAACCTCATCCCCGGGAGCTCTCTGATCCTCAATATATGACACATTTTTCTCGTTGAAAAGCTTTTCGAGCCTCCTGAGCACAACGGTTATCCTCAGTGACAAAAATGGTTATCTCTTGATTCCACTTTTTCTCCTTTTTTAGGGAAGACTCCAGCTCAACAATCCAGGTAGTTAACGTGGAAGGAGAATCGTGGACATTTTCCTCCTCCTACAAAGTCTCAAAAAGTTTAATTTTCTCTTTGAGACCAGCCAACTCCTTCTATAATTTAGAGCACTTCTGATCCATATCTTAGAATTTCCCCTTCCAAGTATCCATCTCCGCGGAAATACTACCCATGACCAAGATGTTGCCTTGGCCAACAACAACTAAAGAAAATAGAGAGGCGACCTGATAAATATTATTGGAGGCCTTTGAGAGAAGATTTGTCTTGTCTGCCTCAAAAAGGTTTTGGACGAAGCACAAATCCTCTATAGAGATAGCAACATCAACTTCCTCGGGAGTTTGAGAAATTTAGGTAGGAAGAATGGCGGGAATTTGAAGAAATAAGTATCCAATCCTAAAGTATCACCCTTAAAAAGACTAGCCCATTTAGGGGTGTTCTCCCCCAAAGGGGAATGTTATTCTTGGGCTCGACTTCTCTTCACCAACATAGGAGAAGGTCGTGGATGATAGTACACAAACAGAGTATAGGAGTTGTAAAGGAAGGTGTAACAACCCGACCAGCAAGACCTAACTTGAAGCCTTGGGAAGAGGCAAGAGAGAAAACCATATGCAAATTTTCCATTTTATCTATAATAATTGTTAGAACATAGTGTGGTTCTACACCTATCTTAGAAGTTTTGATGATAACAAGTACTGTTGATGATAGTTATGTTCTGACCCTGATAAATAAATATTTTGTATGAACCATTGTTGTCTCCTAATTTTGTTTAATAAAGTATGCAGATGAAGATCTGACCTTGAAAAGAAAAGAAGAACAAGTTATGGTTCGGATAGTAGAGGAAGATTCTGGTCTATATAGAAGTTCTGATGCAATGGATATACGTCAGAAGATTGTGAATCAATACAGAAGTTCTAATACAATGGATACAGAAGTTCTGATACAATGGATATATGTCGAAAGATTCATCCATGATCTGAAGCTTTATTTCACGTTCTAAAGAGAAGTTATGATGAACTTCTAAAAGTACCAAAGGCTGCACCAAAATCTGATCAAAACCTTGTCCGCTGATCCAAAAAATTTAAAGCTCTGCTACATCATCTTCTGATCAAGACATCAAGGATTCAAGTCAAACTTCTAAAAGCATCATGCTGCTCTACAAACTCTGATACCTATGTTATGGATGCTTTATTATGATGCGCTACCATTTATTACATAAAGATTTGAAGCAACTTCTGAATTCCAACAGGATCTCATTTTTATGGAAAGAACAATTAAGTCCTAATATCATCATTCCATATATAAATTATATATCTCCAACAGATAAGTTCTCTTGACGCCTATATAAAGATCCATCCTTGAAGAGAATAAGGATGAACACGAACAAGAAGTACTCCTGCGCATACAACAAAATGAAAAAATATGGAAAAAAACATCATTCATGTTCTCTAGTTCATAAGTGCTTGTAATATTGTGTAAAAATCACAGTTATGATATAGCTTTTTAGAAGCATCGTAAAACACTGTTTTGTAATTGATTGTAAAGTTGAAATTCCTTGAGAAACCAAGTTGTGGTTGATCTTGAGAAGACTAAGACAGTTGTCTTAGTGAGTTATAATCAAGTTTTGATTAGTGAACTAAGACCTCGTTGAGAGAGGCAAATCACCTTGACGGGTGGAGTGGAGTAGTTTGAGTTCAAACGAACCACGATAAAAATAACTGTGTCAAAATCATTTTAATTTCAAAACCCCAATTCAAACCCCCTCCCCCCTTTCTTGTGTTTTTCAACCTTCAATTGGCATCAGAGCGCCTGGTTTTGGGTGCTAACACTTAACCGTGTCAGATAAACGATCCAGCTTGAAAAACACTATGTTAGAACATGTTCAGAACAACAATGATCACTATGATGACAGAGACAAAATTAGTGGCAGACCCCCAATGTTTGATGGAGAAAACTTTGATTACTAGAAGGACAGAATTAAAAGTTTCTTTCTGGCTCATGACGCTGACCTCTGGACATGGTAACAGATGGCTATACTCATCCTATTGATGCAAGTTGTCAAAAGATTGAAAGGAAGAAAATGTATGATCAGCGGAAGAAGGAATTCAACAATCACCACAAGGCCAGAACCATCCTTTTAAGTGTTATCTCATACACATAGTATGAGAAGATCACAAACATAGACTCAACTAAGAACATCTTTGATTCCTTAAGAATAACACATGAAGGAAACACACAGGTCAAAGAAACAAAATCCCTTGCTCTCATTCAGAAGTACAAAGCATTCAAAATGGAAGAAGATGAAATTGTTGAAGCAATGTTCTCAAGGTTTCAAATTCTGGTAGCTGGTTTAAAAGTTCTGGATAAAGGATACTCTATTGCTGATCATGTAAAGAAATTCATCAAAAGTCTTCCCAAGAAATAGAGACCTATGGTGACAGCTCTCAAGCTTGCAAAAGATCTTAACAAAATCTCTCTAGAAGAACTCATCAGCTCATTAAGAAGTCACGAGATAGAATTAGAAGAAGATGAGCCCCAGAAGAAAGGTAAGACTATTGCTCTTAAATCTAACAAAAAAATATGATTCTAAGGCTGTTCAAGCAGAAGAAGAAAACTCTGGAGGATCATCAGAAGAAGAAGATGAGCTATCTCTACTCTCCAGAAGAGTTCAACAACTCGGGAAGAATAGACATATGAAGTTCAAAAATCCTAGAAGATCTAGCAACTTCTTTGATTCATCCTCTAGACACAAAAAGTAAAGAAGCAAAGAAGTTGTCTGCTACGAATGTAAGGAACCTAGTCACTATAAAAGTGATTGTCCTAAACTTCAGAAAGAGAAGCCAAAGAAGAGGTTTGACAAAGAAAATAAGAAAAGTCTTATGGGAACGTGGGATGATTCAGATTCTTCTGAAGCTTCGTCAGAATCAGAAGATGAAAGAGCCAATGTAGATTTTATGGCCAACATAGATGACATCTCTGAATCCTCTGAATCTGATTCTGATACCGAAGAGGTATTTCCAAATTTTGCTGTTAATTTTTCTAAAGCTGTATTAGCAGAAAGCTTATCTGAAATACTTGAAAATTATCAGAAGCTTCAAATCAAATACAAGAATCTAAAACAAAATCTTGTATCTGATTTAGAAGATACTAAGAAACTTGAAACAGAAAATTCTGAACTTAAGGAAATCATTTAAGAACTAAAAATTGAAAACTATGTTTTTAAAGAAAATCTACAAAAAGCTCAAGAAAAATTTGTTTCAAAAGTTCTGAGTAATACTGATAATATTGTGAAAGAATATGATATTGGTTTTCAAGATTTTCTTGCTAAAAGTATAGGCAGAAGCAAAATGGCTTCAATGATCTATAAAGTTAGTAGAAACAGAAGAAAAGGTTTAGGATATGTGCCTCCTAAACATGAGAAACCATATTCTGAAGTAAATGATATGGTCATTAAATACACACCTCTGAAATATCACTTCACTTATGGTCACCCACATGACATTAAATATACTAGTGAATCATATTATGAAAAATCTTATGGTAAACCTAAGTTCAAACAGAAATTTAGAAGATCTAACCAAAAAGGACCCAAAAAGATATGGCTACCTAAGGACAAAATAGTATATGTTACATATGTCTTTGACAACAAAGTTGAAACACCAATCTTGGTACCTAGACTCTGGATGCTCTCGACACATGACGGGAATAAAGCATATTTTCCAAAGTCTGGAACTTAAAGCTGGAGGTTACGTAGGTTTTGGAGGCAACCAGAAGGGTAAAATCATTGGCTCTAGAACTATAGGTAACTTTTCTTTACCCTCTATTACAAATGTTCTGTTAGTAGATGGATTAATGCATAATCTGTTACCCATAAGTCAATTAAGTGATAACGGTTATGATATTATCTTTAATCAAAAGTCTTATAAAGTTGTTAGTCAGAAAGATGGAGCAATCCTCTTTAATGGTAAAAGGAAAAACAACATTTATAAAATCAAACTTTCTGAACTTAAAAGTCAGTATGTTAAATGTCTTATGTTAGTGGAGAATGAGCAATGGGCCTGGCACAGACGATTGGGACATGTTAGTATGAGAAGAGTATCTCAAATTAACAAACTCAATCTAGTCAGAGGACTTCCTAATTTGAAGTTCAACTTAGATGCTCTGTGTGAAGCATGTCAAAAAGGCAAATTTTCAAAACCTTCTTTTAAATCAAAAAATATTGTTTCTACCTCTAGGCCATTAGAACTTTTGCATATTGATCTGTTTGGACCAGTGAAAACTGCATCCATCAGTGGCAAGAGTTATGGGTTGGTGATAGTAGATGACTATAGTAGATGGACATCGGTAAAGTTCTTAAGACACAAGGATGAGTCACATTCTATGTTTTCTAACTTCTGTAATGTAGTCCAGAATGAAAAACAATTTAGAATAGTAAAAGTCAAAAGTGATCATGGTGGTGAATTTGAAAACAAAGACTTTGAAAAACTTTTTAATAAAAATGGTATTTCTCATGATTTTTCTTGTCCTAGAACTCCATAACAAAATAGAGTTGTAGAACGGAAAAAGAGAACTTTATAAGAAATGGATAGAAACATGATCAATGAGACTAACATTGTTAAACATTTCTGGGTAGAAGTAGTGAACACAACGTGTTATATCCAGAATAGAATATCTATAAGACCTATTCTGGAAAAGACTCCTTATGAATTGTGGAAGAACAGAAAGCCCAACATTTCTTATTTCCATCCTTTTAGATGTTCTTGATTTATTCTGAATAGCAAAGATTATCTGAATAAATTTAATTCTAAGGCATAAAAGTGTTTAATGTTAGGATATTCTGAACGCTCAAAAGGCTATAGAGTATATAACACTAAAACACGTATTGTAGAAGCATCTATTAATATCATATTTGATGATAAGCTTGGCCCTAAAAAGTTAAAGCAAAAAGATTCTCTTGCAGATATAGAAGTTCAATTTACAGGATCAGAAGATAGTCCTGACAGAAGTTCTGAAGAATCCACCAAAGACAAGACTTCTGAAGAACCCATCCAGAAAAAGCCATCCAGAAGCAACTTAGCTCATCTTGAAGAAACGATTCTGGGAAAGAAAGATGATCCAATCAGAACCAGATCTACATTTAGAAATTTTGATGAATCTCTCATGGGTCTTGTATCCTTGATTGAACCAACTTCTGTAGATGAATCTCTTCAAGATAATAATTGGATCATTGCATTGCAAGAAGAACTAAATTAATTCACCAGAAAAATGATGTATGGGATCTTGTGCCCAAACCAAAAGGTTTCAACATTATTGGAACCAAGTGGGTCTTCAGAAACAAGCTTAGTGAACAAGGAGAAGTAGTGAGAAACAAAGCTCGACTGGTAGCAGAAGGTTATAGTCATCAAGAAGGGATAGACTATACAGAAACCTTTGCCCCAGTCGCCAGGTTAGAATCCATCAGACTTTTAATTTCATATGTTGTTAATCACAATATCACACTTTATCAGATGGATGTAAAAAGTGCATTTCTAAATGGTTACATTGATGAAGAAGTATATGTCCATCAACCCATGGCTTTGAAAACTCAAAGCATCCAGAATTTGTTTATAAGCTCAAAAAATCTTTATATGGTCTTAAACAAGCTCCTTGAGCTTGGTATGAAAGACTAAGTAATTTTCTATTAGAAAAAGATTTTACTAGAGGGAAATTGGACACAACCTTATTCTGTAAGACATTTAAAAATGATATTCTGATATGTCAAATTTATGTTGATGACATAATTTTTGGTTCTACTAAATCCTCCCTTGGGAGAGAATTTGCTAAGTCTATGCAGGTAGAGTTTGAAATGAGTCTCATGGGCAAACTCAAATTCTTTATGGGAATTCAAATAAATCAGACCTCAGAAGCAACTTACATCCATCAGAGTAAGTATGTTAAAGAACTTATGAAGAAATTTGACATGTCAGATAGCATACCAGCTAAAACCCATATGCATCCCACGTGTATCTTGGAGAAGGAAGAGGTAAGTAAGAAAGTAGATCAGAAGATCTACAGAGGTATGATTGGCTTTCTCTTATAGTTAACTGCTTCAAGACCTGATATTTTATACAGTGTTTGTCTCTGTGCTTGATTCCAAACAGATCCTTGAGAAACTCACTTAACTTTTGTTAAGACAATTCTCAAGTATCTGTAAGGTACTACTAATCTTGGTCTGTGTTACAGAAAATCCAGAGAATACAAACTTGTAGGATATTGTGATGCTGACTTTGCTGGAGACAGAATAGAAAGGAAAAGCACTTCTGGAAGCTTCTAGTTTCTGGGAGAAAATCTGATATCCTGGTTGTCATACCCCAATTTTTGACCTAATATACCACCTTACATTTGCATCATTGTATCACTAACAGTTCAGAACAGAATTAATCGGGTATAGCTTCTACAGGTCAAAATCAGGGTTTCACAAATTTTCATCTGATTCAAGAGGTACTCAATTAGGGTTTGAGTTCTCACTCACCTAAATTGATATATCTTAATCAACCATCAACAATTGATCTTCAGATATCCAACTTTTCCTCATGATCTATCAAGGATCGACCAATTAGGGTTTTCATCGAGGATAAGGAATTACTGATTTTCTGATCAATGAATGACTTTTAGTTTGAAGATTGATCTTCATATCTTCAATACAACATCTTGACCTAGTCTCTTGATTCAAAACATCACAGAAGTTCACAATTTTCATCAGTCAATTTCTGGATCATCTGATGAAATTTCATCTGCACTGAAAAGTCAAACTTTGACTTTTGGTCAACTTTTTCAAGATAAAACTTTTTCAATAATCAAAATACTTCAAATGATCCATCATGATCATAAAAAATAAAGAAATTTGGAAAAGTCAACAAAAAGTCAAAATTTTCAACACTTAGAAAAATTTTAAGTATTGAAAATTTCATGTTTTTTCCTACTTTCATGGCATTTTTTCACATAGTTCCATTTGGAATTAGAAAAAACTCAAAACATGAAAGTTGTAGCCCTGGTTACAAGCTTTCCAAAATGTCCAAAAACTTGCAAATCCATTGTGTCTAGCTATACTTTTGATTTTGAAACATAGAGCTCCAAAACCATGGATTTCAAGTTCATGCTTCAAAGATTACAAGTCATTTTTGATTTTCTTTCCTTCTAGAAGCCTTGCCACCTAGCCAAGATGGATAGAGCTGATAAAAATCAGATGGAAAGTAATTATGATGGAGATAAGATCAAGTTGAGTTTTAACCATGGTTAAAAGGAAGGTTCCTTTTGCATTTATGGCAAAAAAGAATTTCTTGCCCTCTAAGGCATGTTGTACAAATCCAAGCCAATCTTCTTCACTTACCATTCTGATCTCTTGACCTATAAATAGAGGTCATGTTTGAAATTTGAAACCACACCAAAGCTATGCAAGATCAAGCTTTCTCTCTTCTTTCTTAAAATTCAAGTTACATAGTTCAAAGTGAGAATTTTGTACTTTTGAAATCTTGTGAAAAACTATGAGAAATTTGGTGTCTAACATGTCTTAAAATCAATATAGAACTGGTTTGAAACTTAAAATCAACTTAAAAACAACCAGAAATCAGATTTGCTTTTCAAAATTCCAAAGCTTGCAAAAACTGCCTTATCATTCAAGCGACATTGGCTCGAGCTAGTCTTGATTTTTGATTCAAACATCATCAATACTTCATATGGATGATACAAATCATTGCTCTTGAATGTAACACCTCTAAACACGAATTCAAGTTTCACTTCAAGCGTAGGTGGACTTGGTAGGAGTTCTAGACCATTTCAGAGTGTGCATAGTGATCAAACACCTTCCATAAGGTTCACTGGTGCTTCAGCAATCCTCAAACATCAACTGGAAACACTCCTTTGAAGAATTTGATCTCAGCTTCAAGAGGTAAGTTGCTCAACTTCGAACTCTTTGATTCTTGATTTACAGTTCAAAAATGGCTTGGCCGTTTTGTTTCTGCACCTTCACTGATCATTAACCCTAAACTAATTGCTTGATTCCATTATCATACACGATTTCAATTTAATTTTTAGGAATTAGGGTTCTTCGTGTTTTATGGAAAATTAATCATGTTTAACTAAAAATAAATGGAATTAATCACCATCATCATGTTCATGGTTCAATTTCGATCAAGTTTGATGTTTACATCTTTTGATTTCATCAAGAAACGAAGGATTTAGGATTGAATGAAGATTTGAGGAAGAAGATGAACACTGCGCGCGCATTTTCGTTTTCCAGAAATTCAAATTTTCAGTTTTTAATATAATTAATTGGATTGGCATAAGTGAACGGATGTATTGCCACCCCAGCGGTTGCTAGCTCACCTTTAAGTCACTTGCCATGCCTTGCCCAATGGTCCCGGGTTCGAGTAGCCTTGGGACCATTTTATAAAATTTTGTTCTTTCATATTTTTTCAAACTTCAACTCTTTCAAAATCCAATCAAAACTCCTCATTTTGAGGTGATTTTTTGTACACTTGTCATTTAACATGTCTATTTTATGATGATGTCAAGAAAATCCAAAAATATTATCTTTTGATTACATTTTTATCGAGCCGAAAACGAGACGTTTTGAGTACTTTTCAAGTACTTTTCAAAGAGGTTTCTTTCAAACTTTTGAAGCTCGAATCTTTTCCAAACTTCTTGTAAGTATATTTCATCTTTCAAAAACACTTTCAAGATCTTTTCAAAACTTTTCATCAAACTTACACTCTTTTTTCCATGATCGACCCGATTTGAAGATAAAACCGAACTCGTTTTTCCTCGAATTTCTTAACCGATCATGGGCCTCCCTCACGGTGTAAGTCCCAAATTCTTTTTATGTACATACATATTTCCTTGTACATTCCAAATTCTTTTATGTACATATCTATTTCCTTGTACATATCAAATTCTTTTATGTACATACCAACTTTTACTTGTACATAATACAGACGTCTTTTGTCAATATTCAAGTATAGACAAACTTTGTCCGTTTGTTTTTATTTCACTTGTATATACACTGAATACCATTGGTATTAAAAGGAGCATTATTCCCGGTGAAACTGCTTTTAAACCAATGGGCCTCCCTTACGGTGTAAGTCTCAACCCTCCTATGTACATACATATTTCCTTGTACATAAATACTCATCCATGTACATATTCACTCCATTGTACAGTCAAACTTATGTAAATAATAAATTTATTTCGTTTACTTCATTTGTATAACATTTTGTTTCCTTCATAAACTCCGCAATGAATAAACTTCATATACTTGTTTATATACAATTTATAACATAACAACTAGTCTAACCATTAGGTTTCCCAGAGTTAGCCTCCTCTTGGGCTTTGTACAAGGTAACTCATTTCATCGAGTTCAGCCTCCTCTTAGGCTTCATATAAGAAAACTCATTCATCGAGTTTAGCCTCCGCTTAGGCTTCATATAAGACAACACTCCCTGTGGTCGGCCTCCTCTTGGGCTTCGTTCAAAAGAACTCCTCATTGAGTTTAGCCTTCTCTTGGGCATCAAACAAAGAAAGACCAGGAAATCTCTTAACAGCCTCTATTGGGCTTCCAATACAAAGAATCACCAGCTAGGATAGAACCAGAGTATGATTTCCGGTGAAATCGCTCTTCAATCCTAAGAGGATGGTTTCCGGTGAAACCCTTTTAAAAAAGCCAGCCATACCCTATAGCTTCCTCTTGAGCTTCATACAGGACCCTCGATGACCCTCGATGACACTGAATGCCTCCTCTTGGGCACAATACAAGGACCCATGGGTTTCTTAAAGCATCCCCAAATCCAATCAATTTCTCCTTGAGATTTAGGCGTTTATCATCTCTATGGCAGAAGTATCTCATCTATCACATCACATACAATCAAAACTTTTCAAACTCTTTTCAAACAAAAACATCTCTTAATCGTAAGTGATAGCGCTTGTACACTCAAGCAAAACACAATGCTTACGATTAAAAGATTCAATCATCTTTTCAAACATCTTTCTAAAACTCGTAAGTGGTAGCGACTTGTACACTCAAGCAAAACACCTATAACTTACGATGAAAGATTTCAATCAATCAACCTTTCAAAATGTATGTGATGAAATAGATTAGATACATTTTCATTAAGATGACATTTGTGCGTGTCTCTTAATAACATCTCGTTGCTTCCACTAGCATAAGTGGGAACTACGATTGCTCGACTTTCTCAACATCCATTTGAGAATACGTGAGCACAAGTCTCATCCTTGCCGAGCAAATTTCTTTCTCCCTCAAACCAAACAAACCATAAATCCCTTTAGATCCGAGCTACAAATGCTACGATTCCCATTAAGGGATATGTATGCGAGAAGGTCCCAATGATCTTTGCGAGCACAATAATAACAAACCTAGGATCCCACATAATCTATCCTTCTTAAAATCAAAGGAGAAACTTTCCCATCATAGAAATAGCAATTAAAACACACAAACATATCAAACATATTCATATATATATGAGGGTATTATGATCTTTCCTTTTTCATAATCATTTTCTTGTGTTGGAAATAATAAAGCTTGATGTCGCGGACATCTTTATAAACAAATCAAAATCGTCTCGTTTCGAGCGGAGAATGCGAATTGATTCGATTCCTCATGGCGTCACTTTTAGCTTGAACTGGTCCGACAAAAGACAATCCAATATTGCACTATCCTAGCTAGAGCGGAATATATAGCTGTTTGGATGCGTATGCTCTATAGATGAAAAGTCGACGAGGATTTTCGGATATCGAGTAACATTCCTATCCTCTGTAATGTTATACGCTGTTGCTTATCTAAAAATCCTATTTTACATTCTAGAGATAAGCACATAGAAATTAAACATCATTTCATTAGGGACTATATTCAGAAGGGGATTCTTTCCTTAAAATTTATTGATACAAACCATCAATGGGTTGATATATTTATAAAACCCCTTGCTGAAGATAGGTTCAATTTCATTCTGAAACATCTCATTATGGAATTATCCCCAGAATGAAAAACTTAATTTTATATGTTCAACTCTTAGAATACTATTTTCTATGAACTTCTGATCAATTGTCCTTCAGAAGTGAGAAGGGTAAATGAATCAGAATCTATCAGAAGATCTGAAAGATGAGATAGAAGCATGCAGTTCACCAGAACAACACCTGTCAATCTTGATCGTTAAAATCACTCTCAGAAAATGAACACATGTTCAAACTCTGGTAGAGTAAAACGCTTGAGTTGCTACATTGAGACGCTGGTCACATTGGTAACTGTTCACTATATTTTCACGCCATCTCTCTTGTCAGAAATCAGTATGTTTCTTAATCATCATTGTTTTTCTTTGCAATAAAAAAAATTAATTACATGTTTTCAAGAAATTTTATATACTCATCCTTTAACATTTTTTTTCAAAACCATAGTTTTCAAATTATTTGCACTTCTCTCTCTCTCTCTCTCTCTCTCTTGAAAATTCTTATTTTCAAATCTTCTCTTCTTCTATTCTCACTCAGCAAATTTTCATCTTCTGCATATTTCCTTCTGTACTCTATTTTTCTCCCTTCATACAATTATCTTATGTTTTTCAACCTTAAATTGTTCTCATCCAGTAAACTTTCATTTTTAACCTTTAATTAGCTTTCAACCTTCAATTATCTTCTGTTTTGCCCTATTATTTTTATCTTATTTTCTTTTTGATTTATGACAAAAAGGGGGAGAACGTAAGATATTTTGAACATCATAGCTACTGATAGACTAAGTCTCGAACATTCTGATATCATCTTTGATTTCATTTTTTTCTAAAGCTTAAAATAGGAAATATCAATTCTGGAAATCAACTTGGAACCTTCATCATACTCTGGACGAAACTTTTCAGGGAAGTACAATGTCTCTAAATTTATATGAATATTAAATTCAGGGGGAGACCTTTATTTGTCAAAATATTTATGTTTTGTCATCATCAAAAAGGGGGAGATTATTTGTCGAAATATTTATGTTTTGTCATCATCAAAAAGGGGGAGATTGTTATAACATGGTTTGGTTCTACACCTATCTTAGAAGTTTTGATGATAACAAGTACTGTTGATGACAATTATGTTCTGACCCTGATAAATAAATATTTTGTATGAAACATTGTTGTCTCCTAATTTTGTTTAATAAAGTATGCATATGAAGTTCTGACCTTTAAGGGAAAATAAGAACAAGTTATGGTTTGGATAGTAGAGGAAGATTTTGGTCTATACAGAAGTTCTGATGCAATGTATATATGTCAGAAGATTGTGAATCAATATAGAAGTTCTGATACAATGGATACAGAAGTTCTGATACAATGGATATATGTCATAAGATTCATTCATGATCTGAAGCTTTATTTCACGTTTTAAAGAGAAGTTCTAGTGAACTTCTAAAAGCACCAAAGGCTACACCAAACTCTGATCAAAACCTTGTCCGCTGATCCAAAAACTTTAAAGCTCTGCCACATCATCTTTTGATCAAGACATCAAGGATTCAAGTCAAACTTCTGAAAGCACCTTGTTGCTCTACAAACTCTAATACCTATGTTCTGCTTGCTTTGTTCTGATGCGCTACCATTTATTACATAAAGATTTGAAGCAACGGTTGAATTCCAACAGGATCTCATTTTTATGAAAAGAACAATTAAGTCCAAATATCATCATTCCATATATAGATTATATGTCTCCAACAGATAAGTTATCTTGAAGCCTATATAAAGATCCATCCTTGAAGAAAATAAGGATGAACACGAACAAGAAGTACTCCTGCGCATACAACAAAAAGAAAAAATCAGGAAAAAAAATCATTCATATTCTCTAGTTCATAAGTGCTTTTAATATTGTGTAAAAATCACAGTTGTGATATAGCTTTTTAGAAGCATCGTAAAACACAGTTTTGTATTTGATTAGTGAATTAAGACCTCGTTGAGAGAGGCAAATCACCTTGACGGGTGGACTGGAGTAGTTTGAGTTAAAACGAACCAGGATAAAAATAACTGTGTCAAAATCATTTTAATTTCAAAACCCCAATTCAAACCCCATTTTCTTGTGTTTTTCAACCTTTAATAATTACATGCACATATGTCAAAAAAATCTCTAGAGTTATTCCTTTTCCAAACATTTCTCTCCTCTTTGTGCGATCGGCCACATTCGTAAAAACATGGGTGTCAATTAGCTTCTTCTTCTATATGGATGAAAACACCTCACTAGGACCGAACCCTTATTCATAACCAAGTCCTTGATACAAGGATCCTAAATCCTCCCTCATTTTAAACTTTTTAGCAAAGAGAATCCAAGTTGATGTAGGAATGAGCTATAAAGAGGAAATGAGGCTAAGAGTAATATTTCATAAACCTAATCTTGTAATCACAATTGGTTTCATTCGAGATAAAATATGAGTCAAGATAGGCCTCCGAAGAATGGTGACTCACTAGCTCGAAACACCTCAAGAAATCGCCTCAGTCGTCAAAAAAGTGGTTAAGCCAAGGAAGGTCTTGGCAAAATTCTATAATCCCCTTATAATGGATATCATTCTAGGAGATGTGCACAATGTAGAACATGTTGAATAACAATCATGGAGAGTGTTCCTAACACCTATTCTCAATCCAAAATTGGAACACCTTCATGAAAATCCAAGAGCCCAGATGAATCTGAAAGGGGTAAACTTTCAAGTACTTCATTAGACCACCTCAAACTCAAACAAAGGAAGTCGCGGGCCTATCCTGGTGTTGTACCCCAAAATTTATCCTCTTCTTTTCCGCGTTTTCGGCTTATAATCCGATTGCATAAACATACATGTACTCATATGCATAAACATTGATCATGAGGATTATCAGGTTCAAGGTATTCCAAATGACAACTAAAAAGAGTTTACTCGCTTATTTCTCAATAAAGCGAATTTCAGGTTTTTGGCGCATCTTGGGCACTCCATAAGGCATATCTCTCAGCTCGGTGGATATTTTTTGACGATTTTCTACTGGAATTTCCTTCCCATTATTATCTATAACTTTCGTTTGAAAGCCGGAAGCAAACCTTGTGAGGTAGGTCTCCAAAGGAATTGATTTCTCCAGTAGATTAAGTTGAATTTTAGTGTTGAACCACGCGTTCTGCCCACTAAATAGTCTCTATCTCCTAGATGGAAAACTCGGAATCGAGCGGGACCAATCTACAAAATTTCGTATCTAAGTTCTCTACAACTTTCATTTGCAACTCGGGAGCTAGTTCCTCACGGATCAATACCAGAATTTTGTTCTTTGAAGTTAATTTTGAGCTAAATCGAACACTTTTCATCTAATACACGAAGTTCAAAAAAATCATATCTCGCTCGATTTTCATCGAAACGAGATGGGACCAGTGCCAAAAGTTCATAAATTTCGTTAGCTTCGATTGTCTCAGAAATATTCATTTGCAAATTATGACCAGAGGACCCTCGTTCGGGGCATTATCTCGGAAGTACGCAAATAAAATTCTGGATGTGTTAGTGGTCTAAAAGCTGTGTTGAAACTTCAAAAATTCTTATTTCCTTGACCGTCCACTAGATCAAGTCGGAATTTTGATTCACTCAAGTAAAATCACATTCCGGACACTTTTCGTTTACATTCCGACTTCAAATTCCACACGAATTTGGCTGCTTCGGATTAATTACGAAAGTTATTTGGATAATCATGATTTAGGCTTGATTATGGTTCTTAGGTCGAATTCCTAAAACTATAAATAGATTTTTCTCTTCACAAAAAGGGGGGAATCATTTTTGCTCAATTTTCACTACCAATCACACTCTAATTCTCTCTCAAATCCAAAGCAAATATTCAAGAACAAAGTTCAAACTGCAACTTTCCCTCCAAGCAACCACCACAGGCCGCCACCGGACCTCCGCCTTACACATGTCTCAGCCACAGACCGCGCTAAGCGCGCCTCTCCGCGCTAAGCGCGCCCTGCGACTTCCGGTTTTCTTTCATCACAATTTCTCCCATTGAATCTCAATCTTCTGCTCCTTCTTCTGCTCGAATTTGACATGGAAGGAACTGTTTCATCTTGATTTCTCTTCATCTTCAAGATTCAAAGATTTCTCCTTCATCTTCTTCAATCCTCCATTGAAGATTTCAAGTTTTCCTTAAGAATTCAAGGTTAATTCCCAAAGATTATCATCCATTCGCTGCTGATTTGGTATTTTCTTGGAAGAGCACAAGGGATTCCTCTTCAATTTGATTCAAACTTCAAGTTCAAGTAAGTGTTAGGTTCAATTAAGCACTTATTTTAAGCTGTTATTAACTTTCAGCTTTTCTGGAAATTGAACACTGAAATTGCAGGTAAATTCAATGTAGATTCTGATTCTTGAACTTTTACTCTTGAATTCTTCAATTTGAATTGCATTTTGTGACCTTATTTGTATCTTCCTTGCACATAAATCACAAACTCATGCATCCTTCATCACCTATCACATGCTCATACATTGGAGAGCATTTAGTTTGATTTATTTACATTGGTTCATGATGATTTGAAGCATAACTTTCATTCAAAGTGCGTCGACATGTAGATATCCGAGCATCTTGATCACTAGACACACAATGCATTGTACATGAGTCTATTGAATATGCATTCCAAGTGTTCGTGTTAATGCATAACCTAGATTTGAATGAAAGCTTCTCACACCTCTAGTAGCACGACTAGCTTGCATTTCCTCTTTACATGAGCATTAGGATTGTTATCGTAACTCGCATCCTTGGCATGTTCATACATTGCTTCTTTACTTGAGCATTAGGATTGTTATCGTAACTCACATCCTTGGCATGTTCATGCATTGCTTCTTTACATGAGCATTAGGATTGTTATCGTAACTCGCATCCTTGGCATGTTCATGCATTGCTTCTTTACATGAGCATTAGGATTGTTATCGTAACTCGCATCCTTGGCATGTTCATGCATTGCTTCTTTACATGAGCATTACGATTGTTATCGTAACTCGCATCCTTGGCATATTCATGCATTGCTTCTTTACTTGATCATTAGGATTTTTATCGTAACTCACATCCTTGGCATGTTCATGCATTGCTTCTTTACATGAGCATTAGGATTGTTATCGTAACTCGCATCCTTGGCATGTTCATGCATTGCTTCTTTACATGAGCATTGCGATTGTTATCGTAACTCGCATCCTTAGCATGTTCATGCATTGCTTCTTTACATGAGCATTAGGATTGTTATCATAACTCCCATCCTTAGCATGTTCATGCATTGCTTCTTTACATGAGCATTAGGATTGTTATCGTAACTCGCATCCTTAACATGTTCATGCATTGATCATCTACGAATATTTGCACTGTGGCCTCAACTTGCATTCTTACTATGCTCATGCATTTCACAAATGAACATTGAAATTATCATCTTGATTTGCATTCCTTGCATGTTCGTGCATCTAATTTCACAAATGAACATTGGATTTACCATTCGGTTTGCATTCCTCGCATGTTCGTGCATGTACTCTTCATCTATAAGCATTGGATTTATCGATTCGATTTGCATTCCTCGCATGTTCATTTGACTTTTACCTGTTGTGGGACTGTGGCCAAACTGTATGGATTTACTTTCGGCATGAGAGCATCATGGATAGGTGATCCGGATCAGAAACAACATTTTGCGGGCTGCGGACCGTGTAGCACCGAGGCGTTAAGCGTAAACTCTTGAATTTTTGCATGTCGCGCTTAGTGCGGTCTGCGAGCTAGCGCGGCTCTGCCTTTTTTGGGTCATGCTTAGTGCGGTTTAGCAGGCTTAGCGCGGCCTGTACTAGTGCATTTTTATGTTCTTTCTTGATTCTAACAACAAACAGTAGACGCTCTAGCCATGCTTAACTGCTGTTTGAGCTTTGTTCGATGCAGGGGCTTGTGTCGCATATGCATACGATACATTCCTCTGATGTTTGTATATGCCCGTATACATTCTTTTGGCTTGCCTTTTGGGTCTAACTCTCTTCTTGCAAGTGTTTTGTGTTTGTACACCCACGTGTGCATCCCTCCTAGTTTGCTTTGTTCGGTCTAATCTTGTTCTTGTAGGCATTATCACTTCAGATGTGTATTGACGCGTACTCCGCTTGTTTTGATGCTTTGAACCATTCTCACCGGTTTACTCTTATTGCATGGCTGCAGTACTTGAAGTTTTCTGGAGTATTTCATTAACTCGCAGTGCTCTTCGGATTCTATATCCGTTCGGTAGTTTCTACACCATTTATCGCATTCTCTTACAGCTTTTCTAGATATCATGAGAAGTAGGGCTTTACAGCTTTCTTTTGCCATGAGAAGTAGGAATAGAGATGTATGATGGGGCTTCCGTAGTTGGAGCATGTTCAGGAACCCCTCTGGTTTATTTAAAGACCCGTTTAGGGCAATTCTACTTGTGGATTGTGCTTGTTTGTTTGATTTTCCCCAAGTATGCTCGGTCAAGATAGGTTCTCTAGCTTAGACATTAGGATTCACATCCTTTGCATGTCAACATAGATAGAGATTCCCTTACATCCTCAACCATAGGTCCAATCTTGCATGACCATATTAGGGTTAGTACTTAGCTAGTCTCCCTTTTGTTTTGCTAGTTTCTTTTGCGTCCATGCATGTAATAAAACTAAAACTTTTCTCTTTCTTTTGAAAATAAAACACTTAATAATGGTTTGAACTCCTTTCTCAAGGTAAAAGCAACCAACCAACACAAACTCTTTTCGCCTTCGTGCACACTTTTCATTTGTGTTTAAAACCTTTTCCATAAGTAAAAAACACAACACCCACCAAAACAAGTGAGCCGAACTACAGCGCTCTGACTTTCCCATTGCACGCGGGAGTACTTCTTTCTTTTCCCCATGGTTTCTTTATTTTCTCTCTTCTTTTTCATGCATTATAGCGAATAAGCATAGATAGATATTACACACCCTTTAGCTAGAAATAGAAAATGGATACCGTAGAGTACTACGGACGTGTGGGGTGCTAATCCCTTCCCCTCGCGTAACCAACTCCCTTACCTAGACTCTCTTGATCTCTCGGTCATAGGACCGCGTTTTCTCCCCTTCAGGTTTACTCGATGTTTTCCTTTCTCCGTCGTGGGATAAAAGACGTTCGATGGCGAATCCATTGATATACCCTTATCAGTCGGAAGTTCGGCCGGGTGATTTCACCTGGTGAAAACATTCATAAAATGGAATTCAACAACTATCAAAGGGGTTGCATATCATTTTCATTCATCAATCGGTAGGACCAACCACTCTAAAGGGAAGCCAACCACAATGTTGGTCGTGCTTATAGTCGCCTTAGTACTTAAAACAAGGGGAATCCCTATTATTTTTGAAGTCTTCTAGTTATACTAACCGCATCATTCGTCTCCGCCAATGTCACTCTTTTAGGTATAACTCATCAACTTTAAAATGCTCGACAAATTTAATTCAAGAAACTACATTCGGGTGACCCTTGTACTTTATATGAGCCTTAATATCAACATTGTTGGGGTTTTGACTATAAGTTCTCTGATAAATCTGAATAAAGTCTCCAACATATTATCTCCTCAATCTAGAGGACTGCATTTTTAAGGTAGACAAAATGGGAAAAGTCGAAGCTACCACCACATGATAAGAAAGAGGCATGGAAGAAACTATGATTATTCTCTACATCATCATTAGACGAGAGGGCATCAAAAGAAGAATCCCTATAGGAAACTCCCTCATCCTAGGAACCCACAAAAAACCTTTATGAATAAGAATTATCAATTATGGATATAACCTCAGGGCACATGAGATCATAGACAAAGGGAGAGGAGTTTGAGCTATGAGATACTCCCGCTCTTGCGGTAGAAGAGGCATCATTATCAGAATATCCAGTTAAGCTAATATAATTATCACTCATTTGATCAAAATACATGAAATGTTGAAGGTATTAAAAGCTCGTGTTAATAAGGGTACTTATTAAGGTAAAGTTGATGAATGAAAATTAAGAAGGACAAAGGGAAGCTTTGAGAGATAAAATGTAGCTATTCTGGTGAATAATCTCAGGAGGAAAGTAAAGAAAACACTCACAAAGAAAAACTAACTTTAAAGGATTACGAAAATTTTCCTCAACATTTAACCACCTATTACAAAAAGCCTTGAAGAAATTGTTATGGACCAGTCAGAAGCCCAAAAGGCTAACGCCCAACTAAATGTCAGTCCGCTCCAAATAATCTAAGGTATAAAAGCCACCTCACGTGATATTCTAGCTACACTTCTTGATCTCCAATTTTGATTACACTCATCTTGAATTATGGCTTACTTTAGCATTGAAGTTCCAATCTTATAGATTCATTCATGCACCGTCGTATCGTAGATCAACACCACTAGTTCAAAATTCTTCATCATCAATATATTAACACTTTAGATGGTAAGGATTAATTAGATACATGATCTAAAGTTTATCTATTATATTCTTAAATATAAATCATAAAGAGTTGGGAGAAATAAACATGATAATAAATTGGACATGAGCTCTCTCTTTCTCCCATAATAAATCAATTGGTACTACTACAAAATGCACATATAATAATGCCAAAGTCATCACAGTTTTCACAAAAACCGTAATGACGTGTCTAAACTTTTGTGCTAACATTTTTTAAATATTTTTTAATTAAAGTTTTAAGGGTATAATAACAGTTATTGTTAAAACTGTGGTGATATAATGAAGTTTTCATGGGTTCAACCTCAGCGCCCTCAAATAGTTTATTACTTTGGCGTTAATGTGTGCCTTTTCATTTTTTTATATGTAACTAAAATTAAGAGAGATATGATTGTTGTTTTTAAAACTATTGTTACACATGCACTACTTTATATATTTAAAACACTATGAATTCCCTTTCGCTATGTAAAATATATTTTGTTGTTTAGTTTCCTTTCAATGTTGCATTTGAAGACAAATCTATAAAGTAGAGATCTTATGGAGTGAAGAACAAAATGGAATATTTTGTGATGTTGTGGTAAAATCTGAAGGAAATTCGACACCAATACTTTTGTCTAAGCACATAAAAGGAATGGACAAACCTAATTTTTGAAATTTTCTAGGATTCGCGAGTTGATTACATAAAGGAAGGGAAAGGTGTTTAGGCATCCTTTATCTCCCTTGTACACAAGGGACCCCCCTTTATCTCTAGGACTTAACATGAATTTTTTATTTAATCGTGGAGTTGTCACATGTAATAAAAAAGGGGGAAATATTTAGTTTTTTAGTTAGTGGACTCTCCTTGGTTTTTTAATTGTGTGCATACGTATCTTATCAAGGTCGCCTTTCATGACGAATGTTTGCCGGAAACATAATATAAAACCCAGAAACCAACAAGAACCCTCAAAATCTTTGAAATCTAACCCTAACCCAAAAGAACCATAACCCTAAATTACCATAACCCTAACCCTAAATTTCCAGATTCCAAAAAACTGAACACAAGAAATCCAACCACCATTTCATTCACAACAAAAATTTCACAAGCTAAGTGTGTTTACCTCTTCTGTCGTGAAACTTCTTGCAAAAATTCCTCTCTTAATCTCTTTTCCTTTCTCTCTTTTTTGTAGGTATTTGGCTTAGGGAGGATGCACATTAGGGCTTCAAGCTTTGATCTCTCCCCTTCTTCTTCTTAACTTTTTTTATCCCTTTCATGTACTTAGTTTTAGGCTTTTATAGACTTAGGGTTAGATTTAAATTAGGAAATAATTTAAGTTAATTTGTTGTTACAAATCAATTATAGATTTGATTGAATCTTGTAGTACTTGGATTGATTTTAGGGATTTGATTCAGATTCTAATTTTTTAGATTTTTCCAAATTTGTGATGTATTTGGACGAATTTGTATGTATATTCCAAAATCAATAAAAATTATTTCAATATTTCATTCTTAGATACGATTTGATTCCAAAATTTTGGAAATTGGGTTTTTTTGGTTTTAACTTAGGGCATAAGATCTTCCATTGGGTGCTGTTTTGGACAAAGGATTTGAAACCCTAATTTTTACTTTAGTCAAAATTCCTCTCAATTAATAATAAAATGAATAAATAAAAATCAAAAAAATAATAGAAATCTAACAAAATCTTGACGCTCGGGTCAATCTGGATGATATATAAAATAATAAAAAATTAATTTTTTCAAATAAATTTAATATTATTAACATTTTCTTTAATAGTAATAAAACAACAATAAAAATAAACCAAATATTCTATAGTTGACTAAAGATAAAAATTAACCCAAATAAGCATTAGTTTAACACATAATAATGCCCAATAAAATTATTTAAAAAATGCTCATAATTTTGTAAAATAAATTGTAAATGATGAGAAGACATTTAATATATATTTTGAAGTAAAACATGCTTCTTTTATTTAAACTAAAAAATATTTATAAAATTAACATTAGTATGACTAAAAAATAGAAATAAGATACAAGTATATTTTTTAAAGTTAGTTCAAATATTGGAAGTAATTTACAAAACTAGTATGAATAACCCAAAAGGTAAAACAAGTAAAATATAATTTGACCGTAGCACTAAGAAACACAAATTTGAGATATGATATTATGAAATGTAATAGTTGAAGTTTCAATAAGTTATTTGTTTGTTCAAATGTAATAGTTGAATTTCATTGTTGATGTTGAAACTGCATGTGCGTTACTTTACAGGAATGCAACTAAAATACCGCTTCTTACGAGTAAGTTTAACGCAAATTGTTGGATTTTCAACTAGTTATCCATTTGTTAGTATATTAGTTTATAGATTTAAACTGGTAGTTAAAGTTAATAATCTTTCATTACATATAAAATTTTATTACATAAACTTAATCAAATCTAAATCCTTTGACTGAGAGGAAGTTTGAACAATCATAGTTAGCATCATCATCATCATCGTCAGATGAGAAAACAATCACCTGCCTTGTCAACCTTCCTTTTATTCTTCTTCTTCTTCTTTTTCTTTTTCTCCTCAATTTGAGAGCTCTAGTACAATTCTATTGCACTGAGACCAACTTCTTTCCTCATCTTGATTTTGAGGATGGTTTTGCATCACAACACCCTTTATAACAACAACATTTTGATTCTCAGCATTGTTGATAGCTTGAGTAGGAGAACTCATTTGATTCCTTTGGATGAAGTTGATTTTGTATTCTTTCCCTTTTATATTCTTTATTACGATTCTTCATCTTCTCTTGTAAGTTGGAAAGATTTCACGAATGTCAAGCTAGTGTGCTCATTATTGATTATTTAATTATATATGATTTCTCTTTTCTTAGAAGTTGGAAAGATTTATGCCTACCTCAATTTGGTGAA